>CM053788.1:177213730-177813730 GCA_028749045.1 Cupressus sempervirens | reverse complement strand
AAAAAGGATCCTTCCCATGCAAATATCTAGGTGTGCAATTAGAAAATGGAGCCAGAGATAGAAAAGCTTGGGACCCCCTCTTAGGCAAATAGGATAAGAAGATAGGAAATTAGAAAGGAAAATGGCTCACAAAAGTAGGACGAGTAACAAAAATTGAATCGATTCTTTTAGCTATTCCTACATACCAAATTTCGTGTCTACCTTTTCCCAAAGTAGTAAAGCAAAAAATAGACAAAAAGCTAGGAGACCTTTTTTGGAAAGGAACAGATGATAAGAAAAAACAAGTGCTGATTAAATGGGAAAACGTATGTAAACCAAAGTATATGGGGGTCTAGGAATCAAGAATCTATGTTGGCAAAATGAAGCTTTGGGAGCTAAACTAGTATGGAGGATGTATAATGAAAAATATAGTAAATGGGCTCAAATCCTTTCTCTGAAATATCTCAATAGCTCTAATCCTCTCTCCTTGTTTAGAACTGTCAACCCTCCTAAATGATCCAGTACTTGGAATTTTATGATGCATTGTTGTCCCCTCATACACAACAATCTAACTTGAGACATAGGGCAGGGAAGGGAGGCTTTATTTTGGGAAGATTTTTGGGATGGACTCCCTTTTGATCTTCCTCCTAATATCAAAAACACACTTGTTAATGCTTGGGGCAAGCATGTAAAGGAATACAAACATAAAATAAATTGACATTGAATCGAGGAATGGGTTTGGAAATTGGTGGAAGGAACTACTCTATCAATACAAGAGAAGCAATAGTTTGAATAGTTCAACAATCAGAGATCAGCTAGCTATAAAGAAAGACAAGACATATTAGTCTAAGGGGCTTCAAAATCAAGAACTTATAATGTCAAAAAGGGTTATGAATTAATAATCAACCCCAAAGATGGGACTAGATTAAGATTCCCCTAGCCTTGTGTTGGGATTCAATGTGCTTACCCAAGGCTGATATTTTTTCTATGGGCAGCCTTACAAAAGAGAATACTCACAACTGATAGATTCACCAAAATGGGTTTTGAAGGTCCCTCCTGATGTCCTCTATGTAAAGAAGATTCAGAATCAGTTGAACACTTGCTATTTCAATGTAAATTTGCCAAGGAACGTTGGCAATGGCTAAGTCACAAACTCAACTGGAAGACATCCTTACTAAACAACCTCTAGGAACACCTACAAAGCTGGCCTAAACACAAACAATCCAAGATTTATAACGGGCTATGGAAAATCTCTCTTGCAATCCTTCTATGGGAAATATGGAAGAACAGGAATAGAAGGATTTTTAACAATGAAGAAATGAACTTTAGATCATTTCAAAATAAAGTGGAGGCATCAATGGACCCTTGGTCTACTAGTGAAGTTGCAAGGTTCTTAAAGAGCCCACCGGGGACCAAGTCTTGCTGGGTGTGTGGCTCCAACATTGAAAAAAGGATGAGGCCGGGATTGTGCCTTGGGGGAATTTAGTGGAATGGATACCTCTTAGTCCTTGGCTCTTAGCCAAAGATAGCTGTAAGGCTTGTGCTCTTGTATCAGGTAGCTACAAATATTTTGTGGAAGACCTCCATCAAAAATAAAAATAAAAATAAAGTGGAGCCAAGTATATCATAAGTGATCAACAACAATCTAAGAAATATATTCAAAGAGGAAGGCTCGTTATCGGATTGGGATGCATAGATGTGGAAAAATTGGAGCAATCTAATCAATCTTCCAATGTTATACTCCGAAGCTATAAGCAAGCCAGATTGAATTGTATTGGAACCCCCACCATTTGGATGGGCAAAACTAAATTTTTGATGGAGCATCTAGAGGGAATCTAGGAAGAGCAAGGTTAGGATGTATTATCCATTCGGACAAGGGTACTTCGTTAGTTAGAAGGGCTAGATCTCTAGGCTCCACTTCTAAGAACATAGCAAAATTAGATAAGATAAGATAAATTTATTAATGTCCAACGAGAGACCAATGAGGGTCCAAGGAATCAAGAACAGTACAAAAGGCGAACGCCAACAAGAGCGGGAACACCAAACGGTAAACCAAAACAAGAGAGAGAGAAAGAAACAACTAGGTACTCCTCACAGGCGAGTAGTCTAGAATGGAAAGGTGTACACTAGAACGAGAAGGTGCACTAGGCTGCCTCCTCCGAGGACCGCTAGAAGTAGGGAGGCACTGATGAGTGTGATCTCCGCGGGGTCTTATAGACTTGGTGTGGCTTGAGCTAGAGTAGAGAGACCGTTTCGACCCTTGGGAGGGAACCATAGGGGTGAAGAAGGAAGTAATGAGCTGCACAAGGGTTGAAGTCGAGGGAGACTAGATTTGGAGAGTGTGGTCATGAAGCCATAGGGTCTCCTGAAGAGTGTAAGACACCACTAGTAGGTATAGCTGAAAAATGAAGAAAGCAACCTGCACTCTCTGAACAAATAGTGGAATCTCCCCCGGATCTCATAATAGATGGGACAACGGAAAATAAAGTGAATCTCAGTCTCAGTCTCCTCGAGGTGACAAAGGCGGAAAACCTTGTCATCCCTGTCGTTCTAGTGATCAATCTGGATACGTAGTCGGTGAGAACCAACTCTGAAAGAACCCAATGAGATTTGAAGGGCGTGAGTCCAACGACGAGTGAGGTACCAGGGGTGCAAAATGATTCCGTCTTGGATATCAAGGAAGTGTTCAGTGTAGAAGGCCATATGTGGACGAAGCCCACCGAGAGGGTGACTCCAAGTCGTGATAATATACTGCCTGTAGATGTCAAGTCTGACATGCTCATTCAACTCCTGTTGGGGTGGGAGGAGATGAGCTAGAGTGTCTAGGGAAAACTGAAAGGGAGGCAGGTGATCCATAGAAATACCAATCGAGCCAAGAATGGTAGAGGCCTGGGTGAACCAACATCGAGATCTGCTACCAAGGTTTGAGCCCACTACCACCTCAGAGGAGTAGTAGGCCAAGTAGGAATATCTGTGACGGCCTTCGGAGGAATCGACAAAGCTCTGAAGCCTTTGAAGGAACCAACTCAAATAAAAAATGGTCCCCAACCTGAAGGGATGAGCCCCAAACCCGACTAGAATGATGCTGTGAGGTGTGGATTAGTGACATCTGATAATGCAAAACAAAGAAAAAGAGTTTGGACTCTCTCAAAAGAGGCCCAGTCAGACTCCAAGAGGGAGGGCCCCCACATAGTAGAGCCATAGAGGATAGTTGGTTTGACTGGGGAGTCCAGAAGGGACATATTGGTCGTGGTGTCTTGGAAGTGGTGACGAAAACACTATCTCTCAAGCGTAGCAAGGGAGTCGAGCCCCTTACTAACTCGGGGCTGCATGGCCGGTCTCAAGCTAAAACGAGGTCCAGAGAACTTAATCCCCAAGTAAGTGTAAGAAGATGCAATCTCAATCTCGGTGCCCTAGAAAAGAAAATGGAGGTGAGAGGTCTTTAGATAGTTGAAGGCAATAACTCAGGTCTTGCTTAGGTTCACAACTAGCTCGCGTGAGTCACAGAAGGAGGCCAACCAATCAAGAAGTCGCTGAAGCCCATTAGGGGAAGAAGAGCTTTGATAGAAGGTTTAAGGATCAACATAGAAATAGGAATCTCGAAACTAATCATAGAAGGGGATTCCCAAATCATTCTTAATGCTATTAGGAAAACAAACACACCAAACTGGAAATTAGACTCCATCTTGGAGCAAGCATTACCACTAGTAGACAAGCTTGAAGATATCAGGATTCAACATATTTATTGAGAAGGAAACTCTGAAGCGCATAGATTAGCAAACTTAGGTGCCGATGGCATAGACCTTAAAGAAAAACAATCAGACTTTCAAAACGAATTTTAATACTACCTAAATCTTATATATGTAATCACCCAAAAATGGTCATCTAGACTATTAGCCCCCTTCTCAACATGTTTGCTAAATTATTAAAATCATTTATCTAGATCAAATCTTTAAAAATCAATTTATTTGATTTTATCCTATAGTTTGACCACTAGATCCTAAGTTCATATTTCGTTGAAAGGAACATGCCCCCCTTTAATTAAATAAAATGACCTGTTTCACCTCTTATCCTAAGTTGCACACATAAAGTCATTTTCCCATTGTAAAAATAAAAGAAAAGACTTTTTGTCTCACATGGAAATGCAAAAGTCAATTCTTTCTTATTGGTGGAAATGATCTTGCACATCGATCATGCAATATTCAACTCCCCACCCTTGATTAGATCTTCTTGTCCCATGATCTCTATTGTCCATACTTCTTTAAAATGGAGAGTTTTCTCCTCATCTAAGGATCCATCATCTTTGCATTAGTGTTATGTTGCAGGTTTTTCCATAGGTACTCTTGGAGCTCTTGGAGAACTTTGTGGTTTGACACTTATTCTTGCATAGCATTGTAGCTTAGTCTCATAGTGCATTGGCATAGCTTCCTTTATGCATTTGAATAACACACTTAGCTTAATTAGAGGGATTGTAATACTTTCATATTTGTTAGCTTAGTTTGCATTCTTTGCATCTCATATAGTTTGGTTACATCTTACATAGCATTTTCATGGTAGTTCTTGGGCGCTAACATTCTTGCTCTTGTCATTGAATCTCCCATTTCACGGTGTACTTGCAAGGGGCTGCATTTCTTAGGCTCAGCTGAGAGCTATTTTCATTGCTATTTCATTCCTTTGCACTCCATGACTAGGGAGCTCTAGGTTGACATTTGAGACTTTCAATCGATGAGATCTCTCAAATAGAAGGACTTAGAGAAGTGCACATTTTGGTGTGTACAATATATATAACTCATGAATCAAGGGAGGATCATAATAATATAAGCATTAAATGCAAAAACTACCTAGAGCGTATCCGAACAAATATAATATAAACGACTCAAACTTCAATAATCCACAACGTTAAGTAATTAAGAACAAACTTAAAAGATTAGTAAACAACCTATCAATCATCCTGTCGTATGCCTTGAAACGCTGTAGAAAATACTAAAATCTAAGCTCGATCCTATCAATCTAAATGCGGCAGGATGACATTTACCACAAAAGAAAGCCAAACATATTAAGAAACAATGT
Source organism: Cupressus sempervirens (assembly GCA_028749045.1). Taxonomy (NCBI): domain Eukaryota; kingdom Viridiplantae; phylum Streptophyta; class Pinopsida; order Cupressales; family Cupressaceae; genus Cupressus; species Cupressus sempervirens. The sequence goes on along the minus strand of CM053788.1, from coordinate 177,808,681 downwards.
AAACAACATGGACCCCTATCAATTTCTTAAACACTCCAAATAACCGCCTCATTATTCAACAGGGGCAAATCATTGTATTGTCTTCAAACAATATATCAACCCCAACTCAATATAGGCAAACGTAAACCCAAATTTTTCTATCAATTAACAAATATCACCCAAGATCCAAAGATTAATCAGAACGAGGCAGAAGTAATTAATAATTATAAAAAACATTTATTTTAAATTCAAAATGTCAAAATTCAAAACACCTGTAATTTTGCAAGACTAAAATTCAACAACCACACTTGGATTAATCTGATCAAAAGATACGGGAAACTTAAATGCTAAGCCAGATCAACCCAATACCAATTAACTAAACAAATAATCTTAAAATAAAAGGTAATGAAACATGGGCAATTAAAGTATAAACTAAAAACAAATCCAGGATCTCTAGATTAAGAAATATTCGTCTTTCTTTTTTTACTAATTGCTAACGACTTTATGTGAGTTTGAAGTTCCATGTAGAAGGAAGAAAATTCCAAGGATTCCAACTATGTATTACTAAAAGCATTTAAAGTGTGAAGGATTTGGAAAGAGGTTCAATTGTGGACAGCCAATTATTATGTCAAAAATCAACATAAGAGGCCCACAAGATCCAAAGGAAGGAATACCTTCCAAAAACCTCAACAAGGACATGGGCACTTGTATATAAAAATCAAGAAAACCAAATTGAAAAATCAATGAAAAGATGTAAGTACTGAAATTATATGTAAAGATGGATATAATCTCAATAGGTTACGAAAACTGGGGTATGCCCCTTTTAATTTTGTACTTTGTATAGGACTGTGGTCTCGGGCAAGACTGGAGGTTTTCTTTCTCCATTCTTTCCTACCAGGGCCCGTTTGAACAGAGATTTTGTAATTTTATTTTAATAATATAATATATAGGGCTTCAGCCTTTTACCGATTAAAAAAAAGTGAGATAAGCTTAGAATAATACCACTGTAGATATTACCAATTCAAACTATATTTGGGAGTTTTAGAACAAATCAAGCAAGGTCATATTTGGGGACATTGCAGTGGTATCATAACATAATCTTGCCATCCTATGAATGGGAGTTTATGCAAACCTATCAAAGAAGATGAAAGAAGATCAGAGAAGGTCCCTATGAACGAAATGGCCAATGAGATGAGGTCCTTTGTGGAACAAACAAACCAAGCCCTGATAAGTCAAATGAAAAAATCAAAGCAAGCTCTTCTCCAATCCTTGCAAACCATGGGGGATTCAATCCTACCCCTTTCATGGAAGAGATTCTAATTCAAATCATTTAGAAAATATTAATGTGTCATCAACCTCTAGGGTACCCTAATCTACGTTCTTGCCTAGAGAAGAGATACCAAGAAGAGAGAAAGGAATACAACCACCAATGAATAACAGTGATGACATTGCAAGAGGTTATGCAAATCTGGAGCCCCATGTTAGAGAGGTATCATTTAGAGAATTTTGTGAAGACAAATGACGAGAGGCACCTAAGAGACACATGAACGAGGAGCTCAAAAACAAAGTAAACAAAGAAACACTTGAAATTTTGATGGATCAGGAAAAATTGCAGCTCACACATTGTTGCAGAAATTGAATAACTTCTTCACCATGAGCCCCATGACAGAAGAAGATGCACTCCAATCTGCAATACTTTATTTGGAAGGGGCACTGAATGAGTGGTGGCTTCATGGGCTTGTTTCCCTAGGCCACCAAGATAAAAACTCCTATAGAGAATTTCCCCAGAGACTTATTAATAGATTTGATGAAAGGGACCCTGAATGGTATTTCCAAGGGCTAACTCACCTCAAAAAAACTAGAACCATGGAGGAATTTTCCCACCAATTCCATAGGTTATTTGTTATGCTGCCAGATCTTTCTTGAAAGAGGCTCACTTATATGTTTATAGGACTTAAAAGACTCCACCAAAAGCTTTGAAAAATCATTTGAACCCCAAAACTTGGAGGAAGCCATAATAAAGGAAAAGAATGTTAATTCTAATATAGTTAAGGAAAGACCTAAGAATCTCACAAGTAAGGCACATTGTGAGTATGAAGGGTTAAGAAAATTTGATAAAGGCAAATCATGCTATTTTTGTAAAAAATAGTGGGATACTGGGCACCAATGCCAAGGCAAGGAAGTTCTCAAGCAAAAAGAGGACATAATGAAGAAAGGCTTATGTTTAAGGTGCAAAGAAGCATGGGCATTAGAACATAAGTGTGGGAAAAGGAATGAAGCCCATAGAATAGTAGCCATATCAGACAGAGAAATATGAGGAGCGCCTCATAAGAAAACAAGACATGGTAGAAGAGATATGAATAACATCCAATCACTAAATGAAGGGGAAAAGTGGAGTTTTGAAGAAATCCAACCCTAGCTATGGCAATGGTGCACAAATTTGAGAATCAAATCAGTAACCAATACTAGAGAAGAAGGGCAACAAAGTGGAATTACAAATCAGAAATTCATTCAGTTCAAATTATTCAAGAATTATCAATTTTAAGTTTATATCAGAACCAATAGATAAGACTTGTGAACAAGTAATGAATTGAATATCAAATAAGAGAATGAGAACTTGTAATGAAACAAGAAACTACAAACATATTAGTGCAAATACTTGTATTTACTCACACTTAGGATCTTCTCAATTTCTTGTATGGGAGTAAGGGAAGATTACACATTTCTAGAGGCCTGGAAGAAGATAGTCTCTACCAAGAATTATAATGATTGATAGTCCTAAAGGGATATTCATAGAGGCTTGGGAAGAGATAATGTCTCTCCTAGGGATTATAAAGATGGATAGTCCCAAAGGGATGTCCAGAGAGGCCCGAGACAAGATAAAGTCTCTCTTAAGGTTTGTAGAGCCTAATAAATCCTAAAGGGATATCCCTAAAGACCTGGGACAAGATAAAATTTCTCATAGGGATTGTAGAGATGGATAAATCCTAAAGGGATATCCATAGAGGCTTGGGACGAGATACAGTCTCTTCTAAGGATTGTAGAGATACACAAATCCTAAAGGGATATCCATAGAGGCTTGGAACGAGATAAAGTCTCTTCTAAGGATTGTAGATGGGTGTGTCCTAAAGGGATATATCCATAGAGGCCTGGTAATAGATAAAGTCTCCACTAGAAATTATAAGGGATGGATACAACCTAAAGGGATATCCATAAAAGCTTGGGATGAGATAAAGTCCTTCGTAAGGATTATGGACGTATGCTAAAAGGGTATCCTTAATGTTTGGGAAGAGTTAAACTCTCCCCTAAGGATTATAAGGATTATTTTTCAAAAATCATCATGGCACAAAGAAACACTTAACATGGGAAAGGAGAAGTGCTACAACACATCAAGATAAGTTTCATTTTGAATTATTCTTAGTATTTAAATTGAATATTATGACCTCTAGACTTGATAGGCTCATATTTGCAAATATATGACATTACTAACCCCAAGTTGAAATTGTCGTTTCAGGATTATTCAAAGGGAAATTGGAGAGACATTCGCATCAAAAGTTCACATTGCTTGAGGACAAACAATTTTGTGGAGGGTGGACTATGATGCCCAATCGTTTAGTTCATTTTTTAAATTTGATTATTTATAATATATTATATATGTACCGTCTTAAAATGGACACACTTGCCTTTTTTAAGACCTTTTAACACCCATCCTTTATTGACTTCTTGGACCATGTATGGAACTCTATTTAACGTTCCTATTCTCCTATTCTACCATATCTTCTAGTTTCATCTATGCATCCTTTTGGACCTCTCGGGGCCTGTTTTTTCCAATCTATGGGTCTAGCTTGACCTAGTCCTTTCTAAGGCCTTTTTTCCATCTTCATGGTCAAGGTTGATCTAGGTCGACCTAGTCCAGGACTATGTTGACCCTGATCAACCATGTCCTTGATAATTGTGTGTTTCAAGGCCCAAAAGGCCTCAAGTTTACCAATTGATTCATTATGCTCCCCTTTTGGCTTGCAGTTAACTCTCCGCTTAATAGTCGGCCTGTAGTTAACTCTTTGTTTAATAGTCGGCTTGCAGTTAACTCTCTGTTTAACTGTCAACCTTAAGTCAGCCTTTAACTATTTCCCGACCAGAAAACTAGTATAAATGGAGGCTTGGGGGCTTTGTTTTCACATCAAGCATACACATATCATCAAACACTCCCAAGCATTCAAGCAAGTAAACAAGTTTCTTCAAGCATTCAAGGATCCTTTGTTAGCATCTCTTCTTCAAGATCTAGCATTATTGTTGGTCATCAAGAGAGGAGATCTACATTGTGGAATCCATTGTCTTCTTCATTGATGCACATTTACATCCATGACTTGATGATGTGGTCATGGTAGATCCATTGCAATTGTGGAGATATCGTACATCCTTCATATTGAATTCATCATCTACAACATACAAGGCAAATCCTTATTGAGAAGGGTTTTTACAAGCAAGGTGAATATTTACATTTATCTTGTTTACTTTACATATATTCACATTCACATTTCAAGTTTGATTCCTCAATCTAGGGCTTGACTAAGGCAAGCCCTTCCCCACCTAAACCCCAAAATCAAGTTTTTATGTGTGTAGGAACATGATATCGGAATTGCGACGACATATCTAGAAATAACTCTACAGAAGCTTTCTAGAGATGTTGGTTCGATTTTGTTACAGTGCTGTCAGACTACGTCAACTTGCGGGAATCAATCCTTGCAAGTCAACCCAGTCCTTCTCTAGGTCAACCTAGTCCTTTCTGCTTTTCTGGACGAATGATTTTTGGGTTTTGTTCCTTTCGTTGTTTCATTTGGGAATCCAAAATTGGATATTTAGAAATAGGCTCGAATCCTTTACTTTTAGAGCTAAAATACATCTTCCTCTACATATTTCAAGGTGAGTCTTTCAGATTTTATTTCCTTTCATATCTTTACCTTAGATTTATATCTTAATTGGGCTGATTGTATACATTCAACACCTAGATCTACATTATTTAATCAATTAGTTCAATTTTACATACACATTATCCTACAAGGCTTAAAGAGAGTATTTCCTTGTATTGCATTCTCCTTTATAATTTGAATTTGGTATTGGCGCCCATCTTCCTTTGGGTTCTAGCTAATCCAATTTGGATTAAAAAAGGGATCATATTTGGAAATTCCCCTCTTTCCCTCACATACATATTTGAATGGCTTAGTGGTCTAGAAAAAAAAAGATCTACAACCCTATTAAAGTGTCTCCCTTTTCCCCCTAAACATTTTGGTGAACCTGTCCACTTATCCCTTTCTTTTGGAGTTAGATCTTTCTTAAGATATTTCTTCTTTTGCATTGCCTTCTTGTGGATTTTTTGAGTTATATCATTTGATCTCTGTTTACCGTATAAGTAAAGAGATCAACGCATACAGACAATAATAGTAGAATAGCAGAATTATATTCGCAATCGTCGATGAATGATGCTTTACAAAGATCCTAGACGGGATATAAATACTACCGCCGAGCCTTCTCGAAGGGGTCCGTCAGCCACAATTATTCTATCCGCTACAAATTATTTACCGCCGGACCGTCGGCTATAGAATACAAAACACCGCCGGACCGTTGGCTACAGACTAGAAAATACTGCCGAAACTATCCAGTCGGCTAACACCATCCCCCCCAAAAAAAAGTCGTCTCCTGACGACTAACAAAATTAGGAGACAACTTACAGACCACAGAAGAAACTAGAGAGAAGGGGGCGTCATAGAAGTGTGCTGCTGGCGACGTAACTCATACACCTGCTCTGTCCTGATGCGGAGATCTGTCTGAATCCGAGAATTAACTTCGACGGCCTCCTTTAGAAGAAGTGCCGCGTCCATGGCCTACATCTTGGCTAATTGCATCTCGTGCTCAGCTGCATCCTTATCTCGAACTGCTGCCTCCGTACCTTGCTTAGCCACGTCCCTCTCTTGCACCGCTGCTGCCAAATCTGCCAGTAGTGCTGCTCGCTCTGTGGCCCATGCTGCCTGCTGGTCGGCCAAGTCGGCGGCTAGCTTCTGTCTAGCCTCAGTCTCTGTTGTCAATGATCTCTCTGTTGCAACCCTGTTCGCCTCCGCATCTTGACGACCGTAGTAAACATCTTTGTACAGTCCCACAATCTCATGTGCTAGCTTCATCATAGGGGTGTCACTGGGTCCCAACTCCGGCTCAGTGGCCCAATTTGCCAACATCTCAGCTGTCTCCGTTGCCGGTCAGCCCTTGTCTATAAAGCAAGTCTAAAATTGCCGAGGACAAATCCCACGGATATTTGCTCTGATCAAGTGCCACTCCCTCTGCCGAGTCAGGGCCTGAACTGCCACATCGTGGCCCTTCTTCAATGCAGACTTCATAGTCCTGAGGTAATCTCGGCACCTGTCCTCATCTGACCCATAGTCCTCCTTGGCGAAGGCCTCCAATGACCATTCTGCATCACTGTTTTCCTCCTCATTAGCGGTAGCCATGCCCACATCCGGTGCTGCCTTCTCTGTTGTTGGCATAACTACGGCATGTGGCATTCTCTCCTCCTGAAGCTGAGGCTCTGGTACCGCTGGCCATGTTCCTAAACGCTTAGGAGACTGAATGGATGGACCCCGCTTCGCCGGAGTGAGTCGGAACTGCTGCCTCAAAAACTCACTAGCTCTATCCATCACCTCCGGTTGGTCAAACTGCGCAAGCTCCATGTTCGCCTCCGGCCACAATTATTCTATCCACTACAAATTATTTACCACCGGACCGTCGGCTACAAAATACAAAACACCGCCGGACCGTCAGCTACAGACTAGAAAATATTGCCGGAACTATCCAGTCGGCTAACAATCTCTCTCATTCTCTTCTTTGCATTAGATTTCTTTATCTCTTCTTTTTGGATCTACATCTAGTTTTGTTTGCATTTAGCTGGATATATCTCATTCATGGATTTTGTAACATTGAATATGTACCTTCCTTTACTTCGTGATCATTCCTCTATGCTGTGCTTTATTTATAGAGATGAACGTTTTATTGATAATATGACTATTTGGGATGAACATCTAGGTAAACATGTTGACCATTCTCTTCCTCATGAAAACAATAACATGGTGATTGATCCCTTTTCTTTTCAACATGACAGTTGATATTTCTCCTCCTAAAACATACCTTCCTCTTAGGGATTTTTTAGAGAAAGAGAACATTATAAATACTTTTATCAATGTGACCTTGTCTTCATTTGATTCTCCTAGTAGAGATGATTCATTAATGGACATCCATAATCCCTATTCTAAGGATACCTTGGGAAAAGAGGGTAATGGTAATCTCCTTAATGCTCTCTCTTCTAGTGATGAGTCTATGGTGAAGTAAGATCTTAATCAAGTTAATGTAGCTCAACCTATTCTCACTCTAAAAGGTTACCGTTCATTGAATAAACCTCTCATTACTGTTAAGGGGAATTAAGTTTTAAGAGGGAACCTAGCGATTCTAAGGACTATCATATGGTGTCTCACACGTATTGTACAAGAAATAATCTTCAACCTACTATCTCTCTTCCACCTTCTCAACCCGTTCTTCCTTCTCCACCTTGTCATTCTCAAAATCTTGGGTTGGATTATGATTTGGTATTGCAATTACGTAATAACCCTACCAAGATTTCTCTTTGTTAACTTCTTCAAAGATCTCCTACGTATCATGAAGCCTTGTAAAAAACTTTATGCACTCTTCCAACTTCAATCAAGATAACATTAATACCTTTTTTTCAATGCATGAATGGTAACCTTGGTCCACCTCAAATTTTGTTTACTCATGATGATTTACCTCCTAAAGAGATTCAAGATTGTTATGATGCTCTTATGGTAACTGCCCTAGTCAATGGTAACCTTATATGCCAAACCTTAGTTGATAATGGATCTGGGCTTAATATTTGTAGCATGGATAAATTAAAGCCGATCTTTCAAATATCGAACCTGACAGTAATTCTATTCATGGCTTTGATAATGTTTCTAAGAAAACTTTCGGCGCAATCACCTTACCTATCAAAGTAGGTCCGGTTATATTGAATGCTCATTCACGTTATGCTTGGACCTCTTAATTACAATCCTCTTTTGGGTAGACCTTGGTTACTAGCTATGCATGTTGTTCCTTCAACTCTTCATCAAAAAGTCAAGTTTATCTATAATAATGTGATGTATACTCTTCATGTGGATACTAAACCAAATAGTTGTGAAAATGTTGAGGAACAACAAAATCACGAATCTAATGATGATTCTCCTTCTACAAGTACCCTTCTTGGTGATGACTGGGGATCCTTAGATTTCACACCTACCTTTATTGCGGAATTTAGAGTTAAGGACCTTCCATTCATGAGAAATCACATAGCTCCTCCCTTCACCAACTTTGTTTCTACTTCCACTCATGATGAATCTATTAAATCTAGTGATAAAAATCATATGCCCTTAGGCAATGGGGGTCATGAGTACTCTTTTCATACCATTGCCGATCATAATTTAGGATGTGTGCAACAAAGTGTTGAATCTCATTCTTTGCCCAAATCCTCTTCATCATATAACATATCTTCCCCTATTAATCAATAAATTATCTTACCTAAACTCCTTTGCACTAAGGTGATTACTAGGCCTAAATGTAGAAAGAAACATAGTAAAAACCTTATGAATCTTCCGTTTTGCATGTATCACCATTATCATCGTCACTCTGCTAATGATTGTCAAGCTTTGCATTTTAAGATTAAACAACTTCTTCATCATGAGGTTTATCACATATCCCCCATGATGAGTTCTCTTTTAATCCTCATTTCTTCAAATACAATTTACATCCCTATTATGTTGGTCCACACCATGTAACATGTTAGCCTCTCTCTTAGGGGCTCATTGTCATACATGACATGCTTTGTAAGTAGCATAATAGGATATCTTTTCCCGTTTTGTTCCTACACATGGCGGGCAGGGGAACCTTATCCATTTTTCTCACTTTCTCATGGATCCAATGTTTCCTTTGGTTGCGTGTTATTTGTTCCTTCTTCATCACTTCCTTAAGATGCTAAAATTGGCAATTATTTCTCCATCTTGGGGTGGGATGGGGGCATACATGATTCCCTTATCTTTTCACATGTTTTTATTTTTCAAGCACACCATATAGAGTACACTAGCATGACATAACTTGCCAGGGCCAGTTACTCTCTCTTTTACATGTCTTGGTTTGGTTGACTAGTATGCCATACACACTTGCTAGACTTTGATCTATCCTAGCGCATACACAAACCATTCTCTTAATATAGTAGTATTATATCATGAGAGTATTATGAAAATATGTGGGATTGACTATCGGGAACACAAACCTTCTAGACCATTCAATCCTCCCTCTTTCTATTTTTTGTGGGATAGACTATTGGGAACACAAACCCGCTAGACCATTCAATCCTCCCTTTCCTTTTTTTTTTTGTAGGATTGGCTATTGGGCACACAAACCCGTTAGACCATTTGGTCCCACCTCTTTTTGTTTTCATGGGATTGACTATCGGGCACACAAACCCATTAGTCTATTTAATCCTATCCCCTTTTGTGTGATTCACAATAAGGAACACAAACCTTATTGGGCAAGTTAATGACACTCCCTTCTCTCTCTTTCTTCCTTGTTGGTAATATCTTCTTTATATGATTTTGGGATATGATGAAGGCAAATACGGATTTTGAGTATGGCTTAGAGTACCTTAGCCTTTATGGCTTGGTATGATTTCTGAGTTACCTTCAAATCTATGCATTGTTCTTAGCTTGATGTTTTCTTTGTCTCCTAAGTTGTGATAAGATTATCTTTTGCTTTTGATCTACTTTACCGTGAGTTTGAGGGATATCATACTTCCGCTAAAGTGGGAGCTAAATATACCATCTTAAAATGACCCACTTACCTTTTTAATACCTTAGTACCTGTTCTTTATTGAGTTCTTGGACCATGGATGGATCTCTATTCAATGTTCCTTTTCTTCTATTTGATACCATATCTTCCAATTTCATTTGTGCATCCTTTTGGGCCTTCTTGGGGCTTGTTTTCTCCATTCTTTGGGTCTAGGTTGACCCAGGTCAACCTAGTCCTTTTTGAGGCCTTTTTCCTCCATCTTCTGGGTCAAGGTTGATCCAAGTCGACTTGGTCCAGGACTAGGTTGACCCAAGTCGACAATGTCCTTGATAATTGTGAGTTTCGGGGCCAGAAAGACCTCAAGTTTACTATTTGATTCATTATGCTCCCCTATTGGCCTGCAGTTAACTCTTCGCTTAACAATCGGCTTGCAATTAACTCTCTATTTAATTGTCAACCTTAAGTTGGCCTTTAATTGTTTTCCCACTAGAAAACTAGTATAAAAGGAGGCTCGAGGGCTTCATTTTCACATCAAGCATACACAGATCATCAAAGACTCAAGGCAATCTAGAGCTCAAGGCATCCAAGCATTCAAACAAGTAAACAAGTTTCTTCAAGCATTCAAGGATCTTTTGTTAGCATCTCTTCTTCAAGATCTAGTATTATTGTTGGCCAGCAAGGGAGGAGATCTACATTGTGGAATTCATTATATTCTTCATTGATGCACATTTACATCCATGATTCCATGATGTGGTTATGGTAGATCTATTGCAATTGTGAAGATATCCTACATCATATCGAATTCATCATCTACAACACACAACAAGGCAAATCCTTATTGACAAGGGTTTTTACAAGCAAGGTGAATATTTACATTTATCTTGTTACATTCACATCCACATTCACATTTCAAGGTTGATTCCTCAATCTAGGGCTTGATCAAGGCAAGCCGTTCCCCACCAAAACCCGAAAACCAAGTTTTTATGTGTAGGAACATGATAGTGAAATTGTGACAATAGATCTGGAAATAACTCCACGGAAGCTTTTTGGAGAAGTTGGTTTGATTTTGTTACAGTGTCGTTAGACTACGTCAACTTGCGGGAATCCGTTTTTCCAAGTCGACCTAGTCCTCCAATCAACCTAGTCCTTCTCCAAGTAGACCTAGTCCTTTTTGCTTTTGGACGAACGATTTCTGGGTTTTGTTCTTTTCGTCGTTTCATTGGAGAACTTGCCATTGAGTATCCTGAAATAGGCTTAGATTTGTGACTTTCGTAGCTAAAATACATCTTCGTCTACATATTTCAAGGTGAATCTTTCATATTTTATTTCCTTTCATATGTTTAGCTTAGATTTATATCTTAATTGGGCCGATTGTATACATTTAGCACCTAGATCTACGTTATTTAATCAATTTGTTCAATTTTACGTACACATTATCCTACAAGGGTCAAAGAGTGTATTTTCTTGTATTGCATTCTCTTTTATAATTTGAATTTAGTATTGGCGCCCGTCTTCCTTCGGGTTCTAGCTAATCTAATTTGGATTCAAAAAGGGATCATATTTGGAAATTTGCCTCTTTCCCTCACATACATATTTGAATGGCTTAGTGGCGTAAAGTGGAGGCCTACAATTCTATTAACACACTTCCATTTTACCCCTAAACTATATATATTGTTGATAGGTAATGGACCGAAAGCTATACTAATTATTATTATGTGTTAAGCTCGAGTAGACTCAAACCCAAGACATCCCACATGAGAGGCACACAAGTTATTGTTGTGTTGTGGGCTCTTGCCTAATAATATAATGTATTATTTGTGTAATAACATATTATTAACTAAAATGTAATATTAAATGAATAAATAAGAAATAGTTATAATTATAATTACAAGAACATTGATTAAAATACTAAGATACATAATTATCTAAATTATTACAGCCTGTTGTTTGACTCTGAGGTTATCTTTAACCATCTCAATTGCAAATGGAATTCTAACTTTGACCAGCCCTTTTGGACTAAGTGTTTGCACTCTCTTTGGTGCAGACCTGTGGAACCCAAGATTCTTTGTTCTATTTGGCAAGTCTTGTTGCATAAAATATCCGTTACTATGTTTGATGGAAATCCATAACCGTGTAATGTTTGTCACCTACCTGAATCTGTTGATCATATCTTCTTTGAATGTTCCTTTGCCAAAGGGGTTTGGAAGTTGTTTGGTATTAATATTGGTCAGCACATTTCCCTCTTCCATGCCATCTCTGGTCACATACCTTGTCCATAAGTTCTAACTTAGTTTGGGCTACATTCTCTTCTTTACTGGTTTGACATTTGTGGATTCTTAGAAATGGGGATATCTTTAAGACATAGGGTTTGTACTGGGTCTCTGTGGAGATTCATTGTTAGACACACGTGTGTGCAGGTCTCCATCAGCTTCAAGGTTAAGGAGTAGAAATTTCACAAAGTAATTAAGGAATGCACAGAGATCCTCAAAAGAGAAGACCTGTTATTTGACATCCACTCTGAAGATAAAAGAGAAGAAGAGGCAGATTGTACACTGCAAGAGATGTTAAATCAGATCATAAAGAAGAATAGAGCGGCAAACCTTGTATCCCCTGCAGATTATGCTCTGAGTGGGTCCGAAGACAATAGGCAGTCCACCCCTGCTGAACATGTGGAGCTAGTGACAGCAACTCCTTTCCAAGTGGTGCCAAGGTAGGTTATCAGAGGTGAGAACAACAGGGACCATAATCACATTACAGTCAGAGAAGTGATTAATAGGATGATCCCTAACAACAGACCTGAGAATAGCCTGATCATTGTTCAGAATGCTTCTGAGATTAGAGCTAGAAGGAGACCTCTTATTACTGTCAGCCCCATTCCTAAGCCTCCTGCAATTCTTATTGTAGCTATCCTCAACAATCCTTACAATGTCATCAGAGAAGGAGGACTACGGATGAGGTGGTCAGAGGGAGAATTAGCTTTGACTGCCTGAATGGAAGGACTACGGATGAGGTGGACAGAGGGAGAATTAGCTTGGACTGCCTGGATGGAAGAATGATATACTAGTTTGTTAGTTTTTTGTTTTAGCTCTTTTTTGATTTTTTGATGGCCTGATGTTTAAGACATGATTTGAACAGGCCCAGATCCGAGTAACTCTTTCTGATGTTGTTGTTCGTACTCTGATATTCTCTCTTGAGTTGCTGATACTTTGTTATCTTGGCTTGACTTATATTTAATAGAAATAAAATAAATAAATAAATAATAATATATAATCACAACAATATAAATAATAATATTATTAAATAAAAACATACAAGTCCATGGAGAAGGCAATCATCAACCGATGGCATATTATATAATTTACAGTAATCATTGACGGAGGATATATTAAGGAGCCGATCTTGGTCTATAGAGACATCAACATTGGTTGAAAGACATCTTTTGCAAACACAAAGATTATTATGGTGACCACAATGAAAGGTATGGCAGCAAAATTGGTTGATTATGTCTACAAAGATTATATTCTAAGTGGTATGAACCCAAAGTTGAAGGACACAGTCTTTAATTGAAAACTTGACAAATTCCTTCAATGAAATTGACTTCCAAATACAGCCATGTTTTAACTAGTATGAACTAATGTGAGATGGAAAAAGAAAAATTAATGACAAACCTTCTTAGAAGTGAAAGAAATCATAAAGATTTGCATTGTTCTATATCTGCTAACTTACATGAGGTAGTTGGAAGGAAGATTTAAACAAGCTCGATCAGGAACAAATTAATATTTAGTTAATTTTGTTACTACTTAAAGAAGAGTTGCTATTTGACTTTGGGCTACAATCTCTTCATTCTGGCCTCTTTGAAATCCACCTCCTCTCCAAAAGGGGCATATAATAAGAGATTATAAATTATGTGGCATAATTTTTAAATAATAAATTTGAAAGCAGAGTTTGTAATTCCCAACATGTAAATTGGGAGTCAAACTTCTTAGGCTGGCAGATTACTGCAGCCACTGTTGAACATCAGATTGCCTTCTAATGGGGGACATTACATTCATACCTATGTTCTTATTGGGCAAGCATTAAAATCACAATTTGGTGTTCAAAGAGATCAGTTAATAATGAAAACTGCAGTCCATTATCAAACAAGAGATTGCTTACACACACACAGATATTCACACATCTCTCCATTATGCATCCACAATCTACACCTTAGTATTTTTATTAAGAATGGATTGATTCATAGATATAAAAGACTACACTTTATTATTTGTAAATGATTGTAATTATAAACAAGGGTAATTAATTCAATAAAATATTAATCAGTAAGAAGTGAGGCAAACATAGAATAATACTGTAGATATTACCAATTCAAACTCAAATTGGGAGTTTCAGAACAAATTGAGCAAGGTTATAATTGGCAACATTACAGAACATTAGTTAACCATTACATTAAGATCTTTAATACAATGAAACAAAAAGTGACATTCATACATCGTTAAGCATTAATGATAATATTAGATATTTGTTTTCTCATCTTAAATCATCCAACTGATGTATAATTAAATCTCTCATTTTTATTTACCGCATAATAGCATGAAACAAAGAAGTTTCACGAATGTCATAAAATTGGATGCAACACCCAACCTCCATCCTAATCGATTACCTAAATTATCCTGAAGTCCAAGTCTAAAATAAATAATCACCTTTAATTATTTACCCTCGTTCTTATCTCCTTCCAAAAATTAAATAATGATTCTATTCATTTAATTTCCTCTCACATGTCACTTCCTCTAACTTTTCCCACTACCCCCTAATCTCTATTGAAGATTGTAGCTGTGATAGAGATCTTTATTTCTGACTTTGCTTTATGTTGAAATTGGGAAATACCTCTATTGCGTCAACAACTAGAGAAGATATTTCCATCATATTAAGTGAGCACAATCTGGCATTCAATGTGTGCTAGGTGTCTCATTGTATGAAGAGACATGTAACATGCGAAGAGTCATGCATTTTGGAAATATGAAGAGACTTGCATTTGGAAATATGAAGAGACTTGCTTCTAGAAATTGAAGAGATCTTCACTTGTGATATGAAGAATCTCTCTCTCTCTCTCTCTCTGTGTCTCTATATATATATATGTATAAATGATTGTTTTGTGTGATAATATATGGTATTCAGTTGGAAGCATTGTACTTGAACTTTATTATATAAATAAAAGAGATATTTTTCTCGTGTGATTGGGTTTTTCCATGGTTACCAGGAGACCGGTCT
Source organism: Cupressus sempervirens (assembly GCA_028749045.1). Lineage (NCBI taxonomy): Eukaryota > Viridiplantae > Streptophyta > Pinopsida > Cupressales > Cupressaceae > Cupressus > Cupressus sempervirens. The sequence goes on along the minus strand of CM053788.1, from coordinate 177,793,558 downwards.
CCTACACCTGGGGACACGTCTCAGAGACCCCCAGTACCGAAGACACGTCTCTAGGTACGTCCCCAAAAATGTTTGGATGCAAAAGGTTTTGGTTGCCATCTCCAAAGTCCCCCAACCAACAATTGATGTCTCCCACCAAAAATATTGAGCATAAGGCATCATAAAACTCCTAAATCTTATCCTCTATCATCACCCCTTAAAAAATTGTTATTACTTATATCATATATGTTAGTAATTATAATGATAGCCACAATAGTTTTCCAATCAATTTGCTTAATTACCTCTAGAAAGACTTGTCAATGATGTATAATTATTTCTTTATTAAACAACAATTAATGTCTCCAAGTACCCCCGTCTCCTATTTTTGAAAATTAGCCGTACCAGTACCAGTACCAGTCTCCAAGGTCTCCAAGTACCCCAGTCTCCTGGTAACCTTGGGTTTTTCCCTTCAAGTTGAAGGGTTTTCCTAGGATAAGTTGATGTCTCTTTTTTTAAAATTCTACTTTTGTTTATTGTTGTTTATCTTTATTTTTGGGTAGAACATTAACAATCTCCACCTAAATCTCCACTAAGAAATTGTACACACTTAATCTTTGATTGAGGTTAGCCTCTCCCATCAAATCAAGCACATGGGCCATTTGCACATGCACATAAGGCCTTGTCCTATCATCCTCAATCCCTTTGGAGTGTGACGACAAACTTGCCTTAAAGGAAAAATCCTCCCCATACTCCATGCTACACTTGGCACCATCTCATGGCTTGAGAGACCTAATCCTCCTCCACCTGTGATCCCCATCAAGTCATCTTGACCCTTCATCTGGATTTCCTTTGTCAATCTATATCCCACACTTAGTCATTTTCTCTTTCTCACCCCTTTATCATTTGGGCATTATGTTTCTGAAATTGCGAGGAGCACACATTTAATAAACTATCTTGGCCAAATCTACTCAATAGGAGGTTTGACATAGTGTGATTTCAGTGGTTCATTTGTTTCTATGCTGATTTAAATTTTCAACACCTAATCTCAGTGTTTTGCTTGATTGTTGTGTTGTTTGGTTTTAAATTAAAATGCAGTTTCATTCACTTTAAGACATTTTTCATGCACACAGCAGTTTATAATATAATATTTTTGGGTTTCTTGTCAGCATGGAGGGACAACAATTCAAGTGGTTTTGCACTACTAGTAATATCAATATAACATTTTATTAAAATGGTTGTTAAATGCATAGAGCTACTTATAGGGAAAGTATTTTAAGATATTATATGATTACTGCCTGTACCTTTGAAGGAAAAATATGTGTTTCTTACCATGGTTTAATCTCATAGTTGCTGATAAAAAACATCTGGCTCTCGAACTGGCAATGTCCATGATGGAGATGTTTGGAGAGGATTGGTTGATTGGTCCAATGGAATTACCAGAGGAAATGACAGTTCCATCAGATAGGTAAATGCATGTTGGATTCATTACAATTTGCAATTGAATCGGGTATGATGCATTTTATTGCATTTAACACTGTTGTTTATGCAGGTGTCTTTTGCTTGTTTTGGAAACATCAAGGGTTGAAGTTGCTGTATTAATAAACGAGCTTGCTCGTTTGAAGTTTGAATCTAGTAATAGCACAGGTTCAAACCTAGAAGAAGCCACCATAAGACAACGACATCTTGCCAATTGTTATGCTTTGATAGAAAATATAATAAGATTGATCTCTAATGCTTATGAAAGGCAAGGTAGTTTCTTCTCCCTCTCGTTGCTTTCTGGCTATTATTTTGCCTTGTTTCAGGATGCATGTAATATTTTCATCTTTGAAGTTCAATTAATTCCAAAAGCTGCTATATTTCTTCTGTCTGTTCTAATTTAACTTTGTAAGTATGAATAAAGCATATATATTGTATTAGGAGAATGTTTATGCTTAGCTTTTTAAAAAACTGAATCAACTCTTCTGATTGTACGTAGGTTTGTCATTTATTGCTTATTAACAGTTAAAATCACCCCTTGGAAATTTTTTTATTGCTTGTAAGACTAGACTCTCTAATGAAATGATATTGCAAATCTGTCGGGAGAACAGTCACAGTTCCTCATGGAGAAGTATGGATGAATGATTAGTGTTTCGATACCTGTACGGATTTATTGTGTTTCAATCTTTTGTCATATGCATTTAATGCAAAATTGTGAGAATTATTTCTTATTCTTTGTTCAGTGTTTTGTGAATATCTCCGGGCACAATAAATAATAAAGTGTCCATGGATAAATATCAATTTCTCCATATACTTATTAAAGTTTGCATAAAAGAGTTTTATGCATATGCGCATTCACATTCATATTCATAATCTAGATGCATTGATTGCTTTAATTCCCTGGCAAACAAGTATTCAAAGTGATCATGAAATTTTAAACACAGTTTTTAGAAGGGGCGATAAATGTTATGAATGCATATTGGAAACATGTGTTGATGAATGCATGTTGGAAACACATGTTGCCTGTAGATAAATCTTTGTGTTAACCGCAAAGCATATGGCTCAGGAAAATACAATCTTGTGATAGTATCAGGGCTTTAATCAGACTGTGTAGACACAACCTAATATTATTCTTCTATACTGATGCAGGTTAGGCACACGAACTCCGTTTTCTCCAACAATGTATGTCACCGAAATATTAGTATCCAAATTTGCCCGAGGTCAAAATTCCTCTCAAACAATTAGGGCTTAAGAGATACATTTCACTATGATTGAAGCCCTGTAGCACAGTTAGGGTTTATTATTATTTTATTTATAATCATAATTCACACTTAAACTTCTTCAACAACAAATCTGGTCAAATCATTAAACTGCTGAAATTGACGTAGAAGTGTTATGGTAGGGTGATTGATGAGGTGCCCTAGAAACCTCTTACCTTAGGCCCAAGAGCGGACTACCATCCCCCCTGGCCTCATGTGGCCTGTGCCATACATATGAGGTGGGTATCTAGTGTGGGATCCTATTGTTAATGTTTTAGCATCAGTAGAAGTAAAATGATGCTTATCTGATCTGTATTTATGTTTTAGATAAACTGTTATTGTTGATTATTAATTTTATATATATGTTTGGATTAATATATACTTGCAGCATAATCATTGACAGATAAATAATACCAATTGGTAGTGTGATCAATGTCTTAAGGGAGTCTCCTTTTCTATTGGCACATTATGTATCGGCTGCTTTGTTAAGATTGGGATTACCTTAGTTGTTAGCCATGCCAATGTAGAGTCATGACTCTACGGTGCTCGTGACTTTCCCTCCCTATATAAAAGGTAAGGCAGATTGCTGAAGAATGTGATTAATACACGGCATCACAGGACCGAGCGATCTGCAAGTAATACATTGTTATTATTTCAGTATATCTTCCTTAAATCTAACTTGCAGTAGCATACAGCGTACAGATCACATTCAGCATACAGTTGAAATTTTCAGTGAATCACAAAAGGGAGATACTGAACCCGATCAGTAAGAGATCACCATTATTTGAAGACATACTCTGCTCTTCTATAGTACAAGTAAGAGTACCTACTGTTATTATATTTATTGTAATTGTTTTATCTATCAGAGATACATAAACTTAACATGGTATCAGAGCCATTCTGATAAGAAAAACCATTACACAAAAATAAAATCTAAAATCTCAAATTTTTAGAAGAAAAAGGGGCTAAAACTTTAATCATTAAAATGGTGAATCATGTGGGACTAGAAGATAGGCTTGAGGGTGTATCTAATTTCTCTCCATGGAAAATTAGAGTAATGATAATATTAAGGGAAATGGAATTAGAAGAATATATTGAATCAAACATGTCTATACCTGAAAATGGGCCAGAGAAAGTATCATGGAAAAGACATAATAACAAAGCAATGAAGATCATTATAGATTCTATAAAAAATCATATCCTACCATCCATATCTAGTCTCAAGACTGCATTTGAAATGTTCTCCACAATTTGAGATACATTTGAAATCAACAATATTAGATTATTAACTCTAAAACAAGATCTACTGTACATAAAGATGAAAAATGGAGAATCTATCACCTCATACTTTTTAAGAATTTCTGAACTAAAAGATCAACTTGCAACAATGGAAAGTCGAGTTGATGACAAAGAACTCAGCATGATAGCGCTCAGAGGTCTTCCACTATCATGGGAAACATTTATTCGAGGATTAAGCACTCAACCCCAACTTCCAAAATTTAATATATTAAAAAATGAATGCACTCAATAAGAATCTAGATTAGTCTCAAGAGGACTAAGCACAAATCAAGAGGGAGAAATTCAAACTCTTCATGTAAAATTAAATAAGAAGAGAAAATTCAAATACAACAAAAAGGAATCTAACAAATCTTACAAGCAACGTGATTGGTCAATAGTTAGATGTTTTAAATGTGACAGAATTGGTGACTCCTACAAATTCTGTCCTCAAAAAAAGAGAATTCAAGGAACCTTAGTAGAAATCAAAGAAGAGGGTGAAGAGAAAGAAGAAAGAGAAAACTATGCTTTTTACTTAGCCCTTTCAAGTGAATTAAACTCTAATAACAATCCTTGGATCATCGATAGTGGAGCATCTCGACACATCATTAGTTTTAAAGACAAATTTGAAACCTTCTCTGAACAAGCCTTAAAAGAAGTTACCATTGGAGATAACTTTACTCATCCTATTAAAGGAATTGGATCCTGTTCAATTCAACTAAACTCAGGAATTACACTACAACTTAAAAATGTTTTATATGTACCAAGAATAAAAAGAATTCTAGTGTCTATTTTTGGTCTTGCTGATCAAGGTTTCTGAATCACATTTCAAGATGACAAAGTTCTATCTTGGCCCATTAATGCTAATATTAAGAAAGCCATTTCCATCGGATTTAGAGATGGAAGTCTTCATAAACTTTGTAATAATCAAAACTTAAACCTAGCTCTTAGTCATGAAACTTCAAATTCCACCTAAATTTGGCATAGGAGGCTAGGTCACCTTCACTACTGGGCATTATCATCCATAGGAAAAATTCTAAAAGGTTTACCTAGCCTAAAAACTGATCATTTAAGTATTTGCAAAGGATGTGCTTTAGATAAAAATTCTAAACAATCATTTCCTAAAAGTGTTCACAAATCTAAATCCATTCTTGAACTGATCCACACTGATCTTTGTGGTCCTCTGTCTATACCTTCTCTTAATAGATGCTTCTTCTATATAATTTTTATTGATGATTACTCTAGAAGAACCTGGATCTATTTTTTGAAACAAAAGGAATCAACTGAATTCTTAGCAAAATTCAAAGAATTCAAAGCCTTAGTTGAAAATCAGTTAGGACATAAAATAAAAACTCTAAGATCAAACAATGGAGATGAATATATCTTTGATATTTTAAAGAATTTTTGCATTGTTGTTGGGATTAAGAGGGAGTTTTCTGTACCTAATAATTCTCAACAAAATGGGATTGCGGAATGTAAAAACAGATCAATTGTTGAATCAGCCAGAGCAATGATGCATGATCAAAACTTTCATACTTCCTTCTGGGCCGAAGCATCTAACACTGCAGTCTACATTCAAAACAGATGTCCACACTCAGTTTTAGAGAACACCACTCCAGAAGAAGTATTCACTGGCATTAAACCTGATCTAAGTCATTTAAGAATATTTGGATGTCTAATTTATATTCACATACCTAAAGAGAAAAGAACAAAACTAAAACTTTTCAGGAAGAAGGGAATATTTATTGGATATAGTGAAACAACAAAAGGATACAGGATATTCATTCCAAGTCAAAGAACAATTGAGATTAGTAGAGATGTGAAATTTGAAGAAGATACTGCCTTTAAAATTTCTAGAAACAGTGATGAATCTATTATTGAGTCTATTTTTGAAGAAAATGAAAATCAACCAAAAGAAATTGAGAGGGAGAATGATTCTGAACCTTCCTCTTCCACTATGTCTAATCATGAAGTTTCTGAAAATATCAATAATAAAAAGAGGCCACTATAGGCTAGGAAAATGATAGAAGAAAATCATGTTGAACCTAATGAAGTAATGCGAGAGACCAAAAGAACAAGAAATCAATCGTGTTATGTTGCATTGTTAACTGAACTTATAAAAAAAAAACCTTCTAGTGTTAAAGAAGCACTTTCAAATCAGTCTTGGAAAGAAGCAATGATTGAAGAATATAACTCTATATTAAAAAATGATGTATGGAATGTTGTACCATGACTTAAGAACAAATTAGTTGTTTCTTCCAAATGGCTTTTTAAAATTAAACATGCATCTGATGGCAGCATTGAAAAATACAAAGCCAGGTTTGTAGCATGAGGTTTCTCATAGAAAGAAGGCATCGATTATGAAGAAACATTTGCTCCAGTTGCTAGATATACTTCAGTCAGAACCATCTTGGCTATTGCAGCATCCAAGGGATGGAAGGTACATCAAATGGATGTCAAAACAACATTCCTTAATGGCAAGATTGAAGAAGAAGTCTATATCGAGCAACCAAAAGGATTCAGTACTCATGACAACAAAACTCATGTTTGTAAGTTAAAGAAAGCACTACAAGCTCCCAAAGCTTAGTATGAAAGGATAGATAACTACCTATTGAAGTTAGGCTATTCCAAAAATGAAGCTAATCCCAACTTATATTTCAAAATAGATGGTGATGATATGATTATCCTTGTGTTATATGTTGATGATTTCTTGATAACAAGTGAGGAACATCTCATAAAGAAATGCAAACAAGAACTCACAGCAAAGTTTGAAATGAAAGAATTAGGTCTACTTCACTACTTTCTTGGATTATAAGTTTGGCAACAGGATAATTGCATTATTCTGAATCAAGGAAAATATACAGTTGACATTTTAACAAAATTTGGAATGATGGAATGTAAACCGGTAGCTACTCCTATGGAAGTAAATCTTCACAAGTTGAAAGATGATATAATGAAATCAGAACCTACAGATTCTATTTGCTACAGACAGATTATTGGATCTTTAATGTATTTGGTTAATACTCATCCTGACATATGCTATGCTACTCACACCTTGAGTCAGTTTATGCGTGCACCAAAGAAGATACATCTACATGTAGCTAAATACATTTGGAGATACTTAAATGGTACTATTGGAATGGGAATCAAATATGATAAAGTCAACATCGAACTTCATGGATATTCAAATTCTGATTGGGCAGGTAGTCCTATTGAATGTAAAAGTACTTTTGGATATTGCTTCAGTCTAGTATCTGGTATGGTTTCTTGGTCCAACAGAAAACAGACTTCAGTTGCATTAAGTCCCACCGAAGCAGAATACATCCCATTTTCTTTGGGTGCTAGAGAAGCGGTATGGCTACGGAAGTTGTTAGCAGATTTGTTTAAAAGACCTTTAAAGCCCACTATGATTCATTGTTGTAGTCAAAGTTGCATCAAGCTTTCAACCAATCCAATATTCCACAATCACTCCAAACATATTGAAATTCCTTTCTATTACATTCGAGATATGGTGAATTGAGGAATCATTCAATTAGAGTATATCTGTACTAATGAGCAAACAACTGATATTTTTACCAAGCCTCTTGCTAAAATGAAGTTGAAATACTTCAGAGAAAAACTTATAATGATTAATTTTTAATATTGAATATTAAATTAAATTTTAATTTATGTGAGTTTACGCTTGTATTGTTAATTAGTAGCATCATATGTAATGAAAGGTGACGATCTTTTATGGACATATTTATTTAGAAGGTAATTATTTACAAGGTGATGATCTTGTAAGTAATAGGCCTGTTATCATGGACATCTCTAGACATTGCTTCGAGCAATTAGAGATCATGAATTTTCATGGACATCTCTAGACGTTGCTTCGGGCAATTAGAGATCATGAAATCTTATGTCATTACTATGGACATCTCTAGGCATTGCTTCAAGCAATTAGAGATCATAGGTAACATTTTCATTGTGTTTACTCTAGATATTGTTTCAGACAATTAGAGATTATAATATACATTATGACAGTTTTCATAACTTGGTGATTTTTGTTATCTAAACTATAATTGTTTCATTGTGTGAAGATCAGATAAAGCTACCAAGTGCTCTACTCTGAAATTCAAATGCTATTTTACTTCTCCCTTGCTAAAGAGGGAGTGTTAATGTTTTAGCATCAATAGAAGTAAAATGATGCATGTCTGATGTGTATATGTGTGTGTGTGTGTGTGTGTGTGTGTGTGTGTGTTTGGATTAATATATACTTGCAGCATAATCATTGACAGATAAATAATACCAATTGGCAGTGTGATCAATGTCTTAAGGCAGTCTCCTTTTCTATCGGCACATTATGTATCTGGTGCTTTGTTAAGATCGGGATTACCTTAGTCGTTAGCCATGCCACCAAAGAGGCCACATAGAGTCATGACTCTACGGTGGTCGTGACTTTCCCTCCCTATATGAAAGGTAAGGCAGATCGCTGAAGAATGTGATTAATACACGGCATCGCAGGACCCAGCGATCTGCAAGTAATACATTGTTATTATTTCAGTATATCTTCCTTAAATCTAACTTGCAGTAGCATACAGCGTACAGATCACATTCAGCATACAGTTGATATTTTCAGCAAATCACAAAAGGGAGATACTGAACCCGATCACTAAGAGATCACCATTATTTGAAGACATACTCTGCTCTTCTATAGTACAAGTAAGAGTACCTACTGTTATTATATTTATTGTAATTGTTTTATCTATCAGAGATCCATAAACTTAACATCTATCACTTCTCTCCTTCATCTCACTACTCCTAGCTCGAGTTCAAATTATTGAACACTTATTACCATGGTATGGACTGTGGTGATCATTCTCATCAGGGTGCCCCAAAAGTCTATCCTTTCTATGCCCAAAGGCAATCCACTTTGTCCCCTTTTTGCCCCATGGAGACTCCCTAGTCACAACCTAGAGGTGAGGTAATGTGTCGTCATCACTGTTTTCCCAATGTTAAGTACCCCACTTGCCTCACCATTATTGGTTTCAGCCACCAGGAACACAACATCTTTTACATATTTTAATACTGTCATTATACTTTAATATAATTTTAATTGGTAAATCGGATAATTGTAAAATGTGTATTAGAATATTAATATATAAATGCATATAGGCCTGGAGTAATTACTTATTACATTCGGAAGTCCAAACAAGAATATTCATATAATAATTGTTATCAAAATATGTATCAAATGACACTCATATGAAGAAGCCGATATGTCTGAATTATTCTGCCTTATTTTAGTACCTATATCTGTCAATGACAGTCCTTGGAAATGTATGTTCATCTATCTATATATCCTGCCCAGGAAAAAGGGTGTTATCAGGCAGACGTGTCTTTTGAGATCATACATTTTCTAGATTAATTTATTCTTCATACATGGTACTCGATTATTACTATGCCCCTTCACAATTCGATCCTATAATTACTGCTCATGTAATATACGATTGGGGATGCTTGTCACTTATTACAATCGCTATTAGTTAACCTAATGGAGTTTGTGTTTGATCTATTATAATCAGCATTTATTGTATCACTTATTTACTTTACCATCGATAATTATCGGTTATTGAGAATTGGTTTTTTCTTATGTATGGCCACTGCACATTTAAACTACTTCACATTGATGTAACCAGTAGTATCCTTGGTGCAATATGATAAAGATAGTTGTGAAGTATCACAGAATAGAAAATGCTCCAAGTTCATTTCCCAACTGAGACGGGGTCATGACATTTCTTCCATCCCAAATTTTCTTGCCCTCAAGCAATCTTAGATTTGGGCGATTGGATATATCCGCTCCTTCCCAAGTTGCATCTTCAATTGGAAAATCTTGCCATTTGATGAGACACTCTTCAATATTTTTGTTCCTTAATTTTTTTTCCTCCAACATTTAAGTATTGCCTTTGGCTCCAAGATCAGTTTCCCTTCATCAGTAAGTGGTGGCAACTCTGGGCATGGAATATTATGTTTCCCCAATACCTTTTCAGCTCCTTCCCAAGTTGCGTCTTCCATTGGCAAACCTTTCCATTTCACGAGAAACTCTTCAATTGTTTTGTTCCGTAGTTTCTTTTCTCAATGTTAAGTATAGTCTTTGCCTCCAAGATCAGTTTCCCCCCATCATTAAGTGGTGGCAATTTTGGGCATGGAATAATATGTTCCCCCAGTACCTTTTTAAGGTGAGATACATGAAATGCATTGTGGATTCTTCTACTTCTTCTACTTTGTGGTAGTTCCAATTAGTAAGATACTTCTTCGATCTTTCTTAATACTTTATATGGCCAATAGAACAGGGGTCTAAACATTTCCATTTCACTGGTTTTGGGTGATAGTTGTTTGTATGACTGCAACCTTATGAAGACCAAATCGCCAAGTTTAAAGGTTCGTTCTGTTCTGTTCTTATTTGCATACACCTTTTGCTGGTTTTGTGCTTCATGGAGGTTATCCTAAGTGTGTTCATGATATTAATATTTTTCTGTATAAATTCTTTGTGCTAGCTCCAATTTGTAAGCTACTTCAATCTTTCTTAATATGTTATATGGGGTCTAATCTTTTCTATTCCATTGGTTTTGAGTGATGATTGTTTGTATGACTGCAACCTCATAAAGACCAAATCACTGAGTTTAAAAGTTTGTTTCATTCTCTTATCTGCGTACACCTTTTGATGGTTTTGCGCTTGGTGGAGGTTATCCATAAGTATGTTTGTGCTATGGTGATATCAATACTTTTCTCTATGAAATCTTTAGCTCCTAGAGCATGACTGCTTGAGTGGATCAAGTCTCCAAATGATGTTGCTGTGTACCCATACAATGATTGATGATCAGTGGTATTATAATAGTACTCTCCCAAATCAAGCCACTTAATCCATGCATTTTGCTGTCCAATTTCATAATTAATGAGATATACCTCCAACCATCCGTTCATCTATGATAGCTAGTGCTGGGGGAAAACTCCTATTTGTTTGAATAACTCTTGCCAAAATAGGCTAATAAGGAAACGATGGTCCTAATTGCTTACAATGTTTTGGGGTAGCCCATGTAACTTGAAACTTTTGAACTCTGATCTTTTGAATTCCGACTCTGCCTCTTCTGATTTCACATTCACCTTCATTTGTCCATTCAATATGTACTCATCATTTCATTTCCCCCTTGTTTTTTTCACTCATGGCTGTTGCTGGGGTTGAATGGGTGGAATCAAACCATATTTTTGAATAAAAGGTTTGTGAACTTAGTTAATCATGGAAATGGCATGATCCCATGTGGTTCGCGTTGATTCCAAAATGTGATTTTGCAACTCCAATTTAGCTACCAAATCAATCAAACTATCAGCCACCGAAAGATTGTGATCTTCTTGAATTAGATCTTGCGCTGATTTCAATTCTCGCTGCATGACCTCCACATGAGGTATTAGCATAGATTGGATAGAGATCAACTTCGCTCTCATGCTGCTCTCAGCTACCTACAGCTCGACCAATTTGCCTTGAGCAAATAATAGCTTATAATAGTGTCTAGTACTGTTTTCGGCTGTCAGAGATATTGAACTGCTAGTCTGCTGCATGTCAGCTTGAATTCGTTGGATGTTTGCTTGAAGATCACTGGTGAATCTTGGCACATCACAAAAAATGTTGTACCTTATTTATAAGATCCTTATTGTTCTGTATACGTGCCTGCAACTCAACATTTTGCTCAGCAATGGTTGTTGAGATTTTCTCCACAATCTTATTCTCAAATTTCTTGGGTGACCACGCCATCAACTTATCATTCGCTTCAACGTCTCCAACATTTATTTGTTCAACTATATGTACAAGTTTGGAAATAATTGGGGCTTGCCCATCAAAATTCTGTATATCAAATGCATCTACTAAAATGTCCTTTATATCATGCAATACTTGCCTTTGTTGATGCTCTCTTCTCATCTCTTCCCGTTTCTTCTTTTTCGCCAAAATTTCTTGCAACAAAATTGTTTGCTCAAGAGTGAGATTTACCAAATCCCATTTTGGCATTTCAATAACTTTGTCCAGACTAACTTGAATATCTGGAGATAAGATAAGATAATAGTATTAATGTCCAACGGAGAAACTACATGGGTTTATGGGACTGAGCATACAAACAAAAGAGCCGACCAAGTAGAAGCACCAAACGGTGACTCAGAAAAAGAATAAGACAAGACATAAAACTAGAAAAACCAAGGTAAGGACTAAGGGTCCTTCATTGGTACAAAGAAATCAGTCACAAAAGGATAAGGCAGTGAACGATCCACAACTATCCTTTATTGCTTTCCCTTTACTTGGTGAGGGAGTGCTGCTGCTCGACACTACTTTTGGAGTTGGTGAGGGGGTGTCATCACTCGGTCTAACTTGAATATCAGTGCTTGAGATAACAATAGTAGCACTTGGCACTGTTTGATTTTTCTCCTTATTGTCCTTAATGTGAGGTCTTGACACATTTTGTCCTTCTTGACTAGTGGTAGAAATTTTTACACTTGTGTCTTTATTCGTTTCCTCAGCCACTTCCTTCTCTTTCTCTATACCTATGGGCTTCAATTGCTTGGCAATTGGAGTGTTAGGTGTGGCAGCATGAATAGGTGAAATACTGCCTTGTGGACTCGGCACACCTGAGCTTTCTTCATCACCATGATCATCTTGGATGGTCATGGTCTCTACTTCTTTCTCCGATTCCACTCCTTTAGTGGACAGACCCAAAATGTTTTTCCATAGCAACTCATTTTGCTGAACTACAACTTCAATCTTATTTTGTAGAATCATAAAAACTCTGAATTTAGGAACAAATTGGTTCCTATACTTTTCCAAAAATGTTTCCTTCTGCTCCTTTGACAAATTAGGCATGACCTTGGCTAATGTGCCTTCTCTAATGTCATTCTCTATTGCTTTTTAGGTAGATATTGTGCAACCGATAGTTTTGGGGAAAAATCCAGTCGCAAAATAGGATGACTAGCCACAACGTGTGAGACAAAGTCTCTCCTACCTTAATGGGAAGGCTCCCCCTTCTCACCGTTCCTTGGATCAACTCAAGGTAAGCAAGAAGTCGAGAGATTTTGTAAAAAGGGTGTTACCAATATTCTTTTTTCTTAACTTTAAAAAAAGAATCCACTTACTCGTGGAGTGAGTAATGGGCAGGGTGAAATCTCTAACTACACTTCTATTAAGAGTTGGAAACGATGATACCAATAAACAAACGCTAGCTCAAAGGCTAGCTGAAAGTGCACTAGTTTGGCTCTAAGTCTAGTCGTACTTCTATATGGAAAAACTTTACAATTAGGGCACAAAGACTCCTAAAATTAAAAATAACTTAACTATTTTGCAAATTAAGAAAGAAGTATAAGCTACAGACAAAGCTTCTGGCTATATATTTCCACAATTGCTCCTAGTCAAAGCTTTGGCTCCAATTGCTTCTTAACTCTTTTATGTTCAATTCACAAGATTCAATTTCAAGAACACAAGATAACATTTATCAAAGATAACTTAGTCGAATTATAGAAAAAACTTATAATTTGCACAAGTAACAATCTCACTTAATCAAAGTTAAGTCTCAAATGCTCCTTTGTATTCACTTTTCTCTCAAAATAGTGCTTATACAAAGAAAGTTCTACTGGCACAATTTCTCTAGAGCTCTCTTGCATAAAGATAAAGATGATTTTTATAATGGGGGACACTCCTTTACATAGGCATAGGAGTTGAGAAAAAGATGGACGAAAAAGTGGGAGCAACTCAACCAACTTTGACCTAGTCTAACTAAAAGAGAAATTATAGGGTTACATGCAACTGCACATGCAACTCGCATTACATCTTCTCATACACATGGAACTTGCATTACATGTAATTACATTTTTTATGTAATGCATCCTCTTAGACCTACAAACAGAAATAAAAACAAAAACAACAATCTTAAAGATTGTTTCTCAGTGCTTTGAACTTGACGATGATATCACGCACTATGGGAAGATCAACAATTTCCATTGTCTTTGATATGGCTTCGATTCTCACTACATCTGCATGCGCTGATTGTACAACCTTGGGAATTTGTTTCTAGAGAATTTAACAAGTGCTTTGTTGAGGATTTATACAAGACAAACTTGTTCATTGTGTGCGAACCAAAATCTTCAGAATCTACATCGGCATTGATCCTGATTGTATATTTTGAGCTTACCCTTTCAACTACAATGAGATTACCATGTTCATCAAGAACTTGGCATCCCATTTGTTCCAAATCACTAGTAACACCTATTTCAACTGCTTGACAATCTCCAAGAGCTACCTGCAATTTTGTAATTAGCTTCCTCAATGTTTCCTTTTTGTAGCCAATAAGTCCTTGAAATCTGAAGAACATTTCACATGACGGAAGAATGTCACATGAAACCAAGGCATCTAAATCAAATTTTACTATTTCATCCCAATCATTGAGGATTTCCATCAGATCATTTGCTTCTCTAGTCAAAGAAGAGATCAAGTTTCGCTCCATTTCATTCATCCCTTTGATGCACCCAAATACTGCAAATGTTTCCATGATAGCTCAAACTCCTTCGGAGATGATTTCTCCTATCCAAGAATTGGCAGCTTTAATCAACTTTCACTCCTTAGATGTCTGAGACATAACAACACTTTGAGAAGATTGTTGCCAAATGACCTTGTTTAGGTGAGAAACCTCCTATTTCAATTGATTTTTCTTCTGCCATAGCTCATGATTGCTTTTTGATACATTAGCTAATGCATCTTGAGCATCTTATAAACAACTCAGACGTGACTGTTTCCCGATTTCAACCTTACTAAACTTGTAATGAGAACAAGTAAGTTCTTCAATAGGTTTTTGCACTAAGGGCTCAACAACTTCAACAAATTTGGTTTTATCTAAATCAACCAAAATCCTTTAAACAATCTTATCTTTCAAAGATTTGGATTTGGTTTTCTTGACAGGGAGATTATTTGGAGGTACAACCACTTTTCTTCTCTTTGTTTTTATTTTGCTCAACCATGCAGACAAACTGAGACTTCATCCGCAGAAGCAGATATAGTGGAGACCATCGACATTGATCTAGATTGTAGTTCCGTCGTGACTGAGCAAGATTCAGTCTGCACAACTGAAGGCATAGGAGCATGCTGAGAGGATTCCGTCATAAAAATCTTGAAACCCGTCAAAGATTTATCAAGTTGGGAAACTTGACCACTTGTAAGAGTTGGAAAATCTTCAAACACATTTGCCAAATGCTCATATTGTTCATTTGCAAGGATTAGAGAGGCAGCAGAAGAAATAGGAAGAGCCATTGTATTGACTTTCGAGACTGGAATAGAAGTGAAAATAGCGGAGAATGAATCCACATTGTCATCTACTTCATCTAGGAAAGGTACTTCATGTATGGATTGTGCACGAGTTTGTGCAGGCCTTGGGGGAGATATGATCATGACTTTCCCTTCTTCCTCCGTATCTTCTTCATTCGATTTTGTCTCTAGTTCCTCCTTTGATTCTTCCTCTGATTCTTGAACTGGTTCAGAGACCTAAGATGACTTGGATCCCTTTCCGTCCTTTAACTTGAATTTGAGGGAACTCTTAGCATTAGAAGAGGAAGCACCATCTTTCCTTGTAATTTCTAGTTGTGACTTTTCGCCAGGAGGGCCAAAACTTTCATAATCCAAACCCATCTTAGGATTAATTCTTTTAAGGCCTTTATTTTTCAGCCATTTATTGGTGTTTACCAAAATGGATTGAAATCTATCCAAGATGAATGTACCTTCTTTTTGTTGTCATTGAATAGGAAAAGGGCACCTCATATCAAAACCGGCTTGATGAAACTTCGGGTCAAGGATGTTACAATCATCTTCAACTTGGAAATCTGAAGGAATCTCTAGCATGTTAAGATCAATTAGTTACTACAAGGTTAATCTGCAGTAGTTCATCTTCATTATGTCAAGCTCTATTCTCATATCAATCCAAATGTCCTCGATGCGATGAACATGTGTGTAAGCTCTTTTCATTTGAGAATTCATTTCTTGGTAATCAAAGTGAAATCTGGATTTGAACTTCTTCAAGGTGATCAACTGCAACTCTGCTTCCATATTCTTTTCTTTGGGCACAAAACTGATTGAATAATTAGCAATCACCAAGGGTTTGGCGGAAGAAATGCCGAAACTAGGCCTATGCATAGCATGCTGATCACATTGCGCACGTCCATGAGTTGTCTAGCTAGCTCCATCAAAATGATTTGATCTATAGCATACCTAGGTAAGGTATATCGTTCACCCTTTAAAATACCCAACTCTCAAATATGTAAAAGTTGGAAACTGAATGAAAATACAATCGTATAGATTCACCTTTTTCCATGCTGCATCAGATACCCTCTTGACGGATCACTGTCTATCGAATAAGCACCGAAAATGCCGAAAGAAAGTATCTTGCATTCTTTTGTAATGAAATTTACTATTAACTAGAGTGATTTGGTCATAGTAATCCCAAACTGGAATCTGAAGACGATCTCGTTTGGTTGAGAGACTAGAAAAAGATCCCATAGCAGCAAAAATGTAGACAAGGTAGGAGTTCATATAAAAAGGTGCTGAAGTTCTTGTGTTGAGCAACTACTGGCAAAGTGCAGTGCTAGTCAACTCTCCCAAAAAACTGTGTTCTCTATTCTCCATGATTTAAAAGATGAATTTGTACATCCATGGCTCGAAATCAGTAGAATCTTTGAGATTGCAAATTTTGCTAAGTATAATGATGAGATCTTTGTTTGAATTTAGACCGATGAACGTTCTTTCCCCATCTTGAGAAGTTATTCTTTTTATTGTCTAACCAGTATTGGTTGACATATTTTTGACAATCACCTGTTTTCTCATTCCAACATGCCAAAAATGATTCTTTGGTTAGATCTGTACACTCTGCTTTATGTGGTACCTTGAAGATTTGCTCAATGGCCTCTAGATCAAGGCTAATGACAACTTTGTCGTCAACGTCCTTGATAGTTTTTGATTTTGGACTAAAACATCTTGCACATCCAAGAACGAAATTAGGTTCCATGGCCGCCATGGGAAATGCAGACACCAAGTGAATGTGACTTCTTTTGATGCGCTTCATCTCATGGCCAACATGAGTTTCAACTCTTTGCTGAAAATCAGCCATGTCCACATGACCGATCATTGTGTCCATTACATTATCAAGAACATATGCAATTGATGATGGAGTTGCATGAGCAAACTCTTTATCGTATTGATATTTCATCTTACCTTTGGATTTTGATGATGAGGGCATCTCTTGTGCTTGTGCTACAATACAAAAATTCCAAAAACATAAACACATCATTAGAGGGAATCGCCATACAAGTTGGTTCTCAATCAGCAACAAAGATTCAAAAATGGATTGGAGACTTTGTAGATCCGGTGAAATGATTCAAAAGAGAGAAATCATATGCATATGCAGTGAATGGAGATGAAATGCGAATGAAAATGAAATGTGGAATAAAGTGTTATGAAGGTGGAAAACGAAAGATAGAATGAAGTGTAATGAAATGAAAATGTGTGCAGGTGGAATGCATGGGAATGCATGCTGTTAACATGCAAGATCTTTGATACAAATAATGATAGAGATATAATTCTAACTTACCTTTATTTCATGCAGAAGTTCAGATCTCTAGTTTTGTCTTCAATGAATCAAGTGCTGATGATGTATTTGGAAATTTGCAGGTGGTATAATCTTGGGGACTACAAGTATGTTCGATGATTGATATTGCTTTGTCCACCGATGTGCATATTATATTTATATTCTACCAAAAGACATAGCCTTGTAGGGGCATGACTCTACGTGGCCATGACCCTATGTGGTCATGACTAATAAAAACTGTCTTAAACACCGATAGTAACTAATGTGCCTCTTCATTAACGTGCTTGGTACAATAAGAAAACTCGACAACTATGCACAACAAGTTATATGTAAGATAAATATGCACAGCCTGATGATTAGTAATCATCCATATGAAAGCCCGATACTTAGAATATCGGCAGTGATGCTAAACCCAATCCTTGATCGGTATGTTGAAGTATAACAGATGTCTTCAACCCGATATGAATCGGTAGAAATATATATATCAAAGAGTTTAATCTTTAAGATTACATCTCATATTTTATTCGATAGAAGCCATAAACATTAACACTCCCTCTTAGTTAGGGAGGATAAACATACGATCATATATCACTTCAATATAAGAATATCATTGATAAGAAGATATTCAACATTTTGATATCACGAGTATTGACCTCCCAGAATATTGACATCCGATGTTCACCAAGTACTCAATTAAGGTGTGATATCACATGTGACATCACGAGTAATGGTCTCCCAGAATATCATATGATATTCACCATTTACTGAAAAATAAGGTTTGATATCACATATGATATCAAGAGTATTGGCCTCTGAGAATATCAGAGATATTCACCAAATACTTTGACTAATGGCCTCCCAGAATGTTGAGATGCAAGACATTCACCATTTACTCAATTTGGTTGATCTCATAATACAAGTTATTGTAAGATTGTCACCTTACAATAACTTCTCCAAATACAAGTGACATCATTTGGAAGTCGTCACTTCCTCATGATGTGCACAGGGGTAGGCCCATCATTTTTATATATAAGGATGTTTTCAATTCCCTTTGAATCATCAGAGCTCCTTATAAACTCCCTCTTCCTGTAATAATAATCTCAAAACAGAATGGTCATGGCACATAGCAATAATGATTAACAGTAAATACACATAGATAGCATAGTACAATAATTTGATATTCTAAGACTCCATCTTAGAAATTTCAACAAGATTATTTTACACTTCAATGAATATATAAAGAGAACTTCCTCTGAATCCATTACTTCATATATGTTAAGGGTATTCGAAATTTCTTTAGAATGGACATTTCTCTGGATTTGTATCAAAAGCAGTGACTTCAGCGAAAGCTGTTTGATGTTTCAGTCTATCAGGGCATTTGAATGCTGAGTGACCATAGTTGTCACATCTAAAGCATTTCATTTTCAAGTAATCAACATGCCTTCTTTTCCTTTTGAATTTAGGTTTCTTGTTTTTATCAACTTGGGTTGAGAGAGCCTGAATATCACGTTCAATAGGAACATCACCTTGAGATATTAACATGCCCTCCTCTTGTATGCATCATCCTTTAGTCGACCAAGTTTAGGAAGCTTTGATCAAGCACATACCCCTTGTTTGAAATATTTCTATGATGGTGACAGACCCTTCAGAGCTATCATTGTTAATTCTTTTTTCATCATAAATTTGGGCAATCTTGGAGAGTTGCTTTCTTAGTTCTGTTATCCTCATGAAATATGAGGCAACAAATTCTCCTGTTTTCATTTTAATGTTGGAGACATTGTCTTTCAAGGTTATAATTCTTGTTGTATTGTTGTAATGGGCACCCCTGAATGTCCCAAAAAACTAAACCAAATTGCTGAAAGGAATTATGTCAAACAGTTTGCATTCAACCTCTTATTTCTTTGTTTAATGTTTTAAACCCCTTATAACTCCGAAAATCAAACGTTTATTTGTTTGTTGTGTTTTGTGCATGGAATTGGTATCATACAACATAAACAAGAAAGAAACTACAATAATATGCAAAGTGGAAATGAACTGCTGCCAATAAAATGTTATTTTCAGAATTCATAAAACCAAATACATGGCAGATTTATCAACTCACTAATTACTTAAGCATTATTGATATAATACTCCAGCCCATGCTTTTGAACTTGCTGCTACAGTGCCGCGTGAATAGTGTTGTGTGAATAGTGCCGCATGAACAGTGCTGCTACAGTACTTTGTCCTTCAATCAGTCCACTACCTTCGTAATATCATTCCCTCGAAGCGGCATAAGTGTCGGACAAGTAGTGAAGAAGATATGAGCAAAATACCAAATCTGCCTGTAGCTGGAAATGCAACTAAACTGCCTGATAATGAAGCCGATAACAAAGAATTGCAAAGGCCAAACCCCAAGGGAATGAGGTCTAGAATGTTACAAGAGAGGATAAACGTCCTCAAATGCCAAGAACGGAGCTGCAACTCACGCACCAATTTCTTCTCATAATCAACCTGTCTAATGAAGCCACAAATGCTTCCTTTTATTCTATTTTCAAGGGTCCGCTCAACTCATATGGGCAATGTGGGATAAAAGATGTGTAATATATAAAACATATATTAAAATACCCCTTATGTCTCCCTTGGGTACACATCCCCATAAAATAAATATTAAAGTAACACTTTAATATTTTACAATTAAATTAGACGTTACTTTAATAAAACTTCAGGCATTAAAATGTATTAGCAATCGGACTCCAAATAATGCGAGTGATAGCTCATCGGAAAGCTCTCACCGAGGAGTATCAAATCCAATCACCAAAATTGACCTGCACTGTGTCCTGCCGACTTACTAAAAATAGTAAGTATGCCTGAAACTGAGTAAATCAACTTCGTTTTGGCCCAAACTAGAAATGACTAGGCCAAAACACTCCAGGATCCCATTAAACCCTTCGTTAGCCCTCAGGACCATGTAGAACAAGGCTAACGCACACACACTTGGTCAATTGCTAAAATGGGGACATTACAGTCCGCCCCCCTTGAAATTGTTTGTTTTCAAGCAATCTCAGTCCAGCTTGCTGAATAACCTGCTCACTCTCCCATGTAGAATCTTCCTCTGGCAGGTCTTTCCATCTGACCAAATACTCCTTCACTATCCTGTTTCTAAGCTTCCTCTCTCTGGTGTCCAGAATAGCCTCGGGTACTAACACAAGCTTCCCCTCCTCATCGAAAGGGGGTAAATCTGCAGAAGGCACTACACTTTGACCAATGGCTTTCTTAAGCCTAGACACATGAAACACATTGTGCACTCGATTGCCCTCTGGAAGCTCAAGCTCATAGGCGACTTTGCTCACTTTGCGAATCACCCTGTAGGGACCATAAAATCTAGGTTTCAACTTTTCAGCTCCGCTCTTCTTGAGCGATGACTGTCTCTATGGTTGTAGCCTCAAGTAAACCATATCCCCTACCTCGAAGCTACGCTCTATTCGGTGCTGATCAGCATACAATTTCTGTTGATTCTGGGCCTGTTGTATATTCTCTTTGAGCACTTTCAGGATGTCCTGACTATCCTGCAATAAGTTTTTGGCTTTGGGCACTCTACTGTCCCCCAAAACTAAATCCATGAAGCTAGGTGCTTCATAACCGTAGAGTGCCATGAAAGGAGTCATCTTGATGGACATATGATAAGTGGTGTTATAACAATACTCTCCCATATGCAACCATCTGATCCAAGCCTTTTGTTGTGCAGTTACATAGTTCCTCAAATATCCTTCCACCCATTTATTCACAATCTCTGTTTGCCCATCTGTTTGTGGATGATAACTAGTGCTAGGTGTAAGATCTGTACCACACAACCTAAACAGCTCTTGCCAAAAAACACTCATAAACTTACTATCCCGGTTGCTGACAATGAATCTGGGCAGCCCATGTAACCTGAATATCTCTCTAAAGAAAAGATCTGCCACCTGTGCTGCTGTGTAAGTGGACGGAATAGCAAAGAAGTGAGCAAACTTCGTCAAGCGGTCCACCACCACATAGATGCAATCCCTTCCTTGCACTCGTGGTAAACCAGTGATGAAGTCCATCGAAATACTTTCCCATTTCCTATCAGGAATGGGCAAGGGCTGTAATAAACCTGTAGGAAATGTGTACTCTCCCTTATTCTGTTGACAAACCACACACTCCCTGACATACCTTTGAACATCATCCTTGAGCCCTTTCCATGAAAACCGCTCTTGGATCTGCCTGTAGGTCTTGAAGACCCCCGGATGTCCAGCTGTGGGTGCATCATGAAATGCCTTCAGTATCGCCTCTCAAATGTGATGACAGAATCAAATAAACCCTGTCTTGAACTTTGATCAATCCATCTATCACCTCATAGTGATCATCCTGTATGGTACCTGAAATCAATCCAGAAGCCCAAGCATCTCCGACATACTCTGCTATAATCCAATCTCTCTAATCTCCTGAAATCTCTGCCAGAGCACATAAGTGAGGTCTCCGAGATGAGGCATCAGCCACCACATTTTTCTTACCTTTGACAAACTCTATGTCAAAGTCATAAGCCTGCAATTTAGTCACCCATTTTTGTTGCCGGTCATTAAGATCATGTTGGCTTATGAAGTATTTAATACTGTTGTGATCAGTTTTGATCACAAAACGTCCACCTACCAAATATGATCGAAATTTGGCCAATGCATGCATTATGGCCAACATCTCCCAGTCATGGACAGAATAACTCTTCTCAACTCCCCGGAGCTTCCTACTCTCGAATGCAATGGGATGCTTCTCCTGCATCAATACTGCTCCAATCCCATCACCTGATGCATCACAATGAAGCTCAAAAGGCTTCGTGAAATCCGGTAGAGCTAGAACTGGACATGAAGACATTACTTGCTTGAAATGCTCAAAACACCTCTGTGCTGCCCCTGTCCACACGAAGGCTCCTTTTCTGGAAAGATCTGTCAAGGGTGTAGCAATCTGTGAGAGTCCCTTAACAAAGCTCCTATAAAAACCACATAAACCAAAGAATCCCTTAAGTTGTGTAAGGTTTGTGGGAGTAGGCCACTCTACAATAGCTCTAATCTTTTCGGGATCAACCCGAACGCCATCTGCACTAATGATATGCCCAAGGTAAAGGAGCTCAGTCATGCCAAACTCACATTTAGATTCCTTGTCATACAATGACTCTCTCTCTAGAATAGATAGCACCTCCTCTAGATGATGTAAGTGCTCCTCCCAGGTCTTATTGAAGACCAAGATGTCATCAAAGAAGATCAAGACAAATCTCCTTAGTTGCTTCCTGAATACCTAGTTCATACAACTCTGAAATGTAGCGGGTGCATTGGTGAGACCAAATGGCATAACCATGAACTCAAAGTGGCCATAGTGACATCGAAAGGCTGTTTTCTCAATGTCCTTTGCTCTCATCCTGATCTAATGGTATCTGGATCGCAAATCAATTTTGGTGAAGAAGCATGCCCCATGCAACTCATCAATCAGCTCATCAATCCTAGGAATGGGATACCTGTTTTTAATTGTTTTCTTATTCAGTGCCCTGTAATCGATGCACATGCACATCGTCACATCCTTCTTCTTTACCAATACTACTGTTGAAGCAAAGGGGCTCTTACTGGGCCTGATATGTCCCATCTCCAACAAATCCTTAATCGCCTTCTCTATCTCATCCTTGTGTTTCTTAGGATGACGATAGGGAGTAATCATAACTGGTTTGGCTCCCTCGTCGAGCTCAATAACATGTTCCATCCCTCTGTCAGGAGGAACCCCATGAGGAATATCGCTAAATACTTTAGCGTGTCTATCAAGTATCTTCTGGATATCTGGTGGATGACTCTTTTCTTGTGGCTCTGGTGAAGTTGGCATAATGTAGCACTCTGCCGCCCACTCTATGTCATCATGACGAAAAAGTCTCTGCATTCTCCTCAAGGACACTGCTCTGCAACCTCCATCTGAAAGTTCTCTAAGTACCATAGTTCTGCCCTCATGCTGAAATCTCATCTCCAATTTCGCTAGGTTGAGTGTGAACTCAACTAGTGAAGCCATCACTGTCATGCCGAGGATGACATCATAATCTCCCATGTCCACAACATAGAACTCATCCTCCAACTCGTAGCCATCTCCAAACCTGATGCGAAGATTAGATATCTTCCGAGTGCATAATAATTTATCACCGTTAGCCACCATGACTCTAAACCATCATGCTCCTCTGTCTATAAGCCTCTCCTGGCTACCAACTGTGCATCTATGAAGTTATGTGTAGCCCCAGTGTCAATAAGAGATATCACTTTCTGCCCCTGGATAGTACCCCTGACCTTAAATGTGATTGCTTTTGGGCCCCTGTCAAGCGTGCCAACGATCTATCATCCTTAGGAATGCTGCTCTCCTCTATAGTGTTACCCTCATCTGAATCGGAGTGCTGATCCTCCCCCTCTGACTCTGACTCTGACTCTTCTGCTGAAAAATACTCCATTTGATTTGCCTTAGCCTTGAGAGAACATTTATGAGATAAGTCCCAAGGCTCTCTACAGTGGAAGCACAGCTTCTTCTTTCGAAGCTCATTCAAGGTTTCATTGTCTAGTCCTTTTGATCCTTCTTTGAGTTTGCTATACTCTTTCTGAAACGGTTTTTGTCTTTGTCCTTGCGGTAGGAAGAATCTGTTGAATGGTTTTTTCCTTTGTATACCGAAGGGGCTAAATCTCGTGCCTTTTTAGTTGCTTCAACTAAGGTGAGTGGATCATGTCCCTTCACCCAACCTCGTAATGGATCAGCAAGACCGTCACAAAATAACACCACCAATCTCCTAGGAGAGATATCAGTAACAAGTATAGACAAGCGTTGAAACTCGGCAATGTAAGCATCCACAGAACCTGACTGTTTTAACTGTGCTAGCTCCTTGAAATGTAACTCGGGATCCCTAGTGTCAAATCTCTCAATCAATGTTTCGGTGAATTCCTCATAGGATGTAATCTGATTATGCCCCAAAGTCACCATGCCATGATGCCACCATTCATGTGCAATGCCATCCAAGTGGATAGCCGCATACTTGATAGCCTCCTCCTCAGGCATAGGATTTAGCTACAAGTATGTATCTACCTTCTGCACCCAAGCTCGTACAGTCATCTTCCCTGAAGCATCATAATAAGTTAAAGAAAGTTTTCCAACTTTCTTTCTCAGCTCAAAGTGTTGATTCCTCCCTCCTGCTCTAGACGTGTCTCATCCTCAAGTCCATATAATCTCTGAGGAAAATATCCGCCTGAAACTCCGGTCCACTAGCCTCCCAGTCCCTCCTGAACTGATCTTGTAACTCGGTAATCTGCGGTTCATTTACTGGTTGAACCGGATCTCTGGGTGGGAAAGTGGGTAGAAGAGGTCTCGAGCTCGCAGTCCGCGCTGGGCGTGCAACGTGTCTAAAGTTATCAGCCTCATTCCCATTGTTGCCATGTCCATTATTACCATTAATGTTATTCTCAGGACCATTGTTGTTGCCTTGGCCTCCATGGTTATTGTTTCCCCCATTGTTATTGTTTCTGTTGTTGGCATCACTTGGATTAATATTGACACCCATCTGTCTAGCCATGAGCTGCAACATCATGTCCATTCGCCTATTCTGCTCCTGCTGCATACGCTGCCCCTGCTCTAATGTATCCAGTAACTGTCTGAACATTACCTCCCCCTGATCTGGACCGGCATTCCCGCCTCCGCTTAATCCTGTATTCCTGTCATCTCAATCACCCATATTGTTGTCCTTATCAAAGAATATCTCCTCTGTGTTTGTATGGCTGGATTCAATGTCCATTTGCACGGATGTGCTAGACTGTTTGCTTTGCAAGTTTGAAATCCTATTTTGTCTTGCTCTGGTATCGCGGAAATTATAAGGCCCCTATCGCATGCTCAAACATAAATGCTTAGCCTGTGTTTTTTTATTTATTTCTGATTTTAGTGTTTTGACATTTCGTCAAACACTTTTCCCTCTATCCGGCTGTTCCAAATTCCCTATAAGACCACAGGATGGCAGGACTTATAGCTCTGATACCACTGTAATGGGCACCCCTAAATGTCCCAAAAAACTAAACCAAATTGCTGAAAGGAATTATGTCAAACAGTTTGCATTCAACCTCTTATTTCTCTGTTTAATGTTTTAAACCCCTTATAACTCCGAAAATCAAACGTTTATTTGTTTGTTGTGTTTTGTGCATGGAATTGGTATCATACAACATAAACAAGAAAGAAACTACAATAATATGCAAAGTGGAAATGAATTGCTGCCAATAAAATGTTATTTTCAGAATTCATAAAACCAAATACATGGCAGATTTATCAACTCACTAATTATTTCAGCATTATTGACATAATACTCCAGTCCATGCTTTCGAACTTGCTGCTACAGTGCCGCGTGAATAGTGTTGTGTGAATAGTGCTGCTACAGTACTTTGTCCTTCAATCAGTCCACTACCTTCGTAATATCATTCCCTCGAAGCGGCATAAGTGTCGGACAAGTAGTGAAGAAGATATGAGCAAAATACCAAATCTGCCTGTAGCTGGAAATGCAACTAAACTGCCTGATAATGAAGCCGATAACAAAGAATTGCAAAGGCCAAACCCCAAGGGAATGAGGTCTAGAATGTTACAAGAGAGGATAAACGTCCTCAAATGCCAAGAACGGAGCTGCAACTCACGCACCAATTTCTTCTCATAATCAACCTGTCTAATGAAGCCACAAATGCTTCCTTTTATTCTATTTTCAAGGGTCCGCTCAACTCATATGGGCAATGTGGGATAAAAGATGTGTAATATATAAAACATATATTAAAATACCCCTTATGTCTCCCTTGGGTACACATCCCCATAAAATAAATATTAAAGTAACACTTTAATATTTTACAATTAAATTAGACGTTACTTTAATAAAACTTCAGGCATTAAAATGTATTAGCAATCGGACTCCAAATAATGCGAGTGATAGCTCATCGGAAAGCTCTCACCGAGGAGTATCAAATCCAATCACCAAAATTGACCTGCACTGTGTCCTGCCGACTTACTAAAAATAGTAAGTATGCCTAAAACTGAGTAAAACTGAGTAAATCAACTTTGTTTTGGCCCAAATTGGAAATGACTAAAAATAGTAAGTATGCCTGAAACTGAGTAAAACTGAGTAAATCAACTTCGTTTTGGCCCAAATTGGAAATGACTAGGCCAAAACACTCCAGGATCCCATTAAACCCTTCATTAGCCCTTGGGACCATGTAGAACAAGGCTAACACACACACACTTGGTCAATTGCTAAAATGGGGACATTACAATTGTTTATCTCAAACATTTCTTCAAGATTTTTAAGCATTTCGTGTGCCGTGTCTAATTCGGAGATAGTAGGGAGTGGATGATCCCTAACACCATCCACAATTAATTTCATGGCTTTAGTGTTATCTTTTTCCCATTTAATCAATTCGTCATTCCCTTTTGGTTGGTCAGATTTTTCAATGAATTGCTTTAGGTCATTATCTTTTAAGGTTAGCTTCATTCGTAATTTCCATTCTGGATAATTTGAATTACCGTCAAATCTATCCTCCACTTTTATAGCACTCACCATTTTGAAGGAAACAAAACTTTGAATATTTTAGAGCACTTAGTAAAATAAATCTAATCGGGATTGTCTCTTAAACCTGCTCTGATACCATGTTAATGTGCAAGATCTCTGATAGAAATAATCATAGAGATATAATTTTGACTTACCTTTCTTTTATTCAAAAGTTCAGATCTCCAAATTTGTCTTCAATGAATCAAGTGTTGATGATGTATTTGGAAATCTGAATGTGGTATGATCTTGGGTACTGCAAGTATGTTCGGTGATTGATATTGCTCTGTCCACCGATGTGCATATTATATTTAAATTCTACCAAAAGACATGGCCCTATCGGGGCATGACTCTAAATGGCCAAAGGCCACGTAGAGTCATGACCCTACGTGGTCTTGACTAATCAAAACTGTCTTAAACCCTGACAATAACTAATGTGCCTCTTCATTAACATGCCTGATACAATAAGAAAACTCGACAACTATGCACAACAAGTTATATGTAAGATAAATATGCATAGCTTGATGATTAGTAATCATCCATATGAAGGCCTGATACTCAGAATATTGGCAATGATACTAAACCTAATCCCTGATCGATATGTTGAACTATAGCAGATGTCTTCAACCCGATATGAATCGATAGAAATATATATATCAAAGAGTTTAATCTTTAAGATTACATCTCATATTTTATCCGACAGAAGCTATAAACATTAACATGTGCAAATGAAATTGCTGATTTTCAAACGTGACTTAGGATTTTCAAGACATTATTGCATGAAAAATGACTACATGTAAGTGCAACATGCAATGGGGGATGGAAAGTGAGATGAGATGGGAATGTGGATGGTGAATGCACTTTACATGTAAATGTAGATGGAAAATGAGATGCGAAGCATTGAAAGATGTAGAAACATGTATTTTCTCATGAAGGCGTGAATGCATATGGAGTGATGGAAATGGAAAATGGAAGAGGGACAATGAACTTTATAGTCATCTTTGGTGAAAAGGTGAAGTCAAAATACATTGAAGATGAAAATGACATCTTTTTGACTTTTCAAGAAGTGACTTTAAGTAAAAAATGAGGTTTTGAGATGCAATTACACGTAAGGCTTTTTGTGTAATCGTGTCGTGCGAATGAATGCAAAAACTGGGATGAGTGAGAATGGAAGCAGAAAATGGGATTACATGCATGTGCAGATGGTGAATGAGATGGAAAACATGCAATCACATTTGTCGGATGAGATGCGAAGTGTTGTGATATGGAAGATGGAAGTGAAATGTGATGATGCTTTCGGATGAAGTGAAGCAACAACAAGTTCTTGGGAAAGAACTTGTAACTTCTCCAAAGTGGAGAAAACCAGAAAACAAATACACAAAACACAAAAACTCAAAAGAAAAACGTACCTTTGGAAAGTGACTCAAACATGTCAATATGCAAAGCACTTCAACACACAATTTCGAATTTGGAGTTTGGGGAAAAACCAAAAACATGAAAATGAACAACTTCTTCATTTTGAAGTTTTGAACAAAAACATTTTTCTGCTGTTTGGGTAGAACAAGCTTCTTCCACTGTTGTAATGGCTGCAACATCGTCTTTGGAGCTTGTATCTGTTGTCCTTTCTGTCCTTTAGGTACATACTGCATCTTTTGAGTATTGGAAGGTCCTGGTTGAGTGTTAACAACATTAACCTGTTGTTGTTTGCTCTTATCAGGTCATGATTTTGATCTTTTAGCTCTGTGAATGGGGCTGTAGTAGTGTATTCCTCTGCTGCAACTTGAACATTAAATGTTGGTAACACAGGCAAAGGTGGAACAATAGCTAGTGGTGGTACAATAGCTGGTACAACAGGCTGTATTTCTGCAAAATAAGGCATTGGAGACCTAGGTGGTAACTTACTAGCTTGTATCTTGTTCTTCTCAGCTCTGACAGCTATATAAAATACAGTGGGCAAAGTATGTCCTCCCATGGATTGTATCACAACTAAATATCATTGTTAAAAGCCTTCAAATAAAATAAAAATGCATAATCGTTGGAAGGTTTAACAAACGTTGAAATTCTGTCCCAAGTCCTTTGAAAACGAAAGTTAAAATCTGAATATGCTCATTAGGATGTCTTTTGATAGTACTCTGTTGCTCAACCAATGAAAGATTATCCGATTTGTCTTCAAACTTATTGATCAAAATGGTTCCGAACCCATCCCATGTGCCAATAGTATTTACTGCTAAGCCTCGGAACCAAATTAATGCTTTGCCTTTGAGAGAAGCTGCCAACAACATTAAGGCTACATCCTCATGAGCTTGATGTAATCCACGAAGAGTGGCTACATCCCTGATATGTTCAATTGTTGAAACATGGTTTTCACTAGTAAAAAAACAGTAAACTCTTCAGTGCTGTTGGTGGAATATCATGATGAGTAGCAATCCATAAAGGACTCCCAACATCAAAAACTACAAATGGCAAATTTCAGGCCATTTAATGAACTGGTGGTACTTGCTGTCGAATTAAATGTGGTGGTAAAGGCTGGTTAGGCTGGATTACCTTTTGTGGATATGTTTTCAGACCTTGAGAAGCAGCTGTAGTTCCACTTGTAGATGCTACCGAAGCAAATTGATCCCTTGGTAGTTCCTAAAAAATGGGTATTTCAGATCTGGAATTTTTAGGATCACTAAAATCTTCAGAAAAACTGATATCTTGAATAATTACCTTAGGTTCCTCAGAATTTGCTGCCTGGTCTTCAAATACAGGATTATCAAATGATTAGAAATCAAAACCAAATAATGAAGAAGACCTTCCTCGTAAAGCCCCTGTTGTTCTTCCTCTTCTTGCTGATCTATTTCCTCTTCTACCTGGCTGCAATTCTTGATCTATAAATCCTTCTCTATTTGATCTTGTCCACGTCCTCATCAAAATAACAACTAGATATGCAACTGGATTTGCAATAAACCTTCAAAATGGAGTTGCAAGGTGCTGATAGAAAACCTCCCAAAACGTTGAATACCTACTGTCCACACCAAAACAATGACAAAATCTGGTAAATCAGAGAATTGTGAAGCTGTTCGTGTTCCACCAGGCATGCCAAAAAACTGTTGTCAATCAGGACTGCACCTAAAGAGAGATGAAATATCTAGCTCTCCTGTTGAAACATGGAAACACTCTTCTTTTTTGCTCATTTTTTTTTGCATATTGCAAACTTCCAAGCTTGATTGTGGGAGCACTTTATAGAAGAGATTTTTCAGCATTGATTTTTCAGATTCAATGATTCCTTCTGATTGATTCCTGTTGGAGCATTGTGAATTTCTTTCTTTTGTGTTGTGTTTTCTTGCACTTTAGCTATATTCCTTGTTGCATGTTTGAATCTTGATACTTCTAATTGTAGGTCTTTGTTTGTGCTCTTTTTGGAGAAATCCTTTTAAAGCAAAAGATTACGGGACCCTTGCATAGAATTACTTTTGTAATTGCATGCTTGCTAGGGTGTTGTGAATCATTAGTATTGTGGGTAGTTTGTGTTGATTTAATTAAAGTTGCATATAAATCACTAGTGTATCACCTCAATTAATTGTTTTAAGTTTTCATTTTTAATCACCTATTTCTCACCCCTTTTCCCACATAAGTTTATTTATAGGTGATACCAAAAAAGGAACCGGCCTTTCAATCCTGGAGGTTCACTCTCGCTATAGGATTTCTCACAACCGAGAGTGTTTCCATGTTCCAATAGGAGAGCTAGATATTTCATCTTTCTTTAGTCGCAATCTTGATTGACAACAGAGCCTACGATTATAGGCCCCAAAATTTGTGTTTGCCTTGCTTTGTGTTATAAGTTTTTGCTTCTGTTTCATTATTGTCCCATACTATAGAGGCACACTATTTTTCAAGCACGCACTTTAAGACTAGACTTGAATCCTTCGTAGACTTCAGTTCTTTGTAGAGGCATGCCTATCAACACTTTTATGTGCCAAATCAATGATGTGCCTTCAACTATGAACAAGTTCTAGACGTGAGGCCTCATCGTTTGTGTGGGAAAAATTTAGCTTGGAAGATCTATTTGAGTAGGTGTATTTCAAACTTCTGATGCACCTTTGATATTTTTATAAAATTTGTCGTTGTATAAGCGTGTGCGAGTCTCCTTATGCACACTTGGTCAATAGAAAATATAGGCTCTTTGTTTTGGTGTGCACCTAGACATGCTTGTAAAACTAATAAAAGTGCCCTTCTTGCATTGGCATGTGCTAGTATCTTGAGGCATGCCTATATTCACCAATTTTATAGTTGAAAGTTTCCTTGTTCAAGCACATGTTTGACCTCCTTTCATACACCTTCATATGTACCTGCACATCTTTTCCCATGTGTTTGCTAGATTTTTCCACATGTCCATGATCAAGATACCGAAGATGGTGTAAAGTAGAGAAGTTTATGGAGCATGACAAGAGGTAAATGCTGATGTACAACAGCTTCTTCAAATAGATAAAAAAAAAAAGCTTCTTCAACATATTTTGCCCAAGGTCTCCAGTCTCAGGAATGGTTTGTATCTTATGGGACATGAATTGTAATTTTCTAGTTTATGTTTTTGACTTGGGAAAGAGTAAAGATATTTATCTGTCCATGATCAAAATACCAATAATAAACATAGTATAGGACCACCTTAAGTTCCAGATACTCCTTTAATTGAAAAAGGCTAACATGCTAGTAGTGGTTTTCAATTAAAGATCAAATTAATTTTTAATGCAACACCAATCTATATTCTTAGAAAATATTTAAAGTGAAATGATAAACTTCCTTAATAGAGTAATTGTGAAATATAACTTTAAGTTTTCAATCATACGATGCTTCTTAATTTCAAAAGGATGTGGAATCGTAAAGGGTTTGACAGAGGATGTGGAGGAAATGTGTTGCAGAGACAAGGGAGCCCAGCTGTGGGGTGTACTTATTGCTTATTGCCCATTCCATGGCCAAGGAAGTCACTGACACATGACTATGCCTGTAGGATTTGCTATAGTGCCCCCGACAAGTTCAACTTTGTTTGCATGCTTCATGAAACTCTGCAAAACTAGAATATAATTGTGTTCTACTCTATTTTCCGTCTGCTTGATGGATCATCAGTTATTGGTACCTTTTCAGTTATGGGTAGGCTCTAATAAAATCTGCAGGCTTTCGAGAGTTGCAAACTGTTATTGTTGAGGAATTCATTGTAAGATGATGTCTCCTAATAAGGCTGATACATACCATTTATTTAGTGCCTATTAATATAATTTTTCTTAGAACTGGATGATTTCTAATTTCTATGCTCACTTAAATCTTCAGAATCTTTGATGTATCTGGAGATCCATATAGTTTTTGGAAATGTTGGAGACAATAGATATATAACTACTTGATGTTTCTAACATGCTAAATATTTGCTTCTCTTGCTAAACATGCAGACAATTACATCAGCGAGTCTACAATGGTTAAAGCAACAGTTGCTTTGAATGAGACAGTTGGAGCTGTAATTGATTTTCTTTGGGATTCAAAGGTTTGACTCATTTAAATATGATCTGTTGTGAAGAGAAAATCATATTGCCAAATAAACTATCTTTTCCACATTTATACCAGTTCCAATGTAACTTGTAAGAAGCATCTCAATTTATTTCCTTATTTTTGCAGGTTCATGATATGACAAAGGGGGATGATCTTTTAGCATCTGTTCGGGTTGTATGCAGGTATCATCTAACCTAAGGTCTACAACTTAAATGCATGTTCTGGCTGACATTGAAAACTGAAGAATTGTAATTGTTAAAGCCTAAAGGTAAACACAGGGATACATTTAACCTACTGTTAAGCTTTACAATTCTGGTTTTATATTCTTTACCTATAGAAATTTGCTTTGAATTTTTTTATTATTTTAAAGGGAACACTTGACCAAATAATAAAGTTTGGTAGCATATACTTACGTAAGATGTAATCTACAACTAAGTTTAGCTGACCTACTAAATTCAATTTTTTAATTTTCACAGCTGACAAAATAAATTTAATAGTTCCAATCATATAAAATAGACATCTGTGATCTTGAATTATCTTTTGGATATGGGTTGGCAATTGTTGTGTAGGCCAGGGTTGTTGTATCACAGCATTTGTCTGATGGTGCCTGCAAAAAGTGGCAGGCGATCACATGCTTACTTGTTCTTCCCAGATTTCTTCTTTTTGCAGCTTGCAGCCTGTTTTCTATTTCACTTACACCATCTGATATGTACGCCCAAATTTCACCAAAAATGCAGCAAGACTTCATTATTTGTGATAATGCTTTTCTTACATCATGAAAATAAGAAGTGTAATATCATAGAGACAAAAGATAAAATGGAGGTAATATTGTGGTGGTAAGGCTACATATAAACTGTTTTACTTTCATATTTGATTGTCTATATTCTTCAAATTCAATCTGTGTCAGTGCAGCACAATTTTGTATTATGGTTATGGTTCAATATAATGTGCACATTGAAATCAACTTCAAATTATTCATAAAGATAAGAAGAAAGTTGAACTTTCTCTCAGTGAGTGGACAAGATACAAAAGAAGTGAACCAGTCTTATGATTTGGGGCATTGGATTCAAGCATATTGCTATACACTACTGCAGAAAGAAAGTGAACATAAAATTTCTGCATAATCAGTTACAAGTTTTAGTAAGCTTCTGTTTTTTACTTGAGATAAGATAAGACAAGTTTATTAATGTCCAACAAAAGCCCAACAACGGGTCCAAGGGATTACAACAGTGCAGCAAAGGAAAAGTCAGTAGTAGGCCCACCAAATGGTGGTTGGGGAAAAGAAAAGAACCAAAACAAAGACGACAACAATCGAGCAAGGAACAACAATGAGAAGCCGAGAAGAGGAGCCGAAAAGCCACAATAGCAACTGTGAATAACCAGGAAGAAGTCTAGAATCGAGGGAGGACTTAGGGCTGGAATAGACCCTAGGTCGCCACTAAGATCCTCTTGGGGAGGGTGTGGAAAAGGACCTCAACTGGAAAGAGGACTTGGAAGAGTGCACAACCCGGTATTTCTAAAGGAGAATCGAGAGGTCGCTTGGTTCCTTGAACCAGGGAAACCATAGGAAAGAAAGATGTGATCAACTTCACCTGATCCTGATGTGAACCAATGTGAACAAGCTGCTAAAAAGAGT
This sequence comes from Cupressus sempervirens, assembly GCA_028749045.1. Taxonomy (NCBI): domain Eukaryota; kingdom Viridiplantae; phylum Streptophyta; class Pinopsida; order Cupressales; family Cupressaceae; genus Cupressus; species Cupressus sempervirens. The sequence goes on along the minus strand of CM053788.1, from coordinate 177,759,208 downwards.
GGTCACAGAGCCTTAATGTCTCCTCAAGGTAGAAGGGAAGGCAATTTTCATCCATGTACCCGAAGGAGGGGAGAGATTGAGACTCTCTAAATAAACAATAGTATCTCTCTGATCACACAGTATATAAGGCAACAAAAAGTAAAATGAGCCTTGGGGTCGACAACCCCCAAATTACATAGTTGGCAGGCCTATGAGCTCTATGTAGGTGATGGTCAGATTGGGTGCAAAGCCTAGAGGAATTGACTCTTAAGGACCTAAGGGCCAAATGGAGCGCATGAGACCAATTGCAAGAAAGGTAGGATGGGTAGACAATGATCCTGTTTTGAATCTCCAGGAAATGCTTAGCATGGAAAGCCATCCTTGGGCTCATGTAGTGAGAACGTACTATCTATAAATTTCCGTTCTGATGTATTTGTTCAGCTCTTGGTGAGGAGGTAACAGATGGGCTAGGGCATTTGAAGAGTCCCAAGGAGGTATGTAATCAATGTCAATCCCAGCCAACCTCGGAAGAGAAGAAGCCTAAGTAAACCAACAACTAGACCTCCCTATAGGGTCCAACCATTCAATATCAACTGAGGAACAATAAGCAAGGTAGATATACATGTGGAGGCCCTCCAAGGAGTCTGTGGAACAATGTAGGTGATGTGGGAACCAAACTAGGTCAGAGATTGTACCAAGTCTGAAAGGATGGACCCCAAACTTTGCTTGGACTATACTCAGTGGAGTTGTCTGCCAACAATGAATGATGTGCCGAAGAAAAAGTGTCTGCCCGTTCAACGGAAGCCCAATTAGACTCAAGTATGGAGGACCCCCGCACTATGGACCCATAAAGAATTGTTTGGCTAATCATGGAATCGATAAGAGCCATCTTGCACGCAACGTCCTAAAAGTGATTCTTGAAATTAATCTCTCAACAAGGGCCAAAGAGCCATACTCTTTGTTGACATGAGACTGATACGTAGGTTTCATATTGAAACGAGTACCAGAGAACATGACATCCATATATGTGTAGGAAGACCAAATCTCAATCTTTAAGCCTTGAAGAAGAAATGAAGGTGAGAAGTCTTGAGAGAATTGAAGATTATTACCTTGGTCTTCATTAGGATCATTGTAAGATGACTTAAGTTGCAGAAAGAGGCAAGCCCATTAAGAAATCTTTGAAATCCCTTAGGGGAGGAGGCCAAGAGGACCACATCATCCATGAAGAGCAAAATATAAATCAAAGCCCATCGTACGAAGTAGTTGTTCCTCGATAAGGAGTGTGTCTGTAGGTAAGTCTCCATCTCATCAATGTAAAGCCCAAAAAGAGTGGGGGAAAGAGGGAAGCCCTGCTTCACTCCAATGTTACTCTAGATGAACTTGGAAAGCCCCTTGAGTGCCTTAACACCTCCAACCACTAACTCGTAGAGCTGTATGATAACCACCAAGAGTGTCTCGAAATCCTAATGTCTTGAATTTTCTGAATCAATGTCTTTTTGGGGATTGAATCAAAAGCCTTGTGAAAATCCACAAAGAAACAATAAAATTTCAAGGAACAAGATCGTGCCTCTTCAATAACTTCCTTGAGGGTCAAGATGTAGTCAATAGGTTGAAAGTCTGGGCAAAACCCAACCTATCCCTTAGCATGAGCCTATGTTTGAGCCAATTCTCGCTAGAGGATAGCATTTAGAACAATAGCGTTGCGTTTGGAGAACATATATCTGACCATGATGGTCCTATAATTGTTGGAATCGGAAGTAGGCCCAACCTTGTGAGTTTGGTGGGTAACGTGTTGATACCAAGAGGAGGGGAACCTTGTGTAGACCACAATATTAAACAATTTGTCGAAGAAAGAACCAAGAGTCCCGATGCTATACTTGAAGAGTTTCAAGCTTCTCATCCATTTCCCTGCTACTACTCAAACTCTTGAACGCCTCATAGATACTGCTAGTCTTAAAAAGACGGCAGTAGGGGGGAGAGCTGACAACAATAGAGAGCATCCCAGTAATGTCATAAAGAGTGGAGGTGTGGGAGACCGACAAATCCACGTCTAAGACCATGAGAGGGTGGCAATGGGGAAAAAGGGTGCACAAGAAAGCCTTAGGGGAGCGGAGGAGCAGGGAGAAGAGGGAATGACTAAGGTTTGAGATGAAGGTGCACTTTTTATAGAAGAGGAAAAGGGCATAGGAATGCTTCAGTTGCGTGTAGGAGGCTGGATGAAGGGTGAAGGGAGTACAAAGGGTGTGGTGGAAGGATTTACAGTCATCATCAAACCAAAGGTTATGGGGATAGGTAGTAGTATGGATAAGTGAAGAGAAGTCGGGCTTGGGATGGTGGGGAATGGAGAGTTGAGCAGCCACCCAAATGCACATAGATATGAGATCGAACAGGGAAGAAGAACTATTGCCAATCATGGATGCGTTAGTGGGGAGGAGCTGATTGAGATGCATGGTTAAGGCCACAGGGGATGGGGGGATGGAGGGCAGGGAGGGGGCTGCAAGGCAAGATTGAGGAGAGTGTGGTTTGCAAAAGGAAGGCGGGTGAAGGTGGGACTATTGACCTCAGGAATGAGATAGGAGAAAGGGAGGGTGTAATCAATAATGCTTGAACCGCCACAATGAGGACAACAAGTAAAAGAGCCAGAGCTGGGAAAACAAGCGAGGCCATTTAGTATCACTAGATTTGAGGACTCACAAAGTTGGAACAAGTAGCAACTATCCCTCGTGAGAGGGCCCGCAGAATCATCGAAGGAACACTGAAGACCAAGTGGTGCTAAGTCTGACTCAAAAGTGCACATCGATTCAAAGGCCCCCTCGTGAAGAGGAGTCTGTTTATCCCGAGTTCGTGCATTGAAGTCACCCAATGTAGAGAACCTAGTAATATTGTCATGCAAGTTAGAGAAAGGGTTCCACTCAAGCCCACTGTGAATAGCATAGTGAAGGGGAGGATGAAGAGGATAGCTCAAAGGAAGATGATGGAGAAGAGACAATAGGATAGGATACCTCTTTAAGTTTAGAGAAGGGTTTAGAATGGTGCCTTGTAGTGCTAAGGGAAAAGAAGTGGTTGGCGAACAGACAACATTGGATGAAAATGAGGTTCTCCTAGTAGAAGAGGGACCATTACTAGGGTCAGTAACAGAGATTGCACTAGAACTTCTAGAGGATGGGATTTCTTTAGAATTCCTTGAGGATCATACTTCACAACAAAGACTACACAGGGAATTAAATGCCCACATGGAGGTGGCACAAGAAATGGTTGGCATGCACAGTAAATGTGGCAGAGCAACTAGTAGCTCACTTGGCACGAGAGTTGGCAGGGAGGTTGGAGGTTAGCACCATGGCTGGCATAGCTAGCACCGCAACAGGGGGCAAAGAGGCTGGCACAATGCATGGAAGGGGAGTTAGCACAATATATGACATAGGAGTTGGGATGGGAGTTGGTAGCAACACAAGAAAAGTACCAACTTTCCTAGATTGGGGAGCAAAGCGGATATCATTCACCCCTTCCCAACTATTAGTAGTAGCACACCTAGTCCCATTAGAGAAAATGCCTAGGCAAATATTGTGGATCTTTAGTTGACCAAGTGAGGGGCACATACTATTAGAATCACTATGTCCAGGGATTGAGACAATACAACCAGTTGGACAAGTGATTACTCCCACACCACCACTAGTAGCATCTCCCATGGTAGTCTCTTCACTACTTCCAATAGCACCTGCACCAGTTGTAGAAGAACACAAAGAGAGGGAGATGGAGACAAAAGCCGATAACCTTTTAGCAAAGTTCCAGATGGAGGTTCAAGACATTCCACCTCCTTCACCCACTCTCATGGGGCAACTAGAGGAAGAAGAAAACATGGGCCAGTAGGTAGCAGAAGTAGAAGAGGGAAGGAAACATATGGGGGAGCAAGAATGTCATGATCCCTCCTAAAGAGAATCCTATAATTATGGGATAAAATATAATAATAATTCATATACTATTCCTAAAGAAATAATATTGATAAACTATAAATATTTATGATCTATTTTACTTAATTATTTATATGAATATAATAAAATTATTATTCATAATAATAATATCAATATATATAAGGAATAAATGTTATAATTACAATGTAAATCAATAAGATGATAATATATCTAATTATTATCACATTTAAATTATAATAAATAAGATAAATAATATTAAATATATGTGATATATATATATATAGTATATATCTAAATACGTATAATAATATATCATTATTTAATATAATGATCTTAGGGTATGTTTAATAATGATATAGTTTATAATCATTAAAAATAATATGTAATTAATAAAATAATAAAATACCTTATTAATATAATTAATATTAATTTGCAAGGACACGACTCTATGTATATACTCATATATATAATATATCATCGCATTGGAAAATACATCAGAAAAAAAGATATGGAAAAAGGGGATACAAATTAAAGAAAAAGTCACAAACGAATGACCCCTAAAAAGTCATTACAAATGGAAGGACCCGGGAGAAAACATATTTATAGTAAGAAACCCTAATGTCCCAAAAAGGGTCATTACAAATGGTATCAGACCAGGATTTCCTGCCAACCTGTGAGATTAAAAGGGAAAAAATGTAGAATCTTCATTGGAATCTTGATATATTAAAGGTATTTAAATCTGAAATAGCATATATAATGTGTTAAAATCAAGACAATATTATCATAATAAAAATAATCTTATGAGCTATGCGACCTTTATAAGGATCTTCCAACATATTAGCCATTTAATGCCGTATAGACGAAAACGATACAAAGCGTCCAATACACTGGTGCTTGGTTGATGTTTAACATGATAGGTGGAATGATGCTCATTGACAAAGAAGGAGGAGCAATGTGAAGTTTAGGGATTTGTATCAGTCGCCGCTTGTAGATCATGAAAAAGCTTATTTATGGATTAACTTCATATTCATCACCTTCTTGGATATGAACCTTTTATCTTTATCACCTTCATATATGATCCTGCCACCCTGTAGCTAACCATGAACAAATAAATCATCAAAAATGGTAGAAAACAATAATTGTAATGGTGAAGTCTCTACACGCAATCATGGTGTTATTTCCCATACAAGACAATAGAAGTATATTCATCACCGGCTAATGCCACGGAGAGATCGACAAATATGATGCTATTTGCATCTGCACTTAATGAATAATAAGAATACATGATACTAGTCAAACAATCACTCAGTTCTAAGTGCAACAATTATTGAAGATTCACATATAAATGAACAGATAGATATGTATGAGAAAAGGTCAACTCTCTGAAAAGGTGGGCAGTGGCTAAATTATTGAACGCATGAGTTTTTGCAATTAAAAACCCTGCTCACTTCTGATACTGGGTATCTTATTTTTATTTGCAAGATTTTAACACACTTATGCACATTTTTTGAGATAAAGGTCTGAGATTCCAAGGGCAACAATAGAAAATTTAGGGCGTGGTAGGAGGATATCACTGGAAAAGAACATAAAGGTTACAAAATCTGAGATATGAGAAGCAACATATTTGTATTTGCAAATGACCATTCATAAATTGAGAATCGATAATTTGTTAGATGTAAAAATACATAGAGTTGATTCAAAGGCAATATTATAGAATCAACATGGACTATGTGAAACTTATGCCAATGATTAATCATCCAAATAAATAAGTGGACAACATTAATGCTCAATTTCAATTGATCAGTTCAAAATTATGAAGTAAATTGCCCTGATTGATCAATACAAAGATTTGTAACGTACACAAGACCAAAAACAAGGACTTATATTATATATCAAATTGACAAACTTGCAATAGCATCATGCTGTAACTCAAGAGCAAATGGTACTTTTAAGAAATCCTCTAATCAACAAGACAGTCAATGCCAATGAGGGAAGTAAAAAATGAAATACACAAGATACACCGTATTTATCAAACAGAGATCATCTACATTGATACTTAACTCATAATGTCAATAAACTTGCCATATTGTCATGTCCTTATGGTGCAAGAACCAAGTATCAAAATATGAATATTTAAAGTATAAAATAAGGCAATGGCTTGCATTATTACATGGCCTTAATTTGATATTTCATTCAAATAGTACAATTTTGGTGGATGAACTGATGCAGGCCAGCAATCGGAAATTCTAAACACTGCACTTGTGTGAAATGAGAGACTGGAGAACAAATCCAGCTTACAAAGCTTTTATTTGATGACTCTAGAAAATGCGTGCCTCCGAATGAATGAGATCCTATATAGAAAAAATATCGTCTACTAAATCTAGCTTTTAAAACTGAAAAGTAATCTACCTCTAGACAGTTTTAAAATCAAGTATGATGAAATCTCATATCAAAAAATTATCAAATTAGTATTATTTGCAAAGAGGTAAGTATATTTCCATTTTAAGATTGTTTTATTTATATGGAAATGATGAAATATAAAAAAATATATTTTATTTTCATAATGCAATAAGAATCAAATTTCACTAAAGACTCTTAGGGAAGAATCATTGAAGATTTAGCAAGCTTGCAAAACTGCTATCCCTAGGGGTTGAGGGAAAGGATTAAAATAGAGGAAGACCTTAAGTGGATACGAAGATTACTTCATCACCACTTCAATACATAAGGGTAATGAGGTAAGATATATATTTTGTGCATATATTGCTATGAAATAATTGATATTGTCTTTCTTATTATTGACACATTTGTTATTGTGAAGAATATTGAATAATCAATCAATGATTCTAGTTACAAAGAAATGAAATCAGAATATATGAAAAATGAAAAAAAAATGAAATATAAGTATGTTGATTTAAGGAAAACATAGTAATTAGAATACATTTCAATAGTACAGAGAGTCTATCTCTCATCCAAATTACGTACTCTTAGATAGGGAGTTGGTGTACGGAAAGGCGGAGTAATTTCGAGCACTTGTTGGATATGCTTGGAGCTTGTTTCACGCGCCCTCTGCACCGTCATTCTACCATCAAGATGATTGTAACAAGGAGAGAGAAAGTTGTTTGTGTACTATAAGAAAAAATCTTTCAAATGAACTAAGTAAATTAAATTTAATACTCATCTTCTCATCCACATTATGATATCCTAAGGTAGGAAGTTGGTGGAGGGAGAGGTGGAGTAATTTCGAGCACTTGTCGGATACGCTTGGAGCTTGTTTCACACACCTTCTGCACCGTAAATCTACCATCTTATGATGATCGTAATAAGGAAAGGGAAAAAGATTCCTTCCAAAGGATTATGTAAATAAGAAAAGGGAACCCTACCACTTTCCTATGGAGTCTGCAATCAGGAGAAAACACCCTATTGTAGTGCTAGTTAAGGGAAAGATAGTAATGGCTCCTTTTCACAAGAACATTTCTAGCCAAACAAGCAATCCACTAAGTAGACCATCTCGTGTGGATGCCTAACACCTACCACTGGGGCCAAGGGGGCCAAAGTCCGCTCTTGGGCCTAGTATGGAATTGGCTTGGATTAACTTATTATTATTCAAATTTCTTTGAAGTTTATATATATTTATATGCATGCACTGATGCTTATTTTGTGGTTGCAGGGTTCATAAGCCTAATGAAGAAGTATAGTCGTTGCGCATTGTTAATTTAAGGATCTAATCAAGGTTATGTATGATGTGTTTGCATCGTGTTTGATCCGTGTCTTCATCTGTCGACATCGTGTCTACTTTGTGCCTTCATGCATCATCTGTTTTCATCATGTATGCTTTGTGTTTACATGTGTCTACTTCATGCATGCTTCGTGTTTGCTTTGTGTCTTCATACATTCATGTGTATACTTTGCATTCAGATGCATACTACATATGTGACTCTTTTATAGAATAAACGAAGTAATATTACAAGTAAAAATTTGAATAGGATCTAGTAGTCAATTTCATTATATAAGGTGAAACAAATATCAAAATGTTTATTGCTTGAGGACAGGCAAATTCAAGAGGGGTGGACTTGTCATGACCCCTCCTAAAGAGAATCCTATAATTATGGGATAAAATATAATAATAATTCATATACTATTCCTAAAGAAATAATATTGATAAACTATAAATATTTATGATCTATTTTACTTAATTATTTATATGAATATAATGAAATTATTATTCATAATAATAATATCAATATATATAAGGAATAAATGTTATAATTACAATGTAAATCAATAAGATGATAATATATCTAATTATTATCACATTTAAATTATAATAAATAAGATAAATAATATTAAATATACGTGATATATATATATATATATATATATATATATATATATCTAAATACGTATAATAATATATCATTATTTAATATAATGATCTTAGGGTATGTTTAATAATGATATAGTTTATAATCATTAAAAATAATATATAATTAATAAAATAATAAAATACCTTATTAATATAATTAATATTAATTTGAAAGGACACGACTCTATGTATATACTCATATATAATATATCAACGCATTGGAAAATATATCAGAAAAAAAGATATGGAAAAAGGGGATACAAATTAAAGAAAAAGTCACAAACGAATGACCCCTAAAAAGTCATTACAAATGGAAAGAACCGGGAGAAAACATATTTACAGTAAGAAACCCTAATGTCCCAAAAAGGGTTATTAACTTATTACAAAGAAGGAATTGCAAACGATACCTCCACCCTTGGCTTTGGAGACTATGACTAGTGTTTTCTTATAGAGGAGGCCATGATAGACCATGACTTCAGCAACACGAGAAATGATAAGAGAAAGCCAAGGTTTTGGGGCTGAGGTCTTTGACCCTTGCAGTGAAAATTTATGAAGGAAGGATGCAAGGTAGAATTCAGGGAATACCTAGTAAGGCAAGGGTGGCCTAACATAGAGAAAAGGACAAGGAGTGGGTATTCCCAAATTCTAGCCAAATATAAGGGGCCCACCGAAATGATTGACATCCTCATCGAGATGGAGTGGACCTTCAAAAGCACATTCCTACAGTTGCACAAAGTTACAGGGTGGGCTCAAGAAGCGTCAAAACAAGAAGATAGCCTGCAGGAAAGACTCCAAGAATTGGAGATTGAATTGAGCCAAGAGAAGATTGCACAAATGGAGAAGGAATAGTATTTGGAAGCTGCAAAAAAGCATCATATGGATGCCCTAAGACTATTGAAGGCAACAAGGAAAAAACAAATGGTTGCAGAGAGTGACTTGAAACTCCTTTGGCAGTAGCTTCCATGGGCTACTACCTCCACTACTCTAGGGACGTCTTCTCACCCATCCTAGTAGAAAGATTTTTGCTTTCTAGTTCCTTTTGTTATTTGGTAGTCTAAAAGATGACAACTTTTGGGGGGAGTGGGGGATAATATAGGTGATTAATAACTGTTAGTTAATTAATACTTGTTAATATGAGATTATAATAAGTTGGTTGTACCAAGGGTTGCGACAGTTGGTATTCTTAACTAACTGCAAATGCTATATGTAAAGGATTACCAAGATTGTGGGGAATTGTGCTTGATGTAAAATTTTGGGCACAATCAATGAGAATAATATTCTTCCATTCGAATGTGTTCGGTGTTTATTGCTCTATTGTTATTCTATTATTAATACATTTTTCAGGTTAACATTAGTAGATGGTTACTGTGGCAATAGCATTTCCACATTTGGCATATAACAGCTTGTTGAGAGACTTATCGGGTTTCATAGTTGCATCCATAAATGTATCATGAAAGGTCTGTTTCTGCTCTTTCCGTATTTGTCACAGGACTATTTATTGTGTCGTGAGAGTTTTCTGCTGGCTGACATGTTCCTAGGATTGTTCTTCTTTCTAAAGCCCATGCCTCCTAATGAGAGACTCCAAATATTGAATTCGATATTAACGATTGTGCTGAATTTGGATATTCCTCTTATTGGCAATGCTTAACATATGAGTCTGCTCCGCGCTCGGTAAAAGGGAGACTAAAATTATTAACTGAGGCCACTACAAATATTCCTTAGTCACTACACTCCAGTTCATCATTCACAGAGTGCACAATGAATGGTAATTATTGTTGTTTCCTAGAAACTGACAGACTTCAGCTTATGTACCTACAACAGTTGGTATCACAGAGTGAGTATGCAGCCAGCTAAATTTTGAGGTGACTTCTAAAGGACTAAACCCTGCATGTTTTGGGCATTGAGCTACTAATTGTGAAAATTGACTGAATTCTCTGCAGTGTTACTCTGACTTGTATTTTCTTGTGCATAACATAGATTATATTCTGCAATATATTATTCAGCAAATCCAAGTTCACTGTCCGTTAAAGATGCTGTCCTTCCTCAATTTTGGTTTTTTCAGAGGTGAGATCTTATAATTTCTCCTATAGTCTATTCAGGACGACAAAGTGGTGTTTGGAATGAAGCAATGAAGTACAGACATGTAGCAATACTATAACTGATAACACAGTATAGAAAGGAAATCTGTTTCTACAAGCTTGTATGCAATGTTTGACAGAATGACTACATGATCAATGCGAGATTTAGCATACTCAGAAATTTACTAGTGTTGTTGCATGTTAGCTTGCAATGCTTGAAGTGATTAATCTAAAGGTGTCTCTTTAAGCTCTCAAAAATCTTCTTTACTGTCATTATTTACCAGCATATTCGAAAGGGTTACAATAGACTTAATGTCATTACCTTGATCTTCTACTAGCAAACTGTTTGTCAAATCTTCTGTATGAAAAAGAGAGAATAAACAGTGTTGATGCAGAATATTTCAATGGAAACAGAGGAAAGTTTTAATGCATCAGCCTTGGTGAAAGCAAAACGAAATAAACATAATGGCAATTCTGAGAAGTTATCTTTTCTTGAATGAATTTAATGATACATTGAATCGTGAACAGTAACAAGATATGCAGAAAGTAGAAGCGATAAGGAATGAATTGTACATCATTGCACTACAATTGGGGTCTATGAAAAGTGTGTCTGCTGTTCTTACCAAGCTGGAAGAATTGGATTCAGGTCTGTCCAAAATGGATCAGTGTGATTGGAGACTTCTGAATTAGGCTTTGCAACCCTCCATGGTTGCCTTAGTGCAATACAGGTTATGGAACATCCAAATGGAGGAGTAAGACTAACGATTGTCTCTTGTCTTGGTGAAATTATTAGAATAACAACTCCTGTTACATCTTACAATGATGGCATCTTGAAGAAGGTAATGCAATTGATTGTGGACAGCCTAGGTGGACTACGCGATGTTAAAAGTCCTACCTTTGGTAAGTGGGCTAAATCCTTGGAACTTATGGAAAAAATTAGATTTTTATCCTCATGTTGGATCTTGGTTGTGAAGGAATGATTCTTCAACTGTTTTAATGTTTCCTAAGCAAGTTTACAAAACATCATCCGAACATTGTGAGATCTTGCATAAACATAATCATGTCATTTATTTTAGATGAGGATGATGGCATATACAAACAACTACAATCGGATTTTCTGGCAATATGGAGAGGGGAATATACAATCTTGCCCATGGCCTGTGAGCTCTCAAGTGTATTGATTGACCATAAGATTGAAAAGTTCAAGGAAGTTATGATTGAACATGAGCTATGATCAACAGTGATATAGGTTGCAGGATCTCCAAAAATGAGCAAGAACCAAATGAGGAAAGAACGACTTAGTTTCACTTGCCAACACACTTGGTGAACACATTTTCAAGGACAAGGAAGAAGAGTCAGCCCAAGAAATTCAGATCAGTGTTATGAAGTTAAGAGTCTTACAGTTCAGCCCTATCATAATGACACCCAAGCTTGCAAGAGATGAAATCAGCTATGGGTAATGGTGAGGAATATACTAGTATCTTATTTGGAGACTTGAAAGTGGTTATTGACAAGCCTTTCTATTAGTATGTTAATTTACAAGATATTTTCCAGTCCATAAAAGCCTTGAAGAAACTTTGTGGAAAGTGCAAATTGAGGAAAGGAAAAAGGGGACAGTGAGTGGAATTAATACTGCCTACCTTCACACAATCAAAAAGGCATTGATAAACTGCAAAAAAATAGAGATATAACCATCAAGTTTGCAGGTGATAAAGAGAAGGTAGCTGAGCTACATCTTCAACTGAGTTTGACACAATACTCATTGTACAAGGCTGAAAATCATTCTTCAATGCAAGCCACTCACAAGGAAGGTGGTCTAAATCCAAAAACCACGGAGATCATACAAATTGTCAAAGGAATCAACACTATTTGTTGAGATGAAAGTGAGCATAGCATTTCCACTTTTCCCCATTCAAACGACACACATCACGCTAATTATGTTCAAAGGAACTAGCAAGAAGTTAGATCCAAGAATTCTGATTTTTACAGCAATAGTTGTATGCCTTCACAAGACCATGAGGTAACAATTTTTTCACATGAGATTGAGGATAAACCAAGTGATACTAGTTCTGAAATTTCATGTGATGATGATCATTTCCTTGGTTGGGGTGTTGATTTGATTGATGACACTTTTAGTGAGTCAGAAATTTCAATGTTGTTTTCAATGCATAGTGAGGGCTTCTATACTCTAGCTAGATACCTAACACCAAGTTTTTATGACATGGAAGCTCTCTATATACTGATTGATGACTTCGTCTTTATCCCTATTTCAGTCAGTCATGGCTACTTTGCATGGCCTACTATCACACTCTCAGATTCAGTTTGGCCTACAAGAGTTATTTAGTCGCATGGGCATTTGCAGAGATATGAATGTGTTAGTGCACACGAGATATAATTTTTTTCTATACATGTGGATAGTGACACCACTAGCATCAATGTTTATGCTAGCTCATCTTTTATTGGCGACATTAGATGGCTTGATGAGTTGAGCATCGTGCTTAATGCAGATGTTCTTGACTTTTTGGGGTGAATTATTTATTCAGATCGCTTCCACAGGAAGATGGAAGAATGATAAACACCTATGTCTACTCCCAAGATTATATGGATAGATTGATTTGGGATCCAGGAGTTGGCAAGATGAGTGCTCTACTTGAGTCGCTACACGTTTGAGGCTTGGTGCAGTTATGATCAGAGTAGCGCAACAAACAGGTGTAACAATTTTTTTCTGGTTGACTTGGGATCAAGGGATCTTATTGATGGAGGAGCTGCATCCTTATTTTTAGCTTCACAACATGACATGTCTTGATTCCAATGTTACTAGTATGAGATATAGAGCAGCCTATAGATTGATATGGGATCTTGGTTTTGCTTGAGGACAAGCAATCTCGAGGAGAGAGAACTATAATGTCCCCTTTTTGGGGGACATTAGGAAAATTACAAATCCAACTCATAAAATAATTAAAAGGTGACTTATTTGGAGTTGAATGCAAATTATTAAAAATTCATTTATAAAAAAGTTGACAAAAGAGGAAGAAGACAAAACGCAGAAAGGGGAATGTGAAGAGTCACCAACCTGTTCTTAAAACAAGGAAGATGAGATCATTTGCAGCATGCTTGGATTCAGCTATGATTTCAGATTTCTCTCAGGGAAATTGGGTAAGCTTCCAACTTTCTTTCTAGAACTTGAGGACATGAATCTTCAGACTATCCTAGTGGATTGGACGCAAACCCAGTTCATCATTTGTGGTGAATTTCCGATGGCATAGTTGAAAAACTCCGTTTCGGCAATATCTCGACTAGCTCAAAATTTTTGAAAAACTTGGAATCGGCAAAAAAATTGGCAATATATATATATATATATATAGTTATGAAGACTATAAATAAATATATTTGTTCTCTATAATGAATTTATAATTTATAAACACTATAAACTTATAAAGTTTGTTAATAAACAATGCAAATGCATATTGACATTAAGAATAAACATACAATATTATAATTTATTAGTTATACAATCATTAATTTATAACTCTCTATAATGAATTTATTAATATACAATATTATACTACTTTAGTATTAATAATAGTATTATAAATCTGTATTATACATTATTATAAATTTACAACTTATATCTCTATAAAAGTATATATGGTGATGTTGATGTGTATACAGGAGCATAATAGTGATGTGTATATGAGGAGATTTGACTACTATGCATTGACCTTCCATGTCATTCACTAGGGATGAAATTTGGCATAGACAAATTTACACTAAATTTCCAAAAATGTATTCTATAACCTGTTGAAGAGCAAAACCATTGTGTGTGTATCCTACAATCAACACTCCATGTCATGGCATCTTTGAGGCATATCGTTGAAATAGTTCCTATGTTTGAATCTGTGCTTCTAAGATTTCTTAGCAGTCTGAATCAGTGTGCCTTAATAGTCCTCAGTAATCGCACCTTTCTTTAGCAGCCATTGAAGCCCTTTTGTTAACCGTTGCAGCCTATGGGGAAATGAGAAAACTCTAAACATTTTTTAGAGAACATTAATGATTTTCAAGTTGACTTAATCAACGGTTTTTTGACCCAACAATTGTAAAAAAACATGATTTTTTCATCCCAAATGCGGTACGATTTTTTCAAAATATTGTCTGCTATTTATTTGGCGATTATATCGGCTAGTAGTTTTACTTGCAATATCTCATGATACTAGCGATAATCGCAGATTTTTCAAACTATGCCCGATGGAGTTCAAATATGGAGTTACAGGTTTAGTTTTTCCAATCTGGCTATTACTATTGTATTTTAGATTGGATTTTGTAATTGTTGTTGTATTGTTGAATATTATAAGTTAATAACATTTATGAGGTTGTTCATTTGAGTATTTACTGGTTTTATTGTTGGATAATTGTAAAACTGTTGTGTGCAATTATCGTTTAAAATTTCTATGTTACATTTGAGGAATTTTGGAACAATATTTGGTTGGGGATATTACAAAAATCAATAATCTTAGGTGAAGCAATTTTCAATGTGCTCAACGACATGTTCAAACTTATCTATTTAAAAAATATTATTTTCTACATAAAAAATCTATTTTTGTCATTTTTAGAACAAGATATTGATAGTAATGGTATGGTGGGTTGAAATTGTCATTTGTAATTATGTATCCACTTCATATTGAATTTTACATATATGATAGCCACAATATCTTGACATTGGTTATCATTTTCTTGATCATGAAACTATTTCACTTTTAATGTGCCCTTGTTCACAAGGTTGTCTAGGATCATTTTGATGCATAATAAAATGCCTTGAGCTGAAAGACGACAGAATGGGATCTAGTTTTACAACACGGCTACAATTTAATTGACTTCATTTATATGTGCTAAGCTTGGAACACTAAGTCTTTTCCAACATGATATTCATTTAAGTCTAACTCCCCTTGAATTTATCTCTATAATGTCATAATGATGAATATAATGTAATATTTTGTGATGCCCCCTTCTATGAATGCCCTAGTTTTTTCCCTAAAAAGTACAATTCCAAGCCAAGCAAGGAATAAAATAGAGTTAAAGACATCATTTACCAATTAAATTGCTGAAAAAGATAGATTATAGTTGAGATCCTGCAATCATTAGAAAAAACAATGCATAGCATCAATTATTACTGCTAGGGTTAGAGAACATATATTCATAATCATCTTAATCATGTACTAACTTTTATTTATTATTTAGGTTCATTCACAACAGCCTAGATAGGATAACACAATAAGATGTTTGAAACAACTTTGTACCCAAAGCCCAAAAGTGGATTTACCATCCCTATCGGCATCACGTGGCCTTCCACCATCCATGCGTCATGAGGCGGTGTGCCTAGTGAGGACACTTGTATCTTCTCTCCCTACTCATTCCACCTTATTCGCTGTCTATGATTGAAATCCCATTGAATCCATTTATATAACCAACCATTGTTGACATTGGCGTGGAAGTCACAATAAGGTGCCTGAAGTGCCCTTCCCTTCTCCAACTCCGATGGTGAGGTGCTCCTTGCACTACCTTGGCCTCATAGGACTATCTGTCACCACCATGCGGTGGCATGCTTAGAAGAGTACCTCATAAAAGTTTCTCCTTAGTACTTCTTTCCTAACCTCATGCTTGGTTGCAACAAATTGATAGACATCTTGAAATTCTAGAAATTCCATACATGGTTGAAAAAATAGGCAATAGATCAACGATCTGGCAAGATATCGCGGAAGAAAAAAGGTTGCAATATAGTTATAGTATAACTCGACAACAAGTTTAAACTCACTGAAAAAGTAAAAATTTGTTGAAAATGTCATTGGGAACTATCATTTGCATTTTTGGGTTTTGTTTTAATAAATATTATTGTTTGGGTATGTGGTTTTGTATTCATTCACAAACAAAAGCAACAAATTGCAACTATTTCTTCAGGTCCACCCAAGAGACGACTTCTCTTGACCTAGGTGATAAAATAGATAATTACTATACATATTAATGCAAATGCATTTTGTAATATCTTTTAGGAATTTTATGAATTTATAGTTTACTAATATATTTTAGGAGTTTTAGTAAAATAAATGTAAATGTAAATTGTGATTTGTATGTAAACGTATATATATTTTAGTAAAATAAAAATTCATTTACTATGGAAATCTTAAATGTGTTTAACGTGCAATTTTGACCATTATTTGTAAATTTATTTACTAATTTTGTATTTAATAGATTATAATTTAGTATTTTAATAGATTTATAATAAAAAACATTAAATTTTATTAAATACAAAATAAATCAATTACTATTAAGATTGATGAAATAAATTTTATGCAAATGACAAACTTATCTACTAATTATATATTAATAAAATACTTTAAGAAATTATATATTTTCAAAAGTTCGATAAAGTGCTTATTTATTGCCAATTTTTACACTAGATTTTTGGATTATGTGTTTTTCAATTTTTTGGGGCTGGCCAAGTTATTGCCAAGTCCAAGTTTTTTAACTATGATTCCCACATAATTGCCAATATTAATCCATTAAACATTATTCATCAAATGCATTAAAATGCATATATTATAGCCCATATGTCAAAAAATACATCACATATACATATTTATGTGTACGACAATTGAGCAGTAATGGTACAGACTGCAATAAGCAATGATTTACTGATCTGATTGCTTATACATACACACACACACGTGCACACACATATATGTATGCATATAGATGTATGTGTGTGTGTGTGTGTCTATATAAGACACACACATGTGCTAGGGGTCAATCTGCTCTTATAGTTGCTGCTGCTTGATTGAACTATTCTCCTTTAAGTGTTCCCTTAACAGGAACGATAATTTGCAATCACCCTTGGATATCCTCCTCAAATAACACCTTCTCCCTGTTATATCTTTTTGTTTTGGACAAGACAGACACCTTTTCATCATGTCTTCCCTTTGCAATGGTCACAACCTTTCCACAATTACCACCCTTCGGAAGAGTCACAATCCTTCATCATTTCTGTCTTTTGAAAGAGTCGCAACCTTTCATAATTATCACTCTTTGAAAGACTCACAACACTTCGTAACTTTTTCCTTTCGAAGGAGTCACTTCCTTGTTTTCTTTTGTCATACCTTTTTTCTTTTCCGTTCTTTCTCAATTGACACCTTCCCTTCTCTTCCTTCCTCTCTGTGTAATGTCCCCCACTTAGCCAGTTTGGAGGTATGTTGTCGTTAGCCCATTCTTGTATGGTCTCGAGGGCTAACCAGGACTTCAAAAGGGATCCTGAGGTTATTTGGCCTAGTCAAATTTAATTACAGGCCTAACGGAGTTCGTTTGTTGGGTTTTCGGAAAGACTTACTATTTTTAGTAAGCCAATAGGGGGATGCAGTGCCTTCAATTTTCAGTGAGAGGATGAGATGCGTTTTGTTGGGCTCTTTTTGATGAGCTATTATATGTGGGATTTTGAGTTTATTTGGTATATTATTTTAATGTTCGAAGTTACAACGGTAAAGTGACTATTTAAATTAAATATTATAATGTTTCATAAAGTCACTTTATAAAAAAAAATCAAGAGTCCCCCTTTTGAGTACATACATGGACTTTGTAAAAGGAAAAAAAGAAGTAATATTAAAACTCATGTATTATCCCACATTGGCAAGACGGAAGCGTGGAGCAAGTGAGGAAGGGATTAAAAGGAAGAGGATAGCTCTCATTTATTCATGGTTGGAAATATCAAAGAAATTGGGAAATTTTCTTGTGATTATGTCTCAATAGTTTGAAGGACGAAATCCCTTCAAGCTGAAAATCTTGACGCTATTGAAAGATATGGTGTTGAAATTCAACAGGGTAGCAGTCCGAAAAAGCAGATACGAAAAAGCAGCCTGAAAAAGCGGAACCGAAAAAGCAGGCTGAAAAAGCAATCCGTAAAAACAGTTCAAAAAGCAGATCCGAAAAAGCAGTCAAAAAAGCAAATCGGAAAAGCAAAGCAGAAGGGGCAGCATTGAAAGAAATTATTACAGCCATCTACAACCAAGTTCCTTTGTTAGTATTGTTTTTTAGGGTGTTATAAGTTTCAGCTGTAAGTGTGCATTATACCAGCATTATCATTTTGTAATCCATGTGAATGCCAAAAGTCTTGGCCATATTTCATGAGCATTGTATTAGAAATTTCATTGCAAATTAAGAAGATAATAGTTGCTGGTGTCATTTAAGCAATTCAATATCATTATTTATCAGCTAGTTAGTTTGCATACCAACTGTTTGTAAAAATGCCAGTTGGCTGTAGGTGTTCATTTCTCATGCTTAGATCATATATATGCATTGAATATTGTCAAAATTAGTAGCACACTCATGTTAGGCCATTGTGTAGTGCATTTGGAGTCTTCTAGCACAAGATTCTCATTGATGCAAATTGAAAAAAGAGTTTTTTAAGCTAGCTGAAATACTATATCAGTCATACGTCCCTTGCATGTGAATTGTTTGATGAAATTCCTTGAGCTTTCATCGGCATTTTTTTTGAGAGCAAATTTGAGGAGGACCATTACACTCTGACCCTTTTTAAATGAAGTTCATTTCTCCCTTTTACATCTCATGTTTGAAGGAGTCGCAACTTTTTCCATGCCTTTTGACCATTGTCATTCAATAAACTTAACTAAATTATAACTATGTTGTATTTTATTTTTATTCTTTAATATTTAATATTTATGATAAAATCCTATTTCAAAAAGGAGGGGACATAACATGTTTCTGCAGGTACCTTGCGGAAACACCAGTAGCATATAAAAAACAGTTTCAACAGCTTCTGTCTCACATTTTGTCCATTACTGGGCAGGATGAAGAACGGTATGTGGTTGATGCTGAAGTTAACATTTAGTATACCTCATTCATTATTGGATGGTTGTAAAGGCAATCATATTTTACTTGTTGATGGCAGGCCCTTTCTTTCTATTCAGTTCTCTCTTCCTACACTTTGTCAAACTACAATGGAACCTGAAGGTTGCATTGCTTTAGTGTCATGTGAAGGCCACAAACAGGTAATTTTTTTTTTCTGCTTTCAAACTATCCTGCCAACAGGTTAAAACTTGAGGTTATTGCTAGTGATTAGAAGTGGTTAGAGAATAAATACTTTAAAACTTCATTTGCATTGACTTGTTCACATATAAATTGTCAATAGTTATTCTTGTTTACATGTGTTATGTAGCTTTGACCAGCTATTCAGTATCTAAGGCTATGACATCAGAAACAGACCGAGTACAAAACAGGTTATTGACTGGAGCTGTTTTGCAATTTGAAATATCCTGTATTTGTTTTCCACTTTTCCTCTTGGTATGTTGTACGGATACAGCCTGGGTTTGTTCCTGGATAGGATACCTGGGGGCCGGGACAAATGATCCTGGGTGGTTTCAAAATATAAAACAGCCTGGGGCTTGCCTGGGCAGGGTACTACTCTGCCTCGCAAAAACCAGGCCACATTCAAGGCAAGCCTGAGCCATACTAGGGAGGAACTCAGCTGGTTTCAAGTTTAACAATTAAATTAAATGGTGAACTCAAACTTTTTGAGGCACAAACAATACAACCTAAAAACATAAAGTAATGATCCTAACTTGAAATGTTTATTATTTGGCTATATATTTTAATATTCTTACTATCGCTTTACACAAGCTGTACTAAACCCAGGGTAAAAGCAATTGGTAAGAATGGCTGTACTTTTAAACCAAAAAGTAATTGATAGGAATGGCTGTATTTGTAAATCATAATTATACCAACACCAGCAACTTAGTTCAATACTTTTCTACAATTCCATTCATATGTATTTAGGTAACTTCAGAAACCACAACTTCTATCTGATGGATCATATTAGAGTCTTATGTGAAGACAATGTTGAATTTGTAAAAGTTGTTTGAATCCATTTCTGGTTAGTAAGTTTTTCTTTTATTTCTGCTGATTGTATTCATCTTGCCATCTGCAATGAATGTTTTCTGGATTGCAATAGGATCAACAAAGGGTAAGTGTCATCACTTAGGGCAGTATCTCTTGTTGGAATCTAGAATTTACATGAGTGGCAAGCTTCATATGATCTTTTGAATGCATCTTAGTTATCCATTTGGAGGATTGGACAACATTTCTAACCATTTTCATGATGGACATTGAAGATAAAGGCAATACCATGTAATTTGTAGGTTGTCTTGTGAACAAAATTTAAATATTATTATATTAAAAAGAGTACATTTTGGTAAATGCAGTTAGGTGTCAGGTGTGTTTCATTTCCCTGCAAGAATTGAAGGTTAAAGGTTTCAGGTTATGTTCATGTCCCGACTTTGTACAGGATGTAATTTCTGGTGCTACAACAATACCTATGGTAAAGACGGGGTAACACGTGGATAACAACTTCATTGGTTCCTAATATTTTTGACACCCAATGGGACAGAGTTATGGTGAAGGGTACTTTGACAGATGATCAAAATTTTGTGGCATACAACTACATTGTCTAACAAACAAAGATGCCATTCCATGATCTTGGTCACATTGAGCAGATCTTACCAATATGCTAGGAAATAATCAGCCAATAATAATGTCTAATGATCTTCTGGTAATGGCCAGTCTTAATGTGGAGAAGAAGTGGGATATGGTGAAGTGATTTTGTGAACATGATTGTTCTCATCCAGTTTCATTGGAGTAAGCAAAAGCTATGATCACCATTGTAGAATTCATTTACTCCAGTAAGGTAGCGATAGCGATGTCCACATAATGGAGGGATAATAAAAAGCTCTTAGGGCATAAAAACTTGTAAGAAGTTTTGCAGATTCCAATTTATTGAAAGTCACTCTTCGAAAGGAAGTTGTCTCTACTTTTGAATACCTTGAAGAAAATGAAGTAATGCTATTATATCTACAGATTCAAGAATGCCTATATAAGATATTATATCTGGTTATTGTCTCAAAGGTTATCTTGGGGCTAGGTGATGAGGATGCCTATATAATATGCTGGTTCTAGTTTGATATTTAATTTCCTAGCTCTCAACTTGACCCTTGCAGGCAGCTCCCATGTTGGGCATTGGCTCATGGGAATTTGAGAGGTATTTTCCTGCATTTGAATGCTGCAAAATCGTCCTTTGGAGGTGTCTAAGGGTTCCTACATATCTGGACCACTTTGGAGGGTAAAAGAAGTTTTATTTATATGAATTACTTTGGTGTATGGGGAATGGATGGAATTGCTGCAGCAGGGATTTATGAGGTATTTCTGAATTTAGAAAGGCATTGAGGTCAATAAATTCTGCTCTTACAGGTCTGCAAGTGAATGGTGCTGATAAGTGGGCTTGCCTCAATATAGACTCCTTGGATCCTTGTTTGGAGCATGAAATTAGACCTTAAACTTCCTGTGTGGATTGTTGTTTATAAATTATGTTCAAATAGGCTTTCCACACGTCTGCATTATTTGTAGTCAAACTATCTTTTGATGTTATGCAGTATGAATTTGATTTGACATTAGATTTCTTGTTGATTCTATACACTATCCGTTTCACTATGTTATATATTGAATGTTTCAAAATTCCATTGCAAATGAGAACAAGAGAGAAATATGAGAACAATAGACAGAAGTAGAAAGCATTGCATTTCCTTTCTTTATGGACTTTAAAATCAGAAATTTTTATTTCAAAAAATAGGAGGCATTAATTACAAGAACAAGTGCCCGAAGACTCTCTATCAAGGGATTTACCAAGTTGTTTGAGTACTAAGGCCAATTTGAAGGTTTCAAAAATATAGTATTTTATAATACTTACATAGCCATCGTTAATAAAAGAACTTCTAGTGGAAAACCCCTGTAAGGAAATAAAAGCAATGGGTAGATAATATGCTTAGTTACTGATCTTGGTTTTGATACAGATTTGGATTTGCAGGTTTGGCAATTCTTTTGGGGTCGGTTCAGGTTCTGTGGATGCATATATAGATGTTTTCAAATATATTTATATTAATAGATTATATATATACACACACGTATTGATTTATTATAAAATTATAAATTTATATATAAATCATAGATTCATACATGTAACATGTTCAATGTTCATTCATCATTGGTTCAAAACTTCAAACCTATGTTCCCCTGAGTTTCCGGTATAGGGACGGCGGGGGATGGCTGGACGGGTTTCTTGGACGGCAATTTTTTTTGGCAATTATGGGGACCGAGGGGGGGGGGCGACAGCAAATGGGGATGGCTATATAGATAGGGAAATTTTTAAAATATACATTGAAATTTGAAAATATACATGTCATTCATATGAAACTAAGCAAAAGGCATGTCATTTAAACACTATAGAATCATAACATACAACATTTGAATGCCATCTAGGAAATAATATCTGATTTCAGTACTCAATTGTCAAAATGCATATCGATAATAGTGAACAATATCATAATGATAAACATGATAAATCTGAAAATCTAAATCTAGATATGCCTAAAGCTATATGCCCAAAGGCTAGAGGGCTGCCATAAAGTAATAAGTATCAATGTATCATAATCATGTTGACGTTTAACATTACAAACATAACATAGAAAAATGAAGCAGACTGGTACTCTTATTCTACCTCTACCAGATTTGGAGGGGTGGGGCCAACCTCGGTGACCTAGTAAGGAGCCTTAAAATTATTTTTTATTTTCACTAATTTTTTTGCATAAAAAAAATTTAAAAAAATTGGGGATGGCTGGCTATACCCGATACGGTTGGGGGACGTCTAGGCGTCCCCTTTCCATATCGGGGACGGCCTTTTTTCCCCCAGCCATCCCCAAGTTTCAGGGACATCCCCTGGTAATTTGCCCTTTTTGAGGACAGCTGGGGATGTCCCATAACCGCCCCCCCATCCTCGAGACGTCCCCGTTTCCAAAACTCCTGGTTTTAGGTCGGGTACGTGTCCTCGGGGAACATAGCTTCAAACACATTGTATTAATAATAAGTTAGAAGTGTGATACTCATAAATCTGTGATTGCCAATACAACTATACATACCTCATACATTATATTCATAATTTGCAAAAGTCTCAAAATGTCATTGCATAATGAAAATTCAAATTACAAGCCATAGGTCATATTTAATATTCAAGCTCATCTTCATCATCATCATAGGAATCAAGGTCAACATTTGGTTCCACTTCAACTTCATTTGAACCATTAGCCATGCCACTCGCTTTGCCCATGTCATGTAGAAGAGCTGCCTCTTGTTCGTCTACAAAAACTTGGACAAGCTGCATCTAAATGACCAAATGAAATATGAAATATGAGATATCATCGAATTACCAAATGCATGCTTAATGGTTGAAATTAGAGTTTTTACAAGTTTTTAGCTTTGAATAAAATGGCATGCGAGGCCTTTTGATGGGTCACCACAACCTTGGGTGCTTGTGGGTTCTCTCAAATTCCACTTGGGAGGGACCTTGTCGAAACCCAACAACAATCTAGAAAGAATTGGAATCAGATTCTAGGCATTTTAGAGGAATTTAGTATCTTAGATAAGATGGCAACAGAAAGTAGGTAAGTTGAATGCTCTTGCCTTTTTTGTAGCAATAATATCTCTGCTAGGGCTTCCTTGCAAAAAATGCATATGTTATTTTGAATCTTTTAGAGGAGGATAATGCCATTCAATCTGGCACATTGCACATAGAAAGTGTTGCCCATGATTGGTAGTGTAAGGAGCTATCGATTTAGAGGATGAAGCTCTAGGAGTATGGGCTTGTGTGGCCAAGATGGGTGCACATAGGTGTGGAGTAGGTGAGGCCTTGTGCCAATTATCTATGCTTAGCAATATCAAAGGGGTGTTGTACTGGGTGCACATCTAGATTACTTGGTGGTTTTAGATTTGCATTGGGATAAGGTATCTCAAGGGCTGCAGTGTGGCAATCAGGATATGGTGTTCTAGGGAAGTGCTCAAGGTGAGCTGAGCCATGAGGCAGATCTGGGTCAAGAGACTAAAGAGGTTGTGTGTGTGGCATCACTCGAAGAGGTGGGTTGTGATGGATGGCAAGAACTGATGGCTTGTGGTGCATGATTGAAATGGGTGAAGTGATTCATAGGAGCGGCTATGAAGGTGTAGCTGAGTTGGAAGTAGAATACAACGTTAAAGGGATTGGGTGAATCATGGAACAAGGGCATGGGACAAGGGCTTGGTCCTCAAGTAGGTGTGCATTGGAAAGGAATCCAATAAGATTGTGTATATACATGAAGGGTTGGTCTGAGTGCAATGGATGTGTTGGTTCCCAAAATAGCAGATTGGAAATCCAAGACCTTGCCACTTCTTTGATAGGATTCCGCAATCAGTTCTGCCCATCAGGCTCTGCTACACCTAGGCGGGTAGACCTTCTCCTCGAACCTAATCACTTGGTTTAGAGCTTTTCTAGAGCGAATTTAAGCTTTGGAGTTCTCTGGCTGGCAAGGTCCTCGAACTCAATTAAAATGAAAACTGGATGCTGAGTGTTTGAATGTTTTGTATAAGGTTTGTTAATAATGGATTTGATGCTTGTAGGAAGAAAGTTATCGATTTTTTGACTTCAATAATGAAAAGACCAATGCCTTTGCTCATCTGGGCAATAGAGTCAACTTTAGTGAATTTTCATGTACAACTTTATAATGTTCTGAAGCACTTGAACTGTCAACAATTAAATAATCAAGATGCGACAGATCAAATATATATGCAATCTTAAATTAATCTAGATTGAACTTTAACTCCTCTGGTAGGGAGACAAACTGGACACAAATGCGGAAATAATTAAATATTTCACACTATTTGTGATGATCGAATTTAAATTATAAATGACCATGTCCACTTATCTGACATTTAAATTGTATACAGAATTCCAAAAGAAATTACAAAGGACGATTCATTTGCAGTTTAAATCTCCATGCCTTTAATAATAAACAAAAGACATTTTATTTTATTATAAAAAATAAAATAATAGAATTTATATTACAAAGTGATAATGTTGCTCCTTATCCCTCCATACAATAATAAATATAAAATACTTTCTCTTGAATATGAATCTGAGGGTTTTTGAATCTGTCTTTTACAAATAGCATACCCCTTATTTATATTTTAGGTATAAGGGAGACATGACTTTTCAAGTGAAATGTCATTTTATTTGGAAACACTTAATCACACCTCTTCAGATTTATTTTGAATATGCCGGCACATAACCAGATTTTAATTTGTAAGATTATTAACCTTCATTATATTGCAAAATGCATCGAACCCCTTCATAATTGCTGCCCGAGCCCTTTTAAATATTTATGGTATCTTGATAAACTATAGCTGGAGATTAATCCGCCGCTTAATCACTTTGGCTTCTAAGTGTTATATATGGGATTCTCCCTTTGGTGGTATAGTCTTCGATTCTAGCACTTGCAACTTCTGAAGAAAATTGTGTGCAGAAGGCATCGCATGTGTATGGAAGGCACTATTGAAATCACATTACCATGAAAATAATATTCCAGACTTTGAAAAGTTTATGTCCATACAGGACGTCGATAGTTGTTTCTACATGATTAACATCTGGTATTGATATCAATATCGGGCTTCACATAATTCATGGCTTCTCCATTATCATGAAGTTTAACCTCCAAATTTCTTAGGAATAATGACATCCAGTGTTGTAAAAACTCTATACGGTACCGGGTATATAATCTCTAACAGTAACTTATTTGCTATTGGACAATCTTCATCTCAGTCTCTTCAAGATGAAACTCAATAAATTCTCATATGTGTGAACTGTAATATGCACTTGATGGCATCATTGCCCTATCTAGTGTCTTTTTTCAACAATGCCTTTTCCTTTTATATTGTCAGGTCCTTCCAAAACATATCAAGCTGGATATGAATAATTATTGCTTAAGCATATGTGTTGATTATTGTTGTTTTACTCACACAAGTGCACTTGTCATCATATGATGGAGGAGGATATATTATCACTATAAGTTTTTTGCAGACATCTTTTATATACATCAACTTTTGAGATATTCAGGTCTCTAATCATAGATTTTACTCTACAGAGAAATCTTGAGAATATGCTATGGTTCAAATCTTCCGCACAACCACTTGGTAATTGTCTCCAAGTTGGACTTCTGTATCTTCCCATATCCAATATCTTTGCAAATAGGAAATATTTTTTACATGTAATAGCAAATTATAATGCATTTTATTGTCATTGTTCCCTCTATATTAAAATGCAAGCATGATTCTTCAGACAACAACAACAAACTTTTTTCTTCCGGTGATAGATTGGCTTTAGTCTTCAAATATGTCTTTAACCCAAGCAACTTTGATTGGAATGGATTTCTTGCGTCTGATGTACCAGACAAGTGTAAATCTGCAAATTTCTGAATTCTGTATTGATCTGTAGACCTCCATAAAATAGTGGGTATTTAAGAGATGATTTTGATTTATCCCACAACAATATGAACAACAATCTTCTAACATGCTTCCTGTAGGTTTTGAACATGAACAACTAACTCTTCAAGATTTACACAACTTGTGATGAGTTTGCATTTACACATACATACATAAAGATTCTCCTTTAGTATTGTATCTGGAAATTTAAAATTCTGCAAATTTTAAGGTTCCATCAGGATGCATGAGTAACAAGGTGTTCACCAATGGGGCATGTAGACATAGACACGATGTCGAGGCAGTCAAGGCTTAATGGTTCAATTCAGTGCTTGGCTAAGGCAGTTAGCAACTTTGTAGGGAACAAGGTTGGTGCTTCAAGGTTCATGGCGAGCTGGGGGAAACCAACATGGGATGCTAAGTCGTGGAGACCAGGGCATGCTATGGTAGTATGCAAGGTTGGACTTGAGAACTTAGGGATGTTTTGAGGTGCTTTGGTAGTGTTGAGTATACTTTGGTAGTTTGTGTAGTGAGCAAAGTAGGACTCATTGGTCTAAGTCACTATGGGTGGATATATTGTTCGATGATGGAGTTACAGTGATTCTCAATGCAATGGTGCAATGCATTGCTTAGGTAGCATGCATATTTGAGCAAGGGGAGCTGTGGGAGTTTTGGGCATTCAAGGAGTGGCACAATGGTGATTAAGAGTGATCAAGAGACTCGGGGAGTTGAGGTCACATATGGCCAATGTAGGAGTAAGGTTGTCTTCTAGGGGACACCCAGGCGAAGACACAAAAGGGCTAAGTAAGGGGTTCAACAAGGGTTGAATAGGATGCAATGTTCTGATCCTTGTAGTGAAGACATGAATCCTCTGTATACCAAATTTCGTCTCAGTTCGAGGGCATGAAACTGGAGGCAATGTACGACTTGGAGGGAGTGTTTGAGCCGTACGGTAGTAGTTGCTAGTTAGTGTAGTGAAGACTGGGGGGTTGTACGGTTGAACTAGGAGGCTGTACGGTTGAACTAGGAGGCCATACGGTCAGGACTAGGAAGCTATACGGTTGATACTGAGGGTCATACGGTTGAGATTGGGAGGACTGTATGGGGTGATTGGAAGGCCGTAGGGTGGTGTTGTTACAAATGTAAATGGCAGAATACTTGACTAATTAATTAGAGATCAAATGATCTATATATACAAAGAGGGGAGTTGAATAGAATAGAAACATTCTATTCTAGACTACACCTAAATAGTAGAAACATTCTAATATTTACAAAGATACAATAAGATACAATAGTGAGCATTAAAAAGAAACATAAAGATTATTCTAATACCCCCCTCAATGCTCAATCTATTTAATACACCAATAGATCCCCTGAATTTAACAAACTTGTCAGGACCAAGGGGTTTTGTGAAAATATCTGTTGGTTGCTCTGAGGTAGGAACATAGAGTAACTGAATAGATCCATCTTCTACTAACTATCGGATGTAATGGCAATGAAGCTCTATGTGCTTGGTTCGTTCATGAAACACTGGGTTCTTGGCAAGTTTGAGTACTCCTTGATTGTCTGAAAACAAAGAAGTCGGACCTACTTGAGGAATATGCATATCTGCAAGCATCTAATGGAGCCAAACTGCTTCACAAGCTGCCTTGACAGCTCCTCTATATTCTGCTTCTATAGAGGAGAGTGCCTGTGCCTGTTGCTTCTTACTGGTCCAGGTAACTGCTGCAGATCCGATACTAAACACATAGCTAGAAGTAGATTTCCTGTCATCAACTAAGCTGGCCCAATTGGAATTGGTGAATCCACTGAGCTGAGGAGTAGTACTCCTTGTGTAAAGAAGACCATAATCTATAGTACCATGTACATAGTGCAACACATGTTTTGTTGCATTCTAATGATCAGTCTTGGGGTTCGTCATGAACTGTGAGATGTAGCTGACTGCAAAACTGATATTAGGTCTAGTAGTAGTAAGGTAGATGAGACTAACTACTAGTTGCTTGAAGAGTGTTTCATCTACAGGAGGAGAATCAGATTGTGCGGACAATTTTAGACTAGTCTCCATAGGAGTGGAGGTAGGTTTGCAATCCTGCATTCGAAACCTGTCAAGCAAATTTTTGGCATACTTGGACTGAGACAAAAGAATACTATTGTCAGTCTGCCAAACCTCAATACCTAAACAATAATGAAGCAATCCGAGATTTGTCATCGAAAGTTCTGCATAGATCCTGTTTGATTTCTAAAATCAAATGTTCTGAACTCCTAGTAATGATCAAATCATCTACATAGACAACAAGAAAAAGAATATCATTACCAGAGCGTTTAATATACAGATTACTATCTAACGGGCTATGCTGAAATCCTTGAGCAACCATGTACTAATCAATCTTTATGTACCAAGCCCGAGGGGCCTCTTTAAGACCATAGAGGGCCTTCTGGAGTCTACATACTTTTGGTTATGAACTGCCAACCTTGAAACTTGGGGGCTGCATCATGTAGACTTCTTCGAGTAATTCACCATTGAGAAAAAAAACTCTTCACATCCATCTGATGAACTTTCGAACCATATTGAGCTGTAATGGCAAGAAGAAGGCGAATAGTGCTCATGTTGGCTGTCAGGGAAAACGTCTCCTAATAGTCAATTCTTTCGCGCTGGGTGAATCCTCGAGCAACAAGTCTGGCTTTGTATTTGTCGAAGGTACCATCTACATGGTACTTGACCTTATAGACCCATTTATAGCTAATGGGTTTCTTCCTAGGAGGGAGATCTGAAAGAACCCAGGTGTGATTCTTTTGAAGACTCTGAAGCTCAGCATCCACTGCCTATTCCCATTCTGGAATTCCTTTGGCCTTTGCATGTTTGGGGTTCAGGGATACGGTGGATGTTGGCCATAAGAGCAACATTAACTGTGTTGTGCTGAATGCTCTTATTTCTGGAGGTTCTACCCTTAATGAGTTCATCGAGATGAAGATCACTAATCGTTTGAGCCCACCATTTTGGCCGAAGAGTAGAGCCAATATCAGATGCTGTCGGAATAGTTGGATGAGGAGCAGGAGCAGGAGCTATATTATCTAGAGGTGGCTGAGGTGGTGTATCAGTAACATCATATGACTCATATAAGATAGAAGGACCCAAGTCGGAGATTGCTGAAGACTGAATCTCAGAATGCGGCAGGCAGGCAGAGAGCTGAAATGGTCCAAGTTCCTCATCAAACACAACATCAAGACTGGAGATTAAACGATCAGTGTTTACATCAATCAATCTGTAGGCCTTATGTGTGTGATTGTATCCTATAAACATGAGTTTCTGGCTTTTGGAATCCAACTTAGTGCGTTTGGCATTGGGAATCCATACATATGCTAGAGAGCCAAAAACTTTCAAATGGTTGATCCTAGGTTTGCGACCAGATCAGGCTTCCTCAAGAATCTTATGGTTAATTGCAAGGGTGGGTGATTGGTTAAGAAGGTAGACAGCTGTGGATACTACTTTTGTCGAATATTTTCTGGGAACATTTCTATGTTCTAGTATAGCCCTAGCCATTTCTGTGATGGTACGGTTTCGACGCTCTACAACATCGTTTTGCTAAGGGGTGTGAGGTGTGGTGAATTGACATTTACTGCCATGAGTAGTACAGAAGGCAGAGAAAGAAGAACAAAATTCCCCCCCATTATTGGTCCTAAGTACGGATGGGGGAACCAAACTCTTTTTCTACTAGGGTTTTAAACTGCTGAAATATAGGAAAAGCATTTGATTTTTGCTTAAGAAAATATACCCACATTTTGCGACTGAAATCATCCACAAAGAGTAAGAAGTACCTATTCCTAATAATATGAGGAGTATTCATAGGACCATATACATTAGCGTGGACCAGCTGGAGTACTTTAGATGCCCTCCATGATTCACCATCCTTAAATGGTGTCCTATATTGCTTCCTTGCTTGGCAAGGTCTGCAAATGCGATGGTTCTAGGTCTGGATATCAGGTAGGCCATGGAGTAAATTGTCCTAAGCAAGTTGTGCTAGATATTCAATGTTCAGGTGATTGTATCGCAGATGCTAGAGGTTGCTGAGAGCGGATGATTTTGCAATGAAGGCATGCTCAAGGGAATCGCCTGAATCTACAAGCCTATAAATACCATGATCCTGAAGACCGACAAGTGTAGTGCGATAAGCACGATCAATAATTGAACACTTACTTCCACTGAAAACGACATCCAACTGAGGGGGGTGCTTCATAATCTGACTAACAGACAAAAGATTATGTTTCATGCCAGGAACATAACATACATTGAGGAACATCAGTCTTCTTCCTCCGGACTGAATTTGAACATTGCCCTTGCCAAAAATATTGTATTCTTCGTTGCCTCCAAAGATTACTAAGTCAGAATAGGGAGTTAATTCAACAAACCAATCATGCCTGTGATTGAAATGTCGAGAGGCACCGAAATTTGCGCTAGGCAGAAGATTTCACATGATCTGCAGGTATGCTGGCCATAAAGGCATGGTAGATAGATTCTTTCTGCTCTGAGTGTTGGGCAGCATTGGCTTGCTTTTTAATTGAGTCTAACTTCTAATGCTGCTAATACAGAGGCTCATAATATGTGAATATCTCAAATTACATAGACTTCGAGGTGAGAAAATGAAAGACCTCAAAAAATCAGAGTACCCATAAGAGAGCTCGAAAAACCCAGAGTTAATATCCTGTCAGAACTTGGATCCGCTAGCTCAAAAATCGAGGCATAAAAATTGAGGCACCCAAAAAAATTTGACAACACATTTGAGATCTCAAAAAACCGACCAAGAATATGTATTCAAAATAGTTTTTCCAACCCCAAAAATTAGGGTTTTGGGAAAAACCCTAGCCGTCAGATTGGGGAGTCGAATTTTCAAAAAAGAATGGCAAAGAGAGTCGAGAGGGATGGTAAGAAAAAAACAACCTTTTAGCAAAGATCACGACAGACGATAAACCAGTTTGTTTCAAGCGTTTTTCGGCTCCAAAAAACGTCGGTTCTGTTGCAGTCATTGAAACAACAGTCGTGAACTAGATGGTGATGTTGCAGAGCCGTTTGAAAATGACAATCAAGAAACGAGTTGCAAAAACGCATGGGATGTCTAGAAAATTGCATGGAAGTGACAGATTTTATTTTCAAAAAAAAAATCACAGAGGGGAAATCTGCGATTTGCAGACTAATCCGGCCACAAAACAAGTGGAATCTAGTGAAAAATCCAGCGGCCAAATCGTGATTTGTAGAAAATCGGGCAGTAGAAACCCGCATGTTGTTGAAGTCGTGGTTAGGGCAGAGTGGTCCGATTTTGCCAACCCGCGATTTGTTGTATGAATAGAAACCCTAGCCGGGTTGTTTTTGAAAGATCAAAAATAATTTTGAAAAATCTTAACAAATAATTTCAATAGAAATTATAAATTTTTTGAAAAAATTTAAAGTATTTTCTCTAATACCATGTTACAAATGTAAATGGCAGAATACTTGACTAATTAATCAGATATCAAATGATCTATATATGCAAAGAGGGGAGTCGAATAGGATAGAAACATTCTATTCTAGACTACACCTAAATATTAGAAACATTCTAATATTTACAGAGATACAATAAGATACAATAGTGAGCATTAAAAAGAAACATAAAGATCATTCTAATAGGTGTTTGGTAGGCTGTATGGTGTGGAGAAGGTGGCGTACGGTGTTGGAAATGAGGCGAATTGTGAGGAGTAAGAAACCGTATAGTGACAGAGGTGGTGTAGTGCGGTTTTGTTCTTCCGATTCGCTACAGCTAAGTCCTCCAGAATAGAATTGACAACTTCAAGGAAATAGTAATAAAAAGACAGTAGAGTATATTGAGATAATAACCGATAGAGACAGAGAAATGTTCTAGACTAAAACGGTGTTCCGGACTCGCCAGATCCGAAGCAAAGAAGTACAATGGATGGAATAGGGTGAGGGTAGATTGCCATTGAAATTGTTAGAGCTAAGTAGGGAAGATCTTTCACTTCTGAAATGGCGAACAATACTAAACTCCAACAAGAATTTGCAATTCAAAGAAATAATCCAAATCGCATACCAACTACTACTTACATGTCGTGCTTAAATACCTTTTGGAGGAACTTTTCGAGGGTTTACAAAGATAGCCAACGATCACACCTATGGAAATAATTAAATAAAAATGGGTCCACGGTATACTAAATCAATTGGCTCATACACAAAGGTTTGATTAATATTTTATGATGGAAACATTACAGTCCTCCCATCCTAAAATTTGCTTTTCCTCAGGCAAATGCAATGTTGGATGCTACAAATTGTGTTCACCTTCCCAAGTTGCACTGTCCAATGGCAAGTGTTTCCAGTTTACCAAGTATTCCCTCAGGGTATGGTTCCACAGAGTCTTCTCACGTACATTGATGATCTCGGTTGGTTCCAATACGAGCTTACCTTCTTGATTGAGTGATAGAAGATCTGTGGTTACTGCAATGTTTTGTCCCATGGATTTCTTTAGGCAAGAGACATGAAAGATGTTATGGATGTAGCTCCCTTTTGGAAGTTCTAGTTTGTAGGCAAGCTTGCCGATGGCGGTGGGCCACATGATAAGAACCATAAAAATGTGGCTTCAATTTTTCTTTCCCTTTTGCCTTCAATGAGGATTGCTTGTACAACTGGAGTTTGAGATAGACCAAGTCTCCCACTTCGAAACTTCTCTCGATCCAATGTTTGTCGGCGTACATCATATGTTGATTCTGTGCCCCTTGTAAGTTCTCCTTCAAGAATCTTGGGATGTCTTGCCTTTCCTGAAGCCAGCACCTCGCCCTTGGTGCGTAACTCTCACCTTGTACCATGTTGATAAATGAAAGGGGCTCATACCCGTATAGTGCTTTGAAGGGTGTCATCCCAATGAACATATGATAAGTGGTATTGTAACAGTATTCCCCCAGATGCATCCATTTGACCCCTACCCATTGCTGTGTCCAACGTAGTTCCAAAGGTAGCCTTCTAGCCACTTGTTCACAATCTCTGTCTGTCCATCTGTCTGAGGGTCATAGTTAGTACTTGGCAACAATTTTTGTTCCTGCCAACAAAAACAATTGTGTCCAAAAAATAATGATAAACCGACCATCCCTGTCACTAACAATGTTTCGGGGTAATCCATGCAGACAAAAAACTTATTTGAAAAATAAGTCAGCTACTTGCGTGGCTTGGAAATCTAAGGAGATGGCAAAGAAGTGTGCATACTTCGTTAGTCTGTCAACCACCACAAAGATACAATCCTTCTCGTTTAGCTTTGAAAGTTCGATGATGAAGTCCATAGAAATACTTTCCCACTTCTGTTCAGGTATAGGCAAGGGTTGCAGTAACCCGACAGGTAAAGTGTGTTCAGATTTGTTTTGCTGACAAACTGCACATTTCTGTACATACTGCAACACATCTCTTTTAGGTCCTTTCCATAAAAACCTCTCCTTGAGCTGTCTATAGGTTTTGAGAAAACCCGGGTGCCTTGCCAAGGGTGAGGCATGTATTTGCTTTAGGATTTTCTTCTTCAGTTTGAATACAGGGACCAAGTATATCGGATCCTTATAGTAAATGATGTTATCCACCACTTTGTATTAGTCATCCTAAGTGTCGGCATCCATTAGCTTAAATGCAAATGTGTTTTTGGAATATTCCACCAATAAGTGTGCCTTCCAATCAGCCGAAATTTTGAGATAGCAAATAGATGACAAGTTTTCTTGACAGGGCATCTGCAACCACATTGTTCTTTCCCTTCACATATTCAATGTCGAAATAAAAAGCCTAAATCTTGCTTACCCATTTTTGTTGCTTCTCGTTCAGATCTTGTTGCTTTAGAAAATGTCTTAAAATATTATGATCAGTATGAATGACAAACTTGGCAGCTACCAGATATTGCCAGAACTTTGTCAGTGCATGCACGATGACCAACATCTCTTTGTTATAAATGGAATATAGACGCTCTGCTTGTGTAAGCTTCTGACTCTCATAGGCTATAGGGTGTCTATCTTGCATTGATACCATGCCAATGCCTACTTCGGATGTGTCACACTCTAGAATGAATGGTTGTGTGAAATCAGGTAAAGCGAGAGCCGGACAAGTGCTCATTGCTTCTTTTAACTTATCAAAAGTGCGTTGCGCTCTTTCATTCCACTGGAAGTAGCCTTTCATAGTAAGATTTGTTAATGGTGCACCAAGCTGAGAAAAACCATTTACAAACCTCTAGTAATAACTGCATAGTCCCAAGAACCCTCACAACTTAGAGAGTGATTTTGGTGGAGGCCAATCCAAGATAGCTTGAATGTTCTCTTGGTGGACCTGCACTCCATATTTATTGACAGCGTGCCCTAGGTATAATATTTTTGTCATTCCGAATTCACACTTGGATTGCTTGGCGAACAAGGACTAAGCCTTCATGATCCCTAGGACTTCATTTAAGTGTCTTAGGTGCTCTTTCCAGGTTTTTGTTGTAAATAAGAATATCATCACAGAATACCAACAAGTACTTACGCAATTGTTTGTTGAAGATGCAGTTCATGCAAGACTGAAAAGTAGCTGGTGCATTCGTTAATCTGAATGGCATGACCAGGAACTCATAATGCCTGTAGTGACGATGGAAAGCCATCTTCTCCACGCCTTCTTCCCGTATGTAGATCTGATGGTATCTGGAACAAAGATCTATTTTAGAAAAATAAACCGCACCAATCCAACAATTCATTGATCTTGGGATAGGGTATTTGTTTTTTATTTCCTTATTCAGCGCATGATAGTTCGCACACATGCACATCGTCCCATCCTTTTTTACCAATACCATTGATGATGCAAAAGGGCTAGAGCTTGGACAAATCCATCCTTTCTCGACTAACTCCTGAATCATCTTCTCGATTTCATATTTGAAGTTTTTGGGAAGATGGTATGGCGCGGTGATAATTAGTTTGGCGCCAGCTTCCAACTTGATGGTATGCTTAAACCCGCAATGTGGGGTATGCCTGGAGGAATGTCTATAAAAACTTTATCATGGGTACTCAAGATATTTTGAAGACCATCATCATGGTGGGGTGGCTGTTGTCCTTTTACAGGCTCCACCAAAACGAAACAATGTGCAGCCCATCCAATGTCATCATGCTGAAAAATGGCCTCCATCCGTTATGCCGGAACTTCCTTTGGTCTTCATTGGCCATCTCAAGGAGGACAACCTTCTTTCCATCGACAACGAAAGTGAAGTCCATCTGCTTGAAACTTTGTGTGTATTCATGAAGTGTCTCCATTTATTGTATGCCCAAAATAACTTCCATATCATCTAGGTCCACTATAAAGAAATCAGTGTGGTTAGGCATTGTGATACTTAGTTGGGGAAGAAGGTGCGTACAGGGTAAAAGTGTTCCTCCATCAACCTTGACCTTGACCTAGAATCATGTGTGCGTCTTAGTAGGTAGACCTCTTCTTTTCACCAAAGATGAGTTTATGAAGTTTAGAGTGGCTTCGCTATCAAGCATCACAATGACCCTTTGTCCTTGAAGAGTTCCCTGTACACGACATACCATACATCTTAGGCTACTAGCTAGGGCGATGGTTCCCCCACGACGTACCAATGCAATAATCCTCTCTGTATGATTCAATTAAACCGTTTTGGAGTCCTCGTGGGGGTGGTTGTCTTTTGCGTGTAGATCCTCCTGATCGTCCTCATCATTGGATACAACTTCAATGTAGTGTATTTTTTGTTTACTAAGACATCTATGCCCAGGTTCCCGCAGTCCCTTGCAATTGAAACATAATTTCTTCCTTCGGAGCTCCTGTCTGGTAGCTTCATCCAATGAAGGCTTCTTCGGCAAAGGTTTGTTATCTTTGCCCCTTGGAAATACCTGCTGTTTGGAGTGTGAGTAACCTTGAGAGGATGATGTTGATGATGATGCCATGCTTAGCACCTTTTTTATAGCCTTCGAAAGGGTGGTAGGATTGAGACTTTTAACCCAACCCTTTAGTGGTTCTGTCAGTCCGTCCAGTCCGTCCATGAAGAGCACTATCCGTCTCCTTTCGGAAATGTCTGTGACTAAAACAGAGAGTTTCTGAAATTTTGTGATGTATTGGTTGACCGATCTAGTTTGCCTCAATTGTGCCAACTCTTTGAAATTAAGTTTCTGATCTTTACCATCAAATCAATCTATCAGTGTTTCAGTGAATTCTACATAAGTATTTACTTGGTCATGCCCCAACGTGATAGTGCCATGATGTCACCATTCATGCGCCACTCCCTCCAAGTGGAGTGCTGCAAACTTAATTGCTTCTTCTGGCATTTGATTAAGTTGGTAGTAAGTATTGGCCTTCATTGTCCATGCTTGGACAGATATGGATCTAGATCCATCAAATGGTGATAGATATACTTTACTCAACTTTCTTCTGAGATCGTCGTTGAAATATCCTCGGTTACCACCTTCGGAATATCGCATTCTCAATTTTGCATAGTCTTTGTAGGATATATCCTCTTCCAAGTTTGCATTATTTGAGTCTTCTTTCAACTGTTCTTGAATTTCCTCAAAGGTTGGTTGCCTTCCTCAGTGTGGTACCTCTGTTCATGTAGGAAAAGTCGGCATGGAAGGTCGAGAGCGTGCCGAACGAGGATTCGCCTTTCCCAAACCGAGTCGGAATTGTGACGATTTTGTTACCCAGATATCTTATTGTCTACCAATTACCGCAAAGTTTCTTCCATAAGTCACTGAGTGTCATTGATTTGTGCCTGATTCCTCGAAAGATCCCTCAATAGTGCCATGACTTCTACCAGAGTGGTTTTTTGATTTGCCATTCTATCAATTGAGTGGGACCTCCTTCTCTTCTGGCTATAAACTTTTATTCATTGTCCACAGGATGGTAGGATCTTTGGCTTTGATACCACTGTAATGTTCCGATCCCCTTAGTGAAGACGTGAATCCTTTGTATACGCAATTTCATCTCAGTTCGAGGGCATCAAACTAGAGGCAATGTACGACCTGGAGGGAGAGTGTCTAAGTTGTACAATAGTAACTGCTAGGCCGTATGGTGAAGGCTGAGGGGTTGTACAGTTGAATTGGGAGGCCATACAGGTGATACTGAGGGTTGTATAGTTGAGACTGGGAGGGCCGTATGGGGTGATTGGAAGGCCATACGATAGTGTCTGGGAGGTTGTACGGTGTGGAGAAGGTAGCATACTATGTTGGAAATAAGCAAAACGGTGAGGAGTAAGAAGTCGTACAGTGACAGAGGTGGTGCAATGCGGTTTTGTTCTTCTGATTTGCTATGGCCAAGTCCTCCAGAATGGAATTGACAACTTCAAGGAAATACTAATAAAAAGACAATAGAGTATATTGAGATAATAACCAATAGAGATAGATATATATTCCAGACTAAAATGGTGTTTTGAACTTGCCAGATCCAAAGCAAAGAAGTACAATGGATGGAATAGGTTGAGGGTTGATTCCCACTGAAACTGCAAGAGCCAAGTAGGGAAGATCTTTCACTTCCAAAATGGCGAACAATACCGAACTCCAATAGGAATTCGCAATACTAAGAAATAACCCAAATCGCATACCAACTACTACCTACATGCTGTGCTTAAATACCTTTCAGGGGAACTTTCCGAAGGTTTACAAAGATAGCTGACAACCACATCACGGAAACAATAAAATAAAAATGGGTCAGAGATATGCTAAACTAATCAGCCCATACACAGGTTTGATTAATTATTTTATGACGAGAACATTACACAAGATTAGAGCTTGGAGCTTGAGTATGCGTGCATGGTGCAACGAAGGAATTAGAACCAAGGTGGTTCAGCATGTGCTTCTATTTCGTAGGGGTGTGTGTTAAGGTAGTCAGGTCTTTGGGTACTTGTTGAGGATTGAGGGTAAGGCGTAGTCTGGGTGAACGAAAGAGGCTAAACCAAAAGGGGAGTTGTCAGTAGTGATCGTTAGTGCCGCATGTGATTGGAGATTCTAAGGGAGAAGGCTCATCCTGGGTGAGAGCTAAATTGAGCCTCATGGCAGTTGGTATCATAGTATGATCTTGAAGAGATTGGGTTTTGGTTTTCCCCAAGTCCGGTGAGTTGGTATTAGAGAGAGATCTAGATAATGTGTGGCTTTTGGTTGCTAGGAGCAGTGAGGCGTAGGAGTTGTTTGGCATAACTCTGAGGAGTAAAAAGTTGGGCTGCAGGGTGGCTTTGGTAGTCAATCTTAGTATGAGTAGGATGGTGTGCGGGACATTATCTGAGGTGAATTCAAGGGGCTACATGGAGTAGATTGGAAATGGGTTGTATGGGATAGTGAGGTGTAGGGACTCATTTGGTATGGGGCCTGAGGACAATTAGTTTGGGCCACAAGGCATAGTGTGGAGTAGGATTTGTATGGCACAAGTTTGAGGTGCAGCGGTGTAGAACTACATGGTGTGGGTCCAAGGTGAAATGAAATAGTTGCATGGAGCGATAAAGTGGGGGCTTGCATAGGGTTAGTTCAAAAGTGGAAATAGGTTGGGGCCATATGGCATGGTGTGGTGTAGGATTTTTATAGTGGAAATCTGAGGAGTGTGCATTGTTGGTGTGGCTGGTTGGCTTGGAAGGTACGGGAGTAGGTTAGGCAGC
Source organism: Cupressus sempervirens (assembly GCA_028749045.1). NCBI lineage: Eukaryota > Viridiplantae > Streptophyta > Pinopsida > Cupressales > Cupressaceae > Cupressus > Cupressus sempervirens. The sequence continues at coordinate 177,719,853 of CM053788.1, read as the reverse complement.
AGTGTCATGAATCAGTTAGTTTGGGTGATATGGTATTATGATGGGTAGGTTGATGTGAAGTGCATCATTCAAGGTGTAAAGTTTAGGCTATTGAGTGAGTGCAAAGTGGTGCAAGTTGCGGCTTGTACATGTGTGAGTCAAATCTGAGGATAGGAAGCAAGTATTGAGAAGTCACAAGGTTCTGGAGGTGTATTGGCAGACAAAAGTTGGGTGCATTCTGGGTTGAGGTGGTGAGGGAATGTTGGATGCTATGGTGGCATGCCAGAGAGTCAGTTAAGCAGAGTGGTGCAATGAAAGGCCTGGTGTCGACGTTGAACGTTGGGAAAGTGGATTTGGGAGCTATTTGATGTTGTTGTAAGATTGTGTTTGGCACATGTATTGAGGACGGTTTGTGTAAGTACTAGGGCCTACACAAGGTTCTATAAGTGAATTAGTAAACGAGTGTTGGAAGTCATTTTGGGTTGCAGTGTTGGAAATGAGTTGGGTGTAGGGCACGTTAGGAGGTTGTTCAACAAGCAGGCAAAGTGACACAACAAGAAGTCAAGGAGGCCGAATATTGAACGTGCGAACTTGGGAAAGCATTAAGGGGGCTTGTCATTTGGGATGTGACAAGCTTGTCTTTCAGTGGATGTTAGGATTGGCTCTTGGGTAGTTGAAGGTGGAAGACAAAATTTGAGGTGTTGTCTTTGGATGACACAAGGTGGTTGAGTGGAGACAAAAGCATTTGGTATGTAGTTCTCAGGGTGTCATTGGATATGGCAAGCTCAGTTGAAGTGAGACATGGAGTGGATTCATGCAAGTGGGTCAGTATTTGATATGTCGATATCATCAAGTATGGTGTGGTAACAGAAAGGGTGCAAAGGTGTGTAATGGTGTTAATGATAGTTAGTGTTTGGTACACAAGGGCATCTGTGGATCCCTTTGATAGGTTATGGCGGTGGTTTTGGCATCGAGGACGTCGCTTATTTTAGAGTGGGGAAGGATGTAAGGGGTTGTCAATTCAGAAGATGAAACTCTAGGAGTATAGGCCTATATGGAAAAGTTGGGTGCACACAGGTGTGGAGTAGGTGAGGCCTTGTGCAGATTCAAGGAGTATTCGATGGAGCTATGCCAAGTGCTGGGCATGTATAGTTGTGGCATAGGATCCCATCATGGGACGGATTTGAGGTGTATCCAATGGGGATGTGCTATGTGATGTTCCAAATAACATGGTTGTGGTGTAGGTGAGACATGGAACCGAGCTAAGGTGGTGCAAACTTGGGGTTGTGCTATGTGATGTTCCCACTAGCATGGTTATGGTGTAGGTGAGGCATAGCACCGAGATGAGGTGTAATTGTGGAGGGTAAGAGCTGGTGTACATCAAGGGCACTTAGGTAGTCAACTTCCCTCAAGAGGGATGAGGCAGAGTAGTCCTTCCCTCTAGTCTTGGAATGAGATAGAGGTGACGTATAGTTTTAGGAGTGAAGAAGAGTAACTTCGCCTTATCATGTTGTGGTGAGGTTTGGTGGCAATGCAAGGCTTATGGTCCCTATCTCAGTGAAGCGGAGTAGCTGAGTCAATGTCGGTGATGACTCAATGGGAGTTGTCTAAGGTCTAAACGCTGGGGAAGCGGATTACCTAGTCCTGTGGCAGGAGGCAAATGGTTTGTCTAAGTAAGAAACATTGGCTTTGATGAGAGTAAAGAAATATTTAGTCCCTCTGTCTCCTTTAAGCCAGTTCATCGGGACTTTGACTCTTTGTCCCTAAATCTTATAGTTTTGAACCCTTCATAATTCCATCTTCATATAGACCAGTTTCTCTTCCAATTGTTTATTATCGTCCTTCTCTTGAAGTTCTTTTTCAATTTAATTAAAATTTTCCTAGAAGAATGTTTCATCACCTCTTTTATCAATAGCTCTCTTTTTACCAATGATTTGAGACATTCTTCACCATGTTTTTGTATAATGGTCCCATTGGTCTCTAGGAGAATTGCCAACATTGCAAAATTTGGACAAACAAGTAGTGTAATGTCCCCGTTTTGCAGGTAATTTGATTTAATTAATTTAATTAATTAAGTTGTCCAAAATAATGAATATTTTATGAGGATGACTAATTAATTATTTTAATTAAATAAATAAGTGGTATTAAGTTAATTATTTATAAAGTTATCAAATAAATAAATATTTAAAGGTAACTTTATATTTAATTAATTTAATAAAGTGACTTAAATAAAATAATGACAGATGAGGTTGGGGTACTTCAATGACAGATGAGTCCAGTGGTGGTTACCTTTCTTTGGCAGAGGTTCATGCCTTGCGTGAAGTTGTCAGGGTTTTGAGACAGGATTACTTACAGTTGGTAGCCGACCATGATCACCTGGTTGAGTGGGGGAGTACAGCCTATGAGGCACTCTTGGATCGTGAGGAGGAGGTGAGTGAGCTTACCCAAGAGCTCACAACGACTACTAAGGCTTTGGAGGACACATAATGAGATCTACAGGAGTCGCAGTTCCAGTTAGAGGAGGTGATTGTGGAGTTGGAGCATTTGTGGTCTACACTAGCCCCAGACCCAGTTCATTTGTATATAGAGGTGGTTGGTGGTGAGTATGCTCCTGCAGTTGTTATTGAGGAACATGTTGTTGGGGCTAACACACATGTTCAGGATTTGGGAGTACCTGGTCTTGATGAGTTTGGGATACCAGTGGAGTCAAGTCTCCAGATTGATTCTTCTCACACAGATGACAGTGTGGTACAGTTGGCCGTGCCACCTTTACAGAGGGATCAGTTGTGGTATGCGGGGGAGTATGTTGATGCTGTGCCACCTTTACAGAGGGATTAGTTGTGGTATGCGGGGGAGTATGTTGATGCTTTCTCGTACAATTTTTACTGCACTGAACCGTTCATGGAGTATTTGCTGGATAGCGCAGGTTTTTGTCTGGACTCGCATAAAGTGTCAGAAGGTATTCTCATCCGAGGTACTAGTGCTATTCACAAATTGGTTGGGGAGATTATAGTGATCCTTTCTACTATGCTACCTCACAGGGATTTTGAGGTGGGGTTTGTTGAGGGGATTGGATAGGGTCCTATCAAGGCTACAGCCACTCGGAGTCAAAGATTGGAGCCATCTGCTGATTCCCAGTTCAGTGATGGTGAGCCAGTAGCGGAGTTTGGAGTTCCTACCGGCATTATACGGTGGGGTATGCTCATCATTTTTCTTTTGACCCAGAGATAGAAGATTTGATTTCATGCAGGTGTAGATCGGCCCCAGTTTCTTACCATCCATTATGGGATGGATTGGCACCATCTTTTGTAGATGGAATTGGCAGTTGCAAGTTACACAGCTTGTAGTATCGACACACCCAGTTTATTTTATCAGAGATTGGATTTGGTGGCAGTGACTCAGTTACCTATGGCTATTGTCATATCCACAGTGCAGTCCGGTGCGAGTGTCAGTTAGATAGGGACTTGAGTTTTGACAGAGTCGATGTTTCAGTTGGCTTGAGTTCCGTAGAGTGGTTTCTTCTATCGGCATCTACAGGTGGTCTTTAGATGATTTTGTCAGTGATGTCAGTTGTTTTGGTGTTGAGTGTAGTTTCTTAGTTGCTGATTTTTGTACTGTTGATGTTGATGATTTCTTCAAAGGAGTTGTTTGGTGATGACTGGGACATTACACAGGTCTTCACTTAGGATCCAAGTGGAGGAGAATGGTACTTGTTGCTGAGATTGCTTGGGGACAAGCAACTTCAGTAGGGGCGGACTGTAATGTCCTCGTTTTGGAGGTAATTTGATTTAATTAATTTAATTAAGTTGTCCAAAATAATGAATATTTTATGAGGATGACTAATAATTATTTTAATTAAATAAATAAGTGGTATTAAGTTAATTATTTATAAAGTTATCAAAAAATAAATATTAAAAGGTAACTTTATATTTAGTTAATTTAATAAAGTGACTTAGATAAAATAATATATCATAAAGTCACTTAATAAAAATAAAATAATTTCTGGAAGCTTCTAGATTTTGCACCAACCTCTTGAGGAAAAAGTATAAATAGACATCATGGGGCTCATTCTCATCATCCAGAAATTAATGATTGTTTGATGTGATTTTTTGGTGGAGAAGCCAGCTAGGGTTTCAACCATTGGAGGATCTTTGGGGACGAAATCCCTCATTGGTTACACAATTTTGACGCTGTGAGATACCAGCTGAATTATTGCTGATTGTGGGCTTTACTTCAGAAGTCCAATCTTGTGCTTCATGGTAGAGATTATTTGAGTACAATAGTTGATGTATTATTGTACTTGCAACAATTGATGTATTATTGCATTTGATTGAGAAGTTACTTCAGCAGCTGATGTATTGTTGAGATTGATTATGTTATTGAGTAGGATCATTATAGACCTTCATAATCTGGTATCATGGAGGTTGATCAACCTATGAGTCTCATGTTTTTGCTCATACCTTTTGATTGAGGAGGCCAATCATTTTGGTTATTGTTGCATTCAATTCCTATTGTCGAGACAATCGTTTTAGGGACAAATTGGAAGGCGTTTGGTGCTGCAATTAATTATCTAAACTTTTGCCAGGCAAGAACATGGGCAACAACTTGAGTATTTCAATTTGAGCTTGGAAGGTGCCTATCACATTCGATTTTTTTTGTTTCTTCATCAACAACATTGGGCGTCATCATTACCAGGTTCTTCTTGCATTCACTAAGTAGTTTGCATTGTCATCATAGGCATTTTAATTGCTGCTATAAGTGAATACTCTGAAAATCAAATTTGACACTGTTGTCAAACAATTGCAAGCCAAGAGTCTTGACCAATTCATAACATCATTGTAGTAGACATTTTATTGCAAAGAAGGAGATATAAGTTGTTGGTCAACTACTATTGTAATTGAATATGTTATTGCCATTCATGATGAACTTATTAGTTTGCATGCCAGTTGTTTGTCAAAATGTCAATTGGCCATAGGTTCTCTTTTTTGGCATAAATAATGTTACAATTATGCATACCAAATGTTTTATAAAATACCAGTTGGCTGTAAGTGCATAAATGTCATCTTAGGTTGTATCCAAAGTGTTTGTAATAATTACTAGTTGCTGTAGCTGCATATTGCAAGTAGTTTCAGTCACATATCTACATTGAGTATTGTCAAAATAAGTTGCATATTCATGTTAGGTCATTGTTTAGTCAATTTAAAGTCATTTGTAAACATTCTCATTGATGCTAATTGAAGAAAAGAGTCATTAAAGCAAACTGAAATGTTATATCTGTCATATGACCCTTGTATGTGAAGTGTTTGACGAAATTCTTCGAGCCTTCAATCAGCATTTTAAGTTTTAATTTGAGCAGGGTCATTACCAGTAGCCATTTTATTTGGCTTCATCGAGTCTTCATCTTGTAGAAGGGATACATTAAGTTTAAACATATTTTTCCTTCTCTACTCATTATTGGGAGTGTAATATCCCTAACTAGAAATTTTCTCAAAACCCTTGAATAAATTTCAGAAATTTTAAAGAAATAAGTTCATACAATGCATTTTAGATTTCATCAACAAAACCCCAGAAAATAACAAATAAAAACTAGTCTCAAACTGTTATTACAATCAATCTCTAGTATAAATGCATTTAAGAAATAATATTTTGTTGGAGCTCTTTAGCAAAAAGATCAAGAAATCCAATTGTAGATACACTAACTACAACAAGATTGGATAATAGAAAAGATGAACTTGGAATACAATGTGAAACACATGTGCGATGTCTTCAACCGATAATGGGTTTCCGTTTACTGCCCAAGTTTGAAGGTTTTCGTCCTCTCACCTGTTGAAAGTTGAAGCTTTTGAAAATAACTCTCAAAGAGAGAAAGTGAAATCCTAATCATAAAACCCAGTATGCTAGAATATGCTCCATCATCCTGTTTAACAACTAATAGGTGACACTTTGCATTCATATTTTTGTTTCTTTATTTCCTTTTTAAAATAACACTTTTCCCCCACTTAAGGAAATATAAGTGCCTATAGATAATAAAGTGACATTAACAATATGAACTTAAGTATAAAATCACTTTATAATAAAATTGTTAAAACCTCAGGCATTAAAATCTCTAACCAAATGGACTCGGATATGCATGTGTGGTAGCTCACTGAAAAGGACTCAACAAGGCACTCCTAGTCCAATCTTGAATTGCCAAGTATGTTGAGCCTGCCTACTTACTAAAAATAGTAAGTGTCTGGAAACCCTACTAAAACGACTCTACTTAGCCCACAACTAAGGTTGCCCAGGCCAAAAACTGCTTTGATCGCATATAAAACTTGGTTTGCCCATGGGACCAAGGCAAAATAGGCTAATGTGCAACAAAACTCATTGGCTAGAAAAAGGGAATATGACATTCCTCCCTTCTCAAAGACTACTTGCCCCTAAGCAATCCACATTTATAAGCTGGAACCAAATCTCTGGATCCTTGATCTATCACAAAGGTGATGCTTTGTCCAATCGTTGTGCTACATTGGTCTAAACATCTCTAACTTCAAAGTCGTAAAACAATTCAGCATTAATCCAAACAACAATGTACTAGGTACCGAAAATCCAAAATATCTCATGTGTATGCTCAATCAAGACAACCTGCCATGAACTATTATCGTAAAACAAAATACTCTCTACCCAACTACGTACCTCCAACTGTTACTACACATAGCTCTAATATCATGAGGTGGGGAGAGCTCAACAATATACCAATCTTTATCGAGAATGGAATGCAACAAATTACTCCGCTTAACTCCCTGATCTATAACCATCTCTGTAAAAGCTCCGCCTGGATCCCAAGTATAGACGTGTGACATCCCCGATATAATCCACTAACTCTTGGAACACCCATTCCCATGAAGAGGATAATATCTATTAGATTACCTCATAAATCATACCACCCTGCTAAAAATTACAGAGTAATCCAATAGTAGATGTCACAAGAGTAAATATCTCAAAAGAGAGCAACTCAGAAAGCCATCTTGTCTCGTGTCCCTCAACTATGTAAGGATATCCACAACACCAACTATCCAAATTCTGTGCATAAGAGGAATCCATCAAAATCAAAATAGGACCAAGAAGATACTCAAACTCGTGTCACACAAATGTGGTCTACTCTTCAGCATGCCAGAAGTGGTGAAGCCCATTAGTGGAAGCCACCTAAGCTATACCGCTAACTCTAGTAATACTCGAGTCCCAAAACAAACTACTGTCACCTCCATCAGCCATAAGGAGAACTGGAGAAATCTGTAAGCTCACAAGTACATCCAATGTCTGCAAGACCTCTCTGGATGTGTTGACTCTGCAAGTAACCTAGTTGGTGGAAATTGACACCATAATCACCATGTAAACCTGTAACCACATTACAGCCCTGTGACATTCAAGTAAGTAACCCATTCGGATACATACCACTATAGTGAAAAACTGATCGGTGCCCATGCAAGTAATCTCCCATCACTACTTGATTCAAATACTTGCAGCCTTTAATAACATCTTTCGTAGATGGAAAACCTTCATCCCACAATGTATGATATATTCTCTGAGTCAACCCACACTTGTGCTTCATCAAATCCTCTACGTGTGGATCAAACGAAAAGTGGCAAGTGTTGTAGTGACAGACTAGACAGATTCTGCTATAAGAACTAATGTGATTAAAGATGAGATAGGAAGTTATGCATAAAATAATTGGAGTATATAGGGTTATGAATAGTCACTTGTGGCTATCTTTATCCTTAATTAAGTCATGTTATCATTATTATATTATTATTTAGGTAGGTAGGTCAGCCTAGGTGTTATTTAGGGTTGTGTCGTTTCAACCTAAGCATAATTAGGTATATATAGGAGGTTGTGAGTCTTATTTCAACATCATATTGTGAAGTGTGTTCTCATTAGAGATATTTGGAGGTTGCCCCTTCAAAGTGGCCTATTCCTACCAGTTATTATCAAATATTTATATAATATTTCATATTATTTCTTCTATTGTGCAAGTTATTTCATTACAAGTGGTATCAGAGCATGATCTTGGCACCATAGAGGCAAGATTTTTTCTCGACTTTGGGGTGATTTTGGGAAGAGCATAAGTTTCAAATTTTAGTGAAGTTTTCAAAGATTTTTAAAGGGTTTTTGAAGACCTAATTAAAGAAGATATAGTCCAAAACTTAAAGGAATTGGAGCAAATTTGAGAGAATTATTGTAGAATTACTATTTCTACACAATTTATTGAGACCTTTATATCTCTCACATCCTGCCGAATTGGAGTATAACTTGTATTGGGTTTTTGAATACTTAGTAGAGGAGCCTAAATTCAAAGCTTGGAGAAATTGAAAAACAAAAATAAGCAAGATATTGCAAAATTAGGAAAATTCTCTCTGAAGGCAGCAAATTTGCTAAATTTTTTTTTGGATTTTCTCTGAGTAAGGGTCTTGGCCCTAGTAAGTTATAGTGAAAAATAAATAAATACATCAAAGAATTTACATTTCATTTGTGTGATTTATTTGAAAAACATTGGTTTCCATCATAACGAGGCCTTCAACAAGAGGCAAAAAGAATGCTACCACACCGAGGAAATCCTTTTATCAAGATTGGGAAGTAACAGAGGATAGTAATCCCAATGAGGATTTTAGTAAGTTCAAGGAAGAGGTTAAGAGGGATATGTGTGACCTACGAGGAGATATATCAAATATATGAAGCATGTTAAGCACCCATATGAATGAAACAAGGAAGGAGCTCTCAAGCAATCAAGGTGAAACCTTCAAGTCGACTAATAATGACAAAATTTTATTAATCCTACGGGATCTAGAATTTTTTTTCCAAAGGTGGATATGTGCGAATTTGATGGCAAGGATTCTCTAGCATGGATAAATAAAATGGGGAATATTTTTGAAGTACATCAAATCCCATACGGACAAAAGGTCATGATGGCTTCCTTATATCTAGAACTAGATCAATTCATTTGGTACTATTGGCTTTGTACTCATAGGAGGAAAAAGTGACTTACTATATCATGGTCAATTTTTACAGAAGAACTCCAAGCACAATATAGCAATAATGTGACAGAAAACTTCTTTAGCCAACTTGCTAAGCTTCAACAAACGGGATCAGTTAAGGATTATATTGAAAAATTCCAAAATCTATCCTTAAGAGTGGATACAATTACAAAGGAGAACTTGAATGATTTGTTTTTGGGTGGTCTCAAGGATCACATTCAACATGAGGTACACATGTTTTTTCCTAGCTTAGTAAATGAGTCTTTTATATTGGCACACAGGGTAGAGGAGAAGTTCTTGATTCCTAGAAAGCAAGGGTCTAATGTGATAAGAGAAAAAGGATATACAACACCTCTTCCTCAACCTACTAGGTTGACTCCATAACAAATTGAGGAGAAAAGAGCAAAAGGGTTGTGTTTCAATTGTGATAACAAATATAGTCGAGGACATAAATGTAGTGAAAAGAAATAGTTCTATATTGAAGGTCCAAGCGAGGGAAAAGAGGATGAACCCAGATCAGAGGAGGATAGGGAGTCAGGTGAGGAATCACATGATTCTCAACCAATCATTTCTTGTTATGCACTTTCAGGTTTCAATGCACCACAAACTCTCAAGGTAGTGGGTTTGTTAAAGAAGCAAAAAGTAACAGTGTTGATTGACTTAGGTAGTACTCATAATTTCATCAACAGAAAGTTGGCAACTCTTCTAAATTGTTTTGTATATCCAGCCCCAAAGTTTCAGGTTTTGATTGCAGATGGGGGCATAGTTAGTTGTTTAGGGTAGTGTCATAGCATCAAATTATCTATGGGAGATTATCAACTTGATACCCCATTATATGCGATATCCATGGGTGCAGCGGATATTGTTTTGCGAGTACAATGGCGTAGTACATTGGGAACAATTGAGATGAACTTCCAAGAACTATTCATGCGATTTCAATCAAAAGGAAAGGTAGTGGAGCTAAGGGAATTGAAGGAAAAATCCCCATAGATGGTAAGCTCTCGTCAAATGCAAAAGCTTCTTAAGAAAGGTGCGGATGGATTTGTGGCCTAGCTATGTTCATTAGAAGTCTCTCAATCTAATGCTCTTACTCATCCAAGTTTACAAGCAATAATTGATCGTTAATCAATGATTCTTGGAGATATGCCTAAAGGATTTCCTCTTAAGAGGGATCATGACCATGCCATACAACTAGTTCCAGGGAACTAGCCACCAAACATCAAGCCTTATAGGTACCCACACATACAAAAAAGTGAGATAGAAAAAAATGTTGAGGACATGCTAGAAGCAGGAATTATCAGGCATAGCCAAAGTGGTTACTCCTCACTTGTTGTGATGGTGCATAAGAAGGATGAAATTTGGCGCATGTGTCCAGATTATAGAGTGCTCAACAAGTACACCATCCTATTCTAGTCATCTATGATATTCTAGATGAATTAAATGGAGCTATGTATTTCACCAAGTTAGATCTTAAATCGGGTTATCACCAAATTCAGTTTAAGGAGGAAGATATTTGTAAGACAACATTTCAAACTTATGAGGGTCATTATGAATTTTTGGTGATGCTATTCGGTCTTACCAATGCACCATCTACATTTCAAAATTTGATGAATTCCATTTTTAAGTTCTTGAGAAAGTTTGTGTTAGTGTTTTTTGATGATATATTAATTTATAGTAAGACTTGGGAAGAACATTTGCAGCATGTAGATCAAGCATTACAATTACTCGAAGATCATCAACTCTATGCCCAAGTGTGCTTTTGGTCTTAAGGAGGTGGAGTATTTGGGACACATAGTTTCACATGAAGGAGTAAAGGTGGACCCTAACAAAATTAAGGCTATCATGGAATGGCCTATTCCAAAAACTATTAAAAAGTTGAGGGGTTTTTTGGGATTGACAGGATACTATAGAAGATTTGTGAAGAATTATGGTCCTATAGCAGCACCCTTTACCACTCTATTGAAGAAGGATTCTTTTCATTGGAATGAATCTGCTAATGTATCATTTGAGCAATTGAAGAAGGCTATGTGTACAACTCCAGTGCTTGCCACTCCAGACTTCACCAAGGAATTCATTATGGAATGTGATGCTTTTGGAAATGGGATAGGAGCAATTCTCATGCAAGAAGGTCGACCAATTGCTTTTGAGAGTCTTCAATGAAAAAGTAAAAATCAACTCAAACCTATTTACGAGAAGGAAATGCTAGCAATCCTTCATACAGTTAAAAAATGGAGGCCTTATTTAATGGGTCGATACTTCAAGGTTAAGACAGATCATGATAGCCTAAAATATTTTTTGGAACAAAGACAATCATCAGAAGAGCAGCAAAAATGGGTCACTAAGATGTTGGGATATGAATTTGAAATTGTATACAAGAAAGGGAAGGAAAATATTGTGGCCAATGCACTTTCCAGGAAGGATGAAAAAGATGAAGCCTTATTGTGTGCCCATTCAATATTACAAGAAAATTGAGTGGTAGAAGCCAAAGAAGAGTGGCAAAATGATGTTGCAACAAGTAATCTCATCCAGCAAATAAAAAGTGACCCTAGTAGTTTAGATAAGTTTTGTTTCAAGAGGGATATTCTTCAGTATAAAGAGTGCTTGTATCTCTGCAAGAATTCCACTCTTAAATACAAGATTCTCAATGAACTAGATGAGTCCCCAATTGGTGGTCCTTTAGGATTTTTTAAGACATCATCGGGTCAAGCAACTTTTTTTTTGGAAAGGGCTAAAAGGTGATGTTCAAAAATTTGTGGCCGAATGTTTGGTTTGTCAAAGAAATAAGGTGGAAACAATTAAGACACCAGGTCTCTTGCAGCCTTTATCTATTCCTAGCCAACGTTGGGAAGAGGTATCCATGGACATCATCATAGGGCTTCCCAAATCTAAAGGTCATAATGTCATCATGGTAGTAGTTGATCGCCTCACTAAATATGCACATTTTATTGCATTATCACATCCTTTTACAACAAGTATAGTGGCAAAAGTTTTCTTGGAGAATATCCAAAAGCTACATGGTACACCTAAGGTTATTGTTAGTGATCGTGATCCCACCTTTACTAGTCACTTTTGGAAAGATTTATTCTCATGTTTGGGTACTCAACTGGCTCATAGTTCTTCATGCCATCCTCAGTTAGATGGGCAAATTGAGGTTGTTAATAAATGTTTGGAAGGATATCTAAATTGTTTCACTTCAAAAAAAACAATCTCAATGGATAGATTGGCTTCCTCTTGAATGGTGGTACAATACCTCTTTTCATAGCTCATAAAAAATGTCTCCATTTTTGGCACTTTATGGATATCATCCTCCTTCCATCACATCATCATTAAAGGTGTCACCAAGAGTTCAGGCAGTGGAGGACCACTTGCTTCATCAACAACAGGTACTTTCAGGACTCAAGGAGAATTTAGCTATGGCACAAAATCGAATGAAACAAGAAGCAGACCAATATCATAGTGAAAGAAATTTTGAAGTTGGGGACCGAGACTTCTTGAGATTGTAGCCTTATAAAAAAATCTCAATGAAGCAACAAAAACAAAATAAATTGTCTCCAAGATATTATGGACCATACCAAATCATGCAAAAGATTGGTAGTGTTGCCTACAAGCTTGAGTTGCCACCAACAACAAAGATACATCCAGTTTTTCATGTTTCTTGTTTGAAGAAGGTAATTGGGCAGAATTTTACTACTTAAACAGTTCTACTAGAACTTGATGAAGAAGGAAGAATAATTTTGGAACCAGAGTTCATTCTTCAAACATGCATAAAGAAGTTGCAGAATAGAACCCTGACTCAGTATCTCATTCAATGGAAGAACTTACTAGTTGAAGAGGCCACATGGGAAGATGAGGAGTTCATTCAAAAGAATCCACGCTTGGTTAGCATTGATGACAATGCTTCTTTCAAGAAAGGGGGCGTACTACACCCTTAATATTGGTGTATATAGGGTTATGAATTATCAACTTGTGGCTATCTTAATCCTTAATTAAGTCATGTTATCATTATTATATTATTACTTAGGTAGGTAGGTCAGCCTAGGTGATATGTAGGGTTGTGTCTATTCAACCTAAGCATAATTAGGTATATATAGGAGGTTGTGAGTCTTATTTCAACATCATATTATGAAGTGTGTTCTCATTGGAGATATTTGGAGGTTGCCCCTTCGATGTGGCCTATTACTCTCAGTTATTATCAAGTATTTATATACTATTTCATATTATTTATTCTATTGTGGAAGTTATTTCATTACAGTTTAATAATTAAGCCAACTAAACAATTGATAGCTACAGGAAGTTGGCGACAGATTCTGATATATGATTTATCATGATTCAAAAACGGTTTTCTTTTCTTGTTTTGGGCTGACGTTTCATATTCCTAATAGAAGAGAAGGGAAAGTATTATTAAGGCAGATTTTTGTAATCGAATGGAAGGAGATACAACAAGAAGAATAGGAAGAGTTTTGAGTTTTATTTTGATTTTTGTGAGTCTGCGTTTTCAATGTGTGATTTTCCTTATTTTCTTTCCTAAACCAATATTCTGAATTCTAAATTCACATTGATGGTCTTGTTTTAGAACAGCAACATATTGATTTGTGTCGAATCCAAATTAAAATTGCTGTTTTGAAATTAGCTATAGGAAATCCGATTTTCTGAATAGTTGAATGTAAATATTTGTTGTTTTGAGAGTCGTAACAGTCGATGGGAGTATGTTAAACTCTCTGCGATCTGTTTCGGAGATTGTGGAGAGGTATGTATCATATGTTTTTGTTTTGTCTTTTGTTTTCAATTCCATTTATTCCTGCTTGTGCCATGCGGAATTCAATCTCTGAATTTGGTGAATATCTTAATGTATTCACCAATATGCTAAAATAACATAACTAATATGTGATAATGGTAAAGTTTGGTTTGAATCATAAATTTGCAGATTTGGAAATGACAGAGAATGTCATGTTCGATGATTTGCCTATTATCAGGTTCTAAAAGAATTCATGTAGAAAGGTGGTGTAAATCCAAAAATGGATTTAAGTTGCTGGGTAATCTGTCTGTAGTTGTTTTGGTATTTGGTTTTTCATTTGAAGGTGATCAATTTCATCCATGTATTTCAATAATCAAAGAGGAAGGGTTCGATTGGTTTACATTAAGTTGATGCAGGAAACCAAATGTGGTGACAGGAGGTCAGGACAGTTCCTGTCACATGACAGTTTATGAATTGATATGAAGTAAAGTAGTTGGATAGCAATTTGAGATTGATTTAAAATTGATCCTAGAAGGTGTATGTGCCCCTTGAAGCAACTTAGTCGAGTGATTAATTTCCTCGTGAGTTTTTCAAGGTGAGGCTCTGCATCAACGAGTGCTCCTCAATGTATAGTAACAATAAATAACTCCAACCTATGTCAATGTCTCATCATATAGTACAATCTTTCCACTAGAAGTGGATAAATCCTGCTCAGCCTGATCAGCCCTCGCACTATTATCACTAACAATTTCCTCAACAGTCATCTGAATGTTGGTCTAAATTAGAGGGTGCCAAATCTAATTTTTGATTTAACACAACAATCTGATTTTCCGCTACATGAAATGCCACTAAAGTAACCTCAAGGGTCTCCTTGGCATTCATGAGCTCATATGTACATACATCTACTTTTGCTTCCTTCTTCTTTATGCAAAGTCAAAGAGATGATCATGATCTAAAAGGTATAGGTAATTTGATTTCATAGTATTCAGCCCTTCTTGGATTATTGATAGTTGTGAAAATTCCTCTTTAAGTCCCCTTTGTTTCCCCTCCATCTGTCCCTTCCAAAGGTGCTTTTCAAACATACCATTTATGTCATCAATGCGTGGTAAAGCTGCAATAATCTTATTTTCAGTTACTTTCGTTTGACTCTCCAAATAAGGTGAGCTAGTAGGTGTATGAGATAAGTCAAATGTGCATGAGGTGGGAGAAAGTGTTTTATCATACATATTCATATCATCAATGTCATTTTTTATACTCAGCTATAAAAAAGAATTATAGGCAGCATTGTATTCAGAAATTAATTCATCACAAGAAGAATCCATACCATATTTAGAGACCCATAGGTCTGAATCAAAATCAGCATCAACGCACACAAAAGATGTTTGAGTCTTCATCATTGGCTGATTGAACAATCTTCTCCAACGTGTTATCAATATGCCCATCCAGAGCACTAGTGTCGGCAGCTCCGAAAGAGACCTCTACCTCCAAACTACCGATCAATAGACCTGTAGCATGTTTAACGTCTTCTACATGATCATGAGAAGGTTGCAAATCAGTGTGTGTTGGTTGCTCTTCTTTTTCAAAGCCTTTTGGTCTGCTGAGAACTCCTCATACAAATTTTTGCACCAATCTTTTGCAAGAATATCTCGAGCCGATTCATAATACTTCTTTTTTGCCATATCAGTCTGGTTTTGTAGCGTTGGATGAAAGTCCATATAATCAATGAAGGGTAGATCATTTTGAACCTATGGAGGAAACTTGTTATACTCATCATACATATCTAGTATCTTTGTTCTTACATCAAGTTGTGAATATTGGGCCAGTTGTTTCTATTTTTTAACAAGGTTTTTTTTTTTTTTTTCCAAACCGCATATCTTTCCCATAACTGAAAACTGCTAATTGACAGAACTAATCACAAGAGAAGAATCACAGACAACCAACTTAAATAACAATTAGAGCTTTCAAAGATTCAATCTCATTTCTGATTTATGTCAGTAAATTATTATTCACCAAATGCTGCCCTTAGATATTCAGGAACTGAGATTTTAACTTAGATCTATCTATCTATCTTTCTATCTATATCTGGAGGTTAACAACTCTGAAAAGGATAATGGCATTCACAACTACTTGTGACTGTAGACAAGGAAACAATAACATTTCATGTGCAATTCACACAAACAAATAATATCTTTTAAAAAAAAACCATTACACCATTTTCTGACAACATATTTTCTATTTGGCATTTCAAGAGCATGAATATTCTAGCTATATATGTTCAACATCTAAATCATTTGTTTTGGAGTTTTTGATTCTTGTAAAGCATGTTAAAACATTCAGGCATTATTGCATAGGCATGCTTATTTCCTCCTCCAACACAATTGGAAATAGATTGCCTTTCTATAAGTTTCCTCTTTTTCTTAGAGCTCTTATTACATTTGTGAATTGTTCTCCTTCCACTACCATCTCTCCTAATTCTTCACATGAAATAACCAATTTTTCATCTCTATTCTCCATACCTGGAGCATTGGCTTCATGATAAAGAGTACTTTGTGTTGTCGGTAAAAAGTATTGTGGCCGATAGGTAGAATTGTATCCGAAAGGGTGAGTGACGTTTGAGTCACCCCTTCGGGAAAGTATATGTACACCGTTCGAAAGGGACTATCGGAATATCATCATAATCATATTGTAAGCATTGGAGTGCATATTGCATATATGAATCAAGTATTTGTTCTGTGTCATATCCTACTGTACTACATGCGATAAGTATCCTTTTACCCTGTACGGTAAACATTTGGCGCCACTGCCAGTCGAACCTAGAACAAAGGAAGTGTTATGAAGATTAATGCCGAATCTGCATAATAAAGATAGGAATAAGGTAAAAGATAAGGATGAGATACGCACAACACATGAAGTATTAATTTTAGCACAATAGGCGGAGCGCAGACAAAAGCTTCAACAACTTACCAATGGACACCGAGGGGGTGAAGAAGCACAAACAAAGGGAGTGCATTCACCTAGTAGACCAAGGAGTGGCGAGGAATTGCTCGAAGAAACTCGATAGCGATTGAATTTGGTGGAAGAGACAAGGGTGGAGTTTCTCAACTTATTTACGTCGAGATGGAAGGGAAGTAACTCGCACGGCTCAAAGTACCGAAGGAGCACGAGCATGGAATGAACTCTTCGTTCCCGATACACCTGACAAATGGATATAGGTAGAGAATCGAACAACTTCGTTTGTGGAAAATCCTTTGTCACCAAGTAATGCAGTTGTCCAAAGCAGGGCAGTTGTCCAAAGAAGCGCAGTTGTGCAAAACAAGGCGGGTGCTTAGAATAGAGTGGGTGCTTAGAACAACGTGGGTGCTTAGAACAACGAGGGTACACAACAAGTACCACAGAATCAGAAGAAAGTACCAATGATAAGACCAAAGGAAATATTGTTGAAGTTCAATGGTAATGGGACGACCGATCCAATCAAACATTGTAAAACATGTGAAACGATCTAGATGGTGAGCAACGTAACGGACCAAGATGACTAGATCCGATAGTTTTTGGTGACCCGACAAGGTGTAGCAATTGATTGGTTTTTGGACGCTGATCCTTAGAAATTAACTACATGACTGGACATGAAGAAAGAATTCATAGCAAAATTCCGACTACTGAGGGATGATAAGGAAATAGTAGCGGAAATATACAATACGAAACAGGGGAAGAATGAAACAATCCAAGTATATGCAAGAAAGCTAAAGGAGCTGGTAGGGAAAATGAAGAGCCTACTAGCAAACGGATTGTGAGCAAAAAACGAGCAGAAAGAAGCACAAATCATCGGACTCGGAAGATTCATCTTCCAAAAGTAGTAGTAGCAACGAAGAATTAAGTAAGAAGGTTCGAGCATTGCAAAAGGATATGTTACAGATGATGGAGTTTAAAAATATGAAAAAGAATCCCGACTTGGTGAAAGGCGAATTGTGGTGTATGAACTGTAAGGAGGAGGGCCACACAAAGGGCTCTTGCCTGATAAAATAATTCTGTGATATCTGCCAAATTGCGGGACATTCCACCAACAAATGCCCATTCGATATGAAGACGAAGGGCATCAACAAGTGCTCCTGACGCAGGAAATGTCCGTCGGAGTAGGAGTGAACATGAACATTGATGCAACCTCAGGAGGGTACCATAACAATAAGTGACGCGGACAAGGTGTTAACAATAATAACAATAACAATAATAGAGGCCGAAGTTGAATATAGTACGACTCGAGTGGACAGCTGATGATACAATGTCATGCATGCAATCTCTAGGGGTACTTTGCTAGAGACTAAACTACGAAGGAAACACCATAGTTGTTGTGTAGATAGTGTGGTTTGGGAGACCACGAGGATTCAAAATACCCTATGCAAGGGGTGAACTTGTTAAGCATCGAAACATGTGATGAGGAGACACTAGCCATCACTTGTGAGCAAGCAAAGAAGGCAATGTACCCAGATGCAGAGGAAGAAAAGAAGATGTTGCAGCAAGCACGGATGGAGTTGGAAAAACAAATGGAAATGGAAAAATTACAAACAAAAGACATTTTCGGCACCTCGAAGAGGAACGTGGTAGAACAAAATATTATAAGGCAGGTAATGCAAATGGAAGTTCCTATGAAACTAAATGACCTTACAATGCCTCAATTACGAATGGCGATATTGACCATGACACCACTCCTGAACGCAACGAAGGAAACAGGAAAGGATGGTAGTAGAACGACTGCAACGGACCCAACGCTACTGGCACTCACTATGGAAATGCATCCTGTAGTAGTAGAGATGGGTATCTTGGGAATCGTACTTAGAAACATAATCGTACACAGAGGATCAAGAGTAAATGTATTACCGAAAGATACATGGAAAAATTTGGGACAACCTACATTGTGGCCACCTACATTTCAACTACTTACCGTTGATCAACACGGGATCAAGCCTTTAGGGACCTTGATGGCGCAGCTTGTAACCATCGGAACACAACCATTCTTTTTAGATTTTGTGGTCATCCTATTAAAAAGAAAAGGGTGTGACGCCATCCTCAGATGGGGCTGGCTGGTGCAGGCGAAGGTGAAACATGATTTGAAACGGAATATGCTGTCCATAGAAGGCAGAGGTCAGAAATTTGTAATTGACTTACACACACGGTAGTTGAGGAAGTAGCGTCGTCGGTTTTCGAAGGCGAAGGCAGAGGAGAAGACGAGGGGGAAAAAAGAATGGAACCTTATGAAGAAGGGATATTAAGATTGGAAGGAGGTCAAATGATGATGACCTGGACTCGATGAACGGCCTACTCCATTGGCAGATGTAGCACTACGAGCTCTTTCTGAGCTGTAATATGTTAGGGGTCGACGAAGGGAATAAAGGAGAGGAAAATGAATGTCTTAAGGAATACAAAGAAGTAAAAGAAGGAAATGTGGTTATGACTGAAGTTGAAGTAAAGAGCATACCGTACGTCCAGTACAAGAGAAAGAACATATCGTACGAACCCAGCAAAAGGAAAGATTCAACCCTATAGTACATAGTGAATGGACCGTGCGAAAATAAAAGGTTACACCGCACAGCAGATTTAGTAGAAAGGTGCCAGTAGCAAAGAAAACACATCATATAGTCAGCACAAAGAGACAAAAAGAACTACATAGCAACCAAAAATGCACACCATGCGACCACTAGGGAGTACTATACAGAGCTCATGCACAGACATAAAACATGCCTCATACAGCAAGGGGAAGTCACTACCATACACCATATAGATAAAAAATCATGGGCACGAGTGAGGGGAACTAGTTTTAGAAGACCCCGTATGGACTGTAGAGAACACCGAAGACAACACCGTACGGAAGCATCAAAAAGTATCACCACACTACAATAGGAGGAAACCGTACAAATGAAGGGAAGGAAGTGACCGTACGAATGGGAGAAGACTGCAAGGAAGGGCTACCGTATGGTTGCGTATGGTTTTTGCAGAGAAAAGACGCCAAACACCATACAGTCGAAAGGAAAATATAAAAGCATTGTATTGACGTACGAACTGGGAAAAGGAAGTGGCTGTATAGACAGTATGGATAGCACAGGCTAACAACAACAAAATCAACCGTATGGTCAAAATAGTAAACAAGCATAGCATCGTATGGTCTAGGGATCACTGTACGACTTGGAGGAAGAGGGTTGTGTTGTGTGACGTACGTAAAATTTTATAATTTATATATGTAAATAAGTGTAAATAATGTATAAAACACAGATAAAAAAAATTTATTGTACAACCACTAATTGGGAACAAGATGACACCGTACGGTCTTAATTAGTGAGAAGGGCATTGTACGAGTATAAGGAATACACCGTACAATACAAAGGAGTAAGATATAGGACATTGTATGGTCTGGGAATAGATGCATTGGTATGAGGGAGAAATTACATACTGTATGGCCATCAGTTAGAAATAAGAGTCAGAAGGGCACCGTATGGCCACCACAGACAGAATAGAGGATAAAGTCATTATCATTGTACACAGTACGAACTTCTTTTTCAGGGAGACATACCGTACAACCAACTGAAGAGGACAAATAAGTATCGTACAACTGGCAAGGACATTTAGGATAAAAGAGTACAAGGTAAGAGCACCATATGGTGAGTAACCATACCATAAGGGGGTTGGCAGAAGCAAGGATGTGATAGGATTTACACCGTATGGAAGTGCTAGGAGCTCAAAAATATCACACGGTCAAGGAAGACAGTTTGTAGGAGAGTACAGATGTTGTACGATCTGAAGGAAAGTAAGCATAGAATACCGTACGGTCTAAAGGATAGTCAGGCATCGATACTGTACGGCCCAAGGGCAAGCAGACTTAAAACATCGTATGGCCATCAGCTAGTATAAGATCACCGTACAGACTCACCTGAAGGACAGGAGATTACCATACACCATAGGGTAAACATAGAGAAGTTATAAAGCATCATTGCATGGCCATACAACATAAATTGATACAAGGGACGACCACCATATAGACACAGAAGAAGAGTGACAGGAGGTTCTTAAAAAAAAAGCGATGACAAATCAAAATAGTTTACAATTAATAACGTATGGTACTAAAGGGAAAGACATAAAGGTAGTGAAGAAAAGATAAGTGGTTGGCTGAAAGAGTATGGGATCGAAAGAAAATCACAAAAATGGTGTATTCCATGAACTTCTGTGTGGGTTTGAGGGTGCTTATTTGGTCTTGGCAGTGGGGGTGATGCCCCCTAGACCCCTGGTCAGTTTATTTATCAATCTTAGGAAGTGTGACCACTTGATGAGACTTGGAGCTACTGTAGGCATGGAGTGTCTTTTTGCAAGAGGTGGAAAGAGCACTAGAGCAAGCCATTCGAGAGGGGTGCTACGAGGCACTCAAAGTAGCTATTGGCTGGACTTGAGGCTGCCTTGGTCGATGCATAGAGAGCTCGAGAGGAGCTGACCACCTAGTTGGAGGTAGTAGAGCGACACTTGGCTAGCGTACTCAGGAGTGGAAGTAGAGAAGGTGGCATGGGTGGCTATCAAGGTTAGATTTGCTAGGGAGAGAGTATTATGTTAGTAGAGGCTACAAATGCAACTTGTTTTTGGAGATCAGTTTGGTGTAGGCACAGGAGCAATGTGAATGTGATGTGACGGAAAAAGATCTACCTGTTAATGTATTCCATTTTGTTAATTTGTCTCGGACAATTTGTAGTTG
Source organism: Cupressus sempervirens (assembly GCA_028749045.1). NCBI lineage: Eukaryota > Viridiplantae > Streptophyta > Pinopsida > Cupressales > Cupressaceae > Cupressus > Cupressus sempervirens. Next base: position 177,698,402 of record CM053788.1, on the reverse strand, counting down.
TCGTTTGGAGACGACTTTACTTTTTGGGGGGGATGGTGTTGTCAGTAGAAAGTGTTGTAGTCAATAGGTAGAATTGTATTTGAAAGGGTGCATGACGGTTGAGTCACCCCTTCGAGAAAGTATATGTACATCGTCCGAAAGGGACTATCAGGATATCATCATAATCGTATTGTAAGCATTGGAGTGCATATTGCATATATGAATAAAGTATGAGTTCTGTGTTATATCTTACTATACTACATGCGACAAGTATCCTTTTACCTTGTACAATAAACGCTTTGTTCCAAATGTGACTGTTCGAGACTCCTAATTCTATCTGCTTTTCTTTTAATGCTTTCAAGTGCAATTTGTTGAGCATTTTTTCTTGTGGGGATATCTATTATGGTATTCTCACTGGGAGGAGAGGATTGGACTAGTTGACAACTAAATGAGACATTAGAGATGACCTTTTCATTTCCATTGGCGGTATGACATCAAAATCAAGTTTAAACAAAAGGTTGGCAAAAGAAACAAAATTTTTCCCTAATTTATTAGATTCAGGGGCTTCCTTTCCTTCCGACACCATATTACTAGAATTAGAGTTAACATTATTTGGAACATTTTCATTTTCGTCAACTTTATTTTTTTCACAATTCGAATTGGAGTTGTGTTCATTCATTTTGTTATCAATTACATCAAAAGTTCTTTGAATATTCTTTAGAGATAGACAGTCCCGCCTCCTGTAGCCATCGAGTTTGCAATGAAAGAAAGCTCCCAAATTTCCCAGCAGGACAATTTCCCATGAACAAGCATCTTCATCAATGTTCAATGAAATAACTTTAGGAAAATCAACTTCTACCTCAAGAGCAATTAAAACTCCAGCATTGAGATGTGGAAGGGTTATTTTTTATTCCTCAACTTGCAGGATTGATCCCAAGGGTTTTAGTATCTATGGGATAAGTGACCCAAACTTGGGTTGGACATTTTTAATTTCTACCTAGTGAGAGGATGATCGAGCCACAACTTGCTCAAGTTTACCTTCGATTAACCAAAGGAAGGTCCTAAACAGAGTTTATCCAACATTACAAAAACCCTTTTTTAAGACTCCTACATATTATAATTTTTTAAAAATATAACAATCAATCCTCTCTGAATCATTCTAGTAAAATTTACATGAATGCCAAGTTTCTTCTCCCAAACTATTAAACCAATCATCAAAAAACTTTTTTGCAGGTAAGAACTTAGCATCCATATAGACAAAGAAACCAGCAACATTGTTCAACCGAGATTGTCTAGTCTTAATTTCTTTTACCATGTCTTCATTCAGAGCCAATGATAAAGCTTTCAAACCAAGAAGAGGTCCTGCAAGTAAGGGCACAATCAGCGATGAGGCACTTGTTTTCTTCATTGTACGTCGACTTGCAACAGTCTCCTTTATTTTTCCTCCACTTTGGCCATGTTTTGACAATAGTTGGTTTGCAAAATATTTTTAGTAATGATAAATTTGAAAAGCTTGTGGTGTTTCCTTGGCCAATGTGATGTGTGAGTAATCTCCAAATTTATGATTTTAACATAGAATATATGAAAGGAAAAAGTAATATAGTTGCTAATGCTCTTTCTATAAAGTATACTTTATGCTCTAGATCTAGTACTTTTACCAATTAAGAGGTCATTGTTATGACAAGTTATTTAAAAAATTGTGTTTTGTATTGATCTTCTTAGAGAAGGAAGATAAATTTGTAGTAGAAAATGGTCTCATTCAATATAAAAATATAATATTTCCAAAGTTCTCAAATCTTGGAATAGAGATAATTCAAAAGGACCTTTGTGATGCATTGCTAGTGAGTAATCCAAGATTTTACTAGATGTACTATCAATTAGGAAAAAGCTTTTATGGAAGGGTCTCAATAAGTATATATTCAAACATATTCGAGAATGCACTACTTATTACTACAACAAAGACAAATATGTTTTTCCAACACTTGGTTTAGCTATTTTCTATATCAAGTTTAAAGTGCAAAAATATATGCACAGATTTCACCACAGCTCTCCCCAACAAGGAATATATTTAATTTATGTTGTGATGGCCAGAGTGTGCACTTTGCTATTTCTTCATTACCCAAAGCACTTCATGTTGCTGATTCATATTTAGAAAAGTGTTTAGGCTACGCGAGTTGGCAAAAAATATTGTTTGTGACAAAGTAGATTCTTCAACTCTTTCCTAGTATCTATTTTATCCAATTAGTACAAAACTTACTCCTAGCACAAGCTATTAGTATTATGTCCAAAAAATGGACAATTAGAGATAGCAAACAAGTGGGTTGAAGGATTGTTGAGGAATTATGTTTCATATTAACAATCAACTTAAGTTATTACATTTGGGAGAGTACTAATACAATGCTATTCAATTTATGTCCATTGACATGTCTCTTTTCATGTCACATATAACTATGACATATTAACCTTTGGTGATATAGCGCTTATAGATAGGAGTACAAGAAATTGGTGATCTACTAGAGTATAGCCAAAATACCAATGCTACCAAGATCACTTTTGGAAAGCCTAGATTGGACATAATTCTGTGAATTCAAATTGCATTAAAACGTCATTTAAAGTGGGAGAGAGCATCATTTTGGAATTGAAACTTATAGGAAAACCCCATAAAAATTATTGGGTTTGAAAAAACCAAATCATTTTCTGATGAGACTTTTAGAATCTTGAGCAGACTTAGTGAAGATGCATAAGTTCAGATTACTAGAAAGTAGTAGGATCCATAAAGTGGTTCATGTGTTTTTCCTTAAGATGGCTCTTGGACAACATATCGCACTACTAGGAGATTTTCTAGATTTGAATGATGAGGAAAAGCTCATTTTGGAACTTAGCGCTATTATTGATAGGGTAAAGAAGTTAGGGCATGTTTGGTTGCTCGAATACAACTTAAATAGGAATAGAAAATTAGAATATGTTTTGTATTCTTCGTTTGGTGCACCAAATAAGAATTGGGAATAGGAATTCCTATTGCCAATTTTCCCCTAAAATGAGCATTTCTATTCCAAAAAAAACCTGTTATTGGAATAGCTATTCTGATTTTAATTTTGACTTTTGATTATTTAATTAAAACTCTAAATCATCTAAACTATTTGATGAAATGGCTGAATCACAAATGCATCATTTCCACAACTGCTGAATCACAAATGCATCGTTCCTTGTAGATGATCCTCCTCTGTAGTTTGTCACTGATCTCATTCCCAAAAGCGCAATTTGAATTGTGTATTTGCGAAGACAGAGAGAAATTTTGAGCAAAAGTCATGTCTGTTCAGTGTGATGTACTGCCACTCAAACTCTCAAATGCATCCTCAACAATACATGTAGCTACAGATTTAATGGGGTGAATGTTTTATTTGCAGGTAGTCAGTCATACCACTGCTATTCCTGCGAAAGCCTTTGAATGCCTTGTTGTTCACGTAAAATTTTGCATTGCTGCCCCTCTCAACCCTTCTTATCTCAGGCTGCTCTTGTAGACATATCCAAAAAGAGTTTAAAGATCCATGAAATCTGTGTGCTTGGAGGCAACAGGTGTCGGGTCTAATTCCTCTGCATACAGATTTCATGGACACCTCAAACCCTACTGAGAACACATCAAATTCCAATTTCTATTTTGTCAAACCAAACAGAGAGCAAATTTCTATTCCAGAATAGCAATTTCCATTTCTCAATTCTTATACCCGCAGCCAAACGGGGCCCTTAAGAAATATAAGCATTCTGGAGTATGTTTTTTTTAGAAGAATCTACTTTTTGAAGATGGAATGTGAGGAGGATTGGAGCATCTAAATTTGCATTGGTTAACACCGAACTTCAAGCAATGTCTGAAGGGTACACTTGGAATATCTTTGTTCTAAGTATGAGGATGTCTACATCACTTTCTAGCCTTGAGTAGGCTTCTAAACATTCTCATACTATGATACCCATTCCTTGCTTTTCTATCAATAAGATATCTAGAAACCTCAATCCCTGGCCTCCCTCTCCCTTGTTATTTTTGAACTTGTAGACCATTTGCTTCCTTGTGCAACTGGTATTGCTAAAATGCAATGTCCACTCCCAACCATTCTGTCCTTTTGAAAATTGTTTCCTTAGACCCTTGGGTTTTGGCATACTCATTCATGAAAACCTGCCATTTGAACAAAGGAATCCATTGAGCGTCATAGCTGACTAGGGATGTCATTAATAAGCCCAAATTTGAATATAAAATGGTAAGAAACTTTGAAACGAATCTCAAAAAGTGGGCTCATGCTAGGTCTCTGACCTCTATATAAGGTTGACATTTTTTGTTAATTTGGATCATTTTGGGTTGGAAAGATCAAACCACAGTTGTTTCAGTCTTATTGAACCTGAGGAGAATTGGTGAATTTGCATTAGTTGTGATTACTAGAAATTAATAGGATTCGTAGTGTGTTCGATGGTGTGGTTGACAGTTTGTGCCAAGTTGTTTATAAATAAATATTGTTATTTGAAGTAATAATTTTGTAAGTATTAATTTGCTCGTTATTCTATATCATATGGTGTCATATCAAGTTTATTGTACTGAGAAAACATTAGAATTTTGCAAAATAAATAAAACCTTACAAATAAATTTGCACACACACACATATCACTAACAAATTAAGTAGCAAAATATTATAAGCCAAAAGTTTAAAGACTCGAATATAATTATATATCTAAATAAATACATTTACTATTGTGTTTTTATAGTTATTGCATCTAGTTGTATCCATATAAAGTGGCTTCATAGTAACGAACGAGACAAGATCTCCATTTCCAAATATAGATGGACAATGGTCTTAATTCATATAAGGAACTATGGAATATATACTAACCTTTTTTGATCTATCACAGTGTCATGTCCCTTCCAAATTCATGATAGACAGCACCCATACCTAGCCTATTCTTTCCTTGCATCCCGATAGGCTAAGGGGTCTCTTGTGATTAAAGGAAGGTTAGTGTTGAGAATTAAATATGCAATGTATTCGTGGTGAATATTATCTCTCAATTGTCTTCGTCTTCTTGTTTGGTGGCAAATCTTAACTCCAATTGTTATCCTACATTATGCCCTGTTGGACTAAGATCATAGCAGTGCCTTGGTCGACTCATCACGTTTGGCACTTGGAATTCATAATGCTCCTGCATACCTGACGTTGCTCTACCAGAGCCATTACAAAATAGCACCTCCCTGCCAAGCAATGGGATAGTGGAGTGGGGAAATCAATATAGGAGTTTGGTTGGGCATGCACGAAAAAAAAGAGAGGATTTTGGAAAAATTGCAAGGAAGTTGGGAATGACATAGCTCTGCAAGTTCAGGACAAAAATCTTGCACACAGTTTAGACATAGCCCCAAAGTACTTTCTATCAAATTCATCAGCAAATTATCAGTGGACCATCTTGGTTTGATAGTTCACATAGATGCCAAGAGTATTAGTTGACACATTCACTACATGAGGTTGGTACTGAATGGATTGATCAACCCCTTAAGTGAATGATGGAGATATTGCTAAGTTACATTGTTACTAGGAAGTGGGGTTGAGAGAAGTTCATTTGTAATGTAATGTCCCCGTCATAAAATAAATGTATTTAATTAATCTTTGTAACAGACCGATTGATTTAATTTATCTTGGTCCTATTTTTTTTTTTTTTTCGAAGTTTGTGTCGCCGTCAGCTATCTTTGTACACCCTCGGAAAGGTTTCCCTGACGGGTATTTAAGCACGGCTTGTAGGATGTTTGTAGGTATTTTTTGGAATATATTTTTCTGTACTGCGAATTCCTGTTGGAGTTCGAGATTGTTCGCCATTTCGGAAGTGAAAGATCTTCCCTATTTGGCTTGTGCAGTTTCAGTGGGATTCAACCCTCATCCTATTTCATCGGTGTTCAACTCGATCTATATCTGGCAAATTGAAGACTTGATTGCATGTGGAAATATCAGTACCTATTGGTGAATCTTTTGGCTCTACATCTGCAATTTGTGTATGTTACATTCTGCATTTTCAAGTGGTATCAAGTTGGTTTGTATTGTTGATTTTCCTCCCTTAAACTCTCCACGCTTTAGGAACATTATTGTTCGGCATCCCCGTTTTCCCTCTCTTTGCACATTAAACTGACCATACGGCCAGTACGGCATTTGTGGCATCACCCTCCGTACATCCCTCTCCCAAACATACCTGTACGACACCTCCAGACAATATATCGTACGACATCCTTCTGTCCTAATAATCACCGCCGTACGGCCAACCAGTCTGCACCGTATGGCTTCCCAATTGCCACAATATTGACTCACAATTGCCACTGTATGAACTCCCAATTGCCACTGTATGAACTCCCAATTGCCACTGTATAGCCACCATTTCCTATTGTACGGCCTGCCTTCTGAAGTGTTTGTACGACCATTCCATTGTCTGCTATTAACACCATCGTACGACTTTGTATTGTCCCTCCCCATTCAATTCCGTACATCCTCCTAGCCTGTGCATTAGCTCATTTCCGTACAGCTTTTTCTGGGATTTCAGTAACTTGTTTGGTTGGGAGCTAGACGGGTCATTACTGTGGTATCAGAGTGCTTCGATCCTGCCAGCTTGTGGACGATGAATGAGAGTTTATAGCTAGAAGAGAAGGACACATTCAATTGAGCGAATGACTGACGAACGAGAACTGACCGGTGCCGAACTTGTGGCACTTCTAAGGGAACTTGCCTGGAATCAGGCATAGATCACTGATACATGACTCATGGAAGAAACTCTCAAGAAGTTGGCAGAGAACAAAATATTTGGAGAACAAAATTGTCACATCACGGACTCGGTGTTCAGTAAACCACACCCTCAACTAGCACACTCTCGACCTTCCATGCTGACTTTCCCACCATGGACAGAAGCGCATCATAGAGAGAGACAACCAACTTTCGAAGAGATGAGAGAAGACTGGAAGAATGCAAACCTTGAAGAAGACATGTTCTACAAAGATTACGCAGATCTGAGAATGAGATATTTGGGGGGCAGAAATAGAGGAGGATACTTTAACAATGATCTCAGGGGAAAGTTGAGTAAGGTGAATCTGTCTCCATTTGACGAATCGGGTTCCATATCAATGCAAGCGTGGGTAATGAAAGCCGATACCTACTTCCAACTGAATCCTATGCCAGAAGAAGAAACGATCAAATTTGCCGCGTTGCACTTGGAGGGAGCTGCACACGAATGGTGGCACCATGACACCATCACATTAGGGCATGATCAAATAAAGACATGCGGAATTTACAGAGAGATTGATAGAATGATTTGATGGGAAAGATCTCGAGCTCAATTTCAAAGATTTGGTGCAACTGAGGCAAATTGGATCAGTAGATCAGTTCATTGCGGAGTTTTAGAAACTTTTTGTTTTGGTCATGGACATTTTCGAGAAGATTCATCAGTATCTTCTGGAAAAAATTGTTTTGGATGGCAGAGACAGAATTATCACCAAGCATGAGTTACCACCTGCAGAGGAACGATCAAACCGAGATTGTGAACAAATGGCTTGAAGACTACCTTCAGAACTACGTCTCGCCACAACAACGAGCGTGGGTAAAATGGATCCATTGGGGGGAATATTGCTACAATACCACTTATCACATGTCCATCAGGATGGCACCATTCAAAGTTCTGTACTAGTACGAACCTCTCTCTTTCATCGACACAATTTTGGGTGACAGTCGTGCTCTAAGGGCGAAGGACTGGCTTCAGGAGGGACAGGACATATTGAGGAGCCTGAAAGAAAACCTACAGCAAGCACAAAATCAACAGAAGATGTACACTGACAGACACAGGATAGAGAGGAGTTTTGAAGTGGGGGATCTGGTCTATCTTCGGTTCCAGCCATACCGACAGTCTTTATTAAAGGGAAAAGGAAAGGAGAAATTGAAGCCACAATTTTATGGCCCCTATCGAGTGGTCCGTCGCATTGGTGAGGTAACATATGAACTAAACTCTCGGAGGGAAGCCGCATTCATAATATCTTCCATGTTTCCTGTCTGAAGAAAGCCATAGGGAAAAACGTCACGGTTGCTACCGACCTTCCGCCACTCAACGAAGAAGGGAAGCTCGTCTTGGAACTTGCCGAGATCCTCGAAGTATGTGAAAAGATCCTATGGAACTGCACTGTGAAGGAGTACTTGGTACGTTGGCAACACCTACCATTGAATGACGCAACGTCGGAAGGCGAGCACATTCCCTAGCATCCGGCATTGGATTTTCTTGAAGACAAGAAAATTTTGGAAAGGGAGGACAGTAATATCCCCATCATAAAATAAATGTATTTAATTAATCTTTGTAACAGAGCGATTGATTTAATTTCTCGGTCCCATTTTTATTTTTGTTTTCGAAGTTTGTGTCACCGTTGGCTCTCTGTAAACCCTCAGAAAGGTTTCCCCAATAGGTATTTAAGCATGGCTTGTAGGATGTCTGTAGGTATGCTTTCGAATATATTTCTCTGTACTGCGAATTTTTGTTGGAGTTTGGGATCGTTTGCCATTTCAAAAGTGAAAGATCTTCCCTATTTGGCTCGTGCGGTTTTGGTGGGATTCAACCCTCACCCTATTCCATCGGTGTTCAACTTGGTCTGTATTTGGCAAATTGAAGACTTAATTGCATGTGGAAATATTAGTACCTGTTGGTGAATCTTTTGGCTTTGCATCTGCAATCTGTGTATGTTACATTCTGCATTTTCAAGTGGTATCAAGTTGGTTTGTATTGTTGATTTTTCCTCCCTTCAACTCTCCACGCTTCAGGAACATTATTGTTCGGCATCCCCGTTTTCCCTCTCGTTGCACATTAAACTGACCGTATGGCCAATACGGCCTTTGAGGCATCACACTCTGTACATCCCTTTCCCAAACATACCCGTACGACACCTCTAGACAGTATACCGTACGACATCCTTCTGTCCTAATAATCACCACCATACGGCCAACCAGTCTGCACCATATGGCTTCCCAATTGCCATCGTATTGACTCCCAATTGCTACCATACGAACTCCCAATTGCCACTGTTCGGCCACCATTTCCCATCGTATGGCCATTCCATTGTTTGCTATTGACACCACCGTACGGCTTTGTTTTGTCCCCCCCCATTCAATTCCGTACATCCTCCTAGCCTGTGCATTAGCTCATTTCTGTACAACTATTCTAGGGTTTCAGTAAATTGTTTGGTTGGGAGCTAGATGGGTCATTACTTGTAAGATGAACACGATACCCAAGAAGGCAGTCAAAGTGTGAAGTTGGGGTTGAACAAGGTTACCAAGTCCATTGCCAACTAGTGAATGGGATTTTACAGTCTCACTCCCTATGACTTTCAACTCCAAGTGTCAATCGTAGGAGTTATCTGGGTTTTCTGTGAAGTTGCTATAGTTGAAACATTGTCATTTGATATCTATATCACTGTTAGAATTAGCTCTGAAGTATTGTGACGAAACTGAATTTGTTTTTGTGAATTGTTAAATAAGTCTATCCATCAATTTATATGAAGTCTATCCAACTAATCTGCTATTAGGCTATGCTATCCCAATTTCCATGTGTTTGGCAGTGATTTTTGTTTATTTGATTTAATCTTTGCATTAACATGTATTGCCTGCTTAGTTACAACTATTACTAACTGCATATTAGAGATATATACGTCTATTGTGGCTATTTTGTTACCATTTGCACTACACACACACACAGGCACACGCACACACACATATAAACACTCAATTTTCTACTTTACTAGAATCATAAACTTCAAGAGGGAACTACATAATTCTCATAGTGTACAACAAGGGATATTACAATGGTATTAGAGTAGCGAGCCTGCTGCCTAGTGGGCATTCATAATTGAATGCATCAATATAACAAAGAACCACATAGAGTTTGGAAACCCCCAAAAATTTTGGAAGGCAAAAGAGCATCAAAGGTTATTGGAATACATTCGATGGCTGAAAGGGTTCCAAATGCTACTAAAGAAGCAAGGGAAACCTTGGGAGCTCTTAGAGAAGGGAAAAGTCACGTTATTGATGTACTGCAACAAATTACACAGGTAATACAAGAAATGAACACCAGGCCTAGAAGACCATAGAGCCATCATAGTGAGGGTGGTACACCTCGAGGCATGGGAGCACCCACTCGTAACACAGAGAGACCTTTAATGCCCGTGTTTGCTAAACATAATGATGAGATTGAAGTTGTTAATGCAGGAGCTGTAGGAGACATTCCGAATGACATCATGGCTACATATACTGAATTGGATTTGTTTCTGGACAATGTTAAGGCAGTCTTAAGCTTTGTTCAGGAAATGGGACATCAAAGGAAAATGGTGAGAGGAAGACATGATAGGAGGGCAAGGGCTTCAAACAAGGATTTAAAACATGCTATGAACAAACTTACCTTACTAGTATTTGATGGAAATGGGAAAAGCTACAATCAAGACACAGATACGTAAGATGGATATGTTTCTTAGACCAAAACTCTTGTCTGAAACTGAAGCAATTGAGTTTGCTACTATGCATTTGGATGGGCTAGCTTACAATTGGTGGCACTGTGGCTTAGTCAGTCAAGATCATGGCATGATTAATTCATATGAGGAATTTATTAACAAATTGATAAGCAAATTTGACAAGAAGGATAAAGAAGTTTACTATAGGGAGTTAGCTCAGCTCAAGCATAGTGATGCTTTGGACACCTATGTTGATGAATTCCAAAGGATATCTATCATGTATGAAAACAGGAAGGTATGTTGTTTGTGGAAGGTTTGAGTGAGAGATTCAAGGACTTTGTTGAAGTGTTGAAGCGAAGTACTCTCCAAGATGTCATCAAGATGACACTTGATTTAGATAGCTCATCTTTAGCGATTTAGCCTCCCAAAAACCCTTTTAAGGGTCCCAAGACCAAAGGCAGATTGAGTCAATGAATGAGCTGAGGAGGAGAAATTTATGCTTCAAATGCAAGGAACCTTGGTCACTGGATCATAGATACACTATTGAGCAGCCCCAAATGGAGAAGGTGGAGAGACAGGTTTCAAATCAGCCACCTATAGTTGCCACCCTCTCATGAGTTCCTATAGGCAGTCTTATCCATCTTAAGGGAGTAGTTAAAGGGCAACAAGTGGTTTTCTTGGTGGATACAGGGGCCACACATAACTTCATTAGCACTTCTATAGGAGAAAAAAGGAAGTTACAAGTGGATGTGGTTATGCACTTTGATGTTATGTTTGCTAGTGGTGATCTTAATTGTTTAGGGATTGTTTCCCAGCTTGAGGTTTAGCTTTGTACTTACATACTGCAGATTTTTATGTGATTGACTTAGGAGGGATGAATGCTATTTTGGGTCTGCAGTGGCTCCAGACTCTTGGTAGATACACTATTGACCATGATCAGAAACAGATTGAGTTCATGAGAGGACATCGATAGATCATACTCAGGTCTATAATGTATAGGGGTCCCAGGATCATTTCCATACATAGGATGGAGTCCATCTTGAGACACAATGATATAGAGTTGGCAACACATCGCTTTATCTCCACTGTATTTGTTTTAGATTAGGACAACAACATCATATAAATATTCAATCAGTGCTAGACAAGCATAAAGGAGTTTTTGGTGATATCCCTCCATTTGTACCTCCTGACCATGGATTTGAGGATGTGAAATAGTTGGAAGAGGGTGCAAAGCTAGTTATTATGACACCTTATTGTCACCCTGGGCATTATAAGGAGATAGAGAAAGACCATTTAGGAGTTACTTGATATGGGGCACATCAGGACGAGCTCAAGCCCGTTTTCTTCCTCGGTGGTTGTGGTAAAGAACAAGGATGGGACTCTTCGAATGTGTATTCATTATAGGGCTCTTAGTAAGAGGTCTATAAAGAACATGTATCCCATACCATGTATTTATGAGCTTTTGGATGAGTTACATAGGGCTGCTTACTTTTCAAAGATTTATTTCCATTTAGGGTACCATCAGATTAAGGTTTATGAGGAGGATGTACATAAAACAACATTCAGATGCCATTATGAACAGTACAAGTTTTTGGTGATGCCCTCTGGACTCACCAACACACTTGTTACATTTTAGTTGTGCATGAACCACATATTTAATAAGCAGTTGTGCAAGTCTGTGCTAGTATTCTTTGATAACATTCTGATTTTCTGCAAAACAGAGGAGCATTTATAACATTTGGATGAGCTTCTGAGCAGCATGGAGCAACATTCCTTGTTCGCTGAAGAATCCGAATGCAAGTTTGGTTTGATAGAGATTCATGTACCTCAGACATGTTATTGGAACTAATCAGGTCAAGGTTCACGAGGAAATGATACAGGCTATACTAGATTGGCCACCTCTGAAGAATGTGTTAGACTTGAGAAGATTCATTGGATTGTTTTCCTATTATAGGAGGTTTGTGAAGGGGTTTTCTAAAATTGCAGCACCACTTATTAATCTCACATAGGCGGGTGCTTTTAGGTGGTCCATAGATTTGGAGATGATATTTGATAGGGTCAAATAGGTGATGAGTACATGTTTAGTCGTAGCATTATCAAAGTTCACTAGGCCATTCATTTTGGAGTGTGATGCCTTAGGTGACAAAATAGGGGCAGTACTAATGCAGGATAGACATCCTATTGCATATGAGAGGAGGAAATTGAAAGATCATGAAATGTTGCATTCCACCTAGGACAAGGAGATGCTAGCCATCATGCATGCTCTAGCTAAATTCAGATAGTACTTGGTGGATGGACATTTTGTAGTAAGGACTAATCATAACAACTTGCGCTTGGCACAAAACGAGTAGAATGAAAGGCAACAAAAGTGGATTAGGAAGATACGAGCTTAAGATTTTGACAATTGAGTACATGAAGTGAAAGAATGTGGTAGTAGATGTACTTTTCAAGAGGCCAACCAACGCTACTAGTTGTGCTATTTTAGAGATTTCAGTCGATTAGAAGTCTCAATTGTTTGTTGAGTCCTCCAAGAACACATTCTTGTGAAATCGTGGATGGGAAGATTTAGGATGATAGATACAAGGTTATTGTAAGAATTCGGTATAGCTTTGATACCATGTAAGAATTTGCCTAAGGCAATAATTCAACACCAAGATCAAGAAGCTCAGTAGATAGCACAAGAGAGACAAATGATGATCGAATGAGAGTAGATATCAGATGTTTGGATTAATCAGATAATTGGATAAATACATTATAGAAGTGCCTTGTATATAAAGGCAACTGATATGACTAGGAGTCTGCAAAGAGACAAGCATAACAAATAAGCACATGTCCACCAAGAGTGGATTATCCTCTGTTATGCATGAATGTACGTCCAACAATGAGAGGATAAGAATGCAAAGGTGTATCTCATAAAGAGATGTACTAGACAACATATGCTCAATTGGAGTGCAAACTACTATGTTGTCTACATGACAACTCATATGAATATGCAAACTCCTAGGTGTCTACATGACAACTAATATGAATATGCATTATCCTAAGTAAACTTAAGTGTAAATAGTAAATACTTATTTACACCAACACCCCCCCCCCCCCCCCCCCTTAAGTGCAACTTAGGGGAATGCACTTAAGCTCACAGAAGCTAGATGATAAGGCAAGATGGGTCCCGGCTACTAGGCCATGTTAGGTACCCATGTACAAAATACAAAAAAGAATGCAAGCTCTCATAAAGTGGAGAAAGAGAGAAAACCTCATGGGAAAAACCTTCCCCCAAACCGAGAGATGAAAAAACAAGATGCATGGATGGATGGAGTAATTAAGACCCCCCCATTACAACATACATCATGGATATACAATCGAGAAGTATGAGAAGGACAAAACCCCAAAAGAGGAAAAGGTCCCCCTCATAAGAGAGAAGAAGAAGAAGAAGAAGAAGAAGAAGAAAGGAGACAAGGTAGTCCTCCCCCAAATGTAGAATGCTGATCAGTGATAGCTGCTCCAAGATGAATGTAGAAGTTGATCCATGACTGCTGAATAATATTCCTCCCCTTAGGAAAAAACAATGTCATAGGTACATACGAGATGCTTCACCAATGTGTACAAAGAATCCTGAAGATGAATGGTGTCTCTGAAAATTGCTCAACTATCCCTGTGTCAATACTGACGGTCATCCCTTCCGACATTGCTGAAAAAAACAAGTTCGGATCTAGCAACGATGGATGTAGAACATATCCCAAAGAACCATCTGTCTCCTCGAATGATAAAGAGACCTCCTACAACTGCTGTACATAAGGATCCACAATCATATCAACATTATAAGATTGACCATGTAGAGAATGGACAAGAGGGTCAGAGTGTTTCCTTGCAACAACTGAAGAAGGATCTTCTTTATCAAAGAGAAGATGTATATCATCAATAATGTCTCCCAGATCTGCTATGTAGGACTCCACAAACAAACCTGAAATATCTGTCAAGTAATCATCCCCTGATGCTAGAACCGGAAGACAAGGTGTACGCAATTGTACTAAATTACATGGACCCATCATTGTAGCAATGTATGCATGTGGAATGTGCTGATGTTGTGAACTTTTTCTTCATCTATCAAAAGGATCCCCCACAAGTGAGCCTTTTGAATCACTATCACTGTTGTCGCTATTAGTTTCCACAATGTATGAAGTATAGAGAGGATTAGAGAATAAGCTCGGTGAACTTTCCTCAAAGTGAACATTCCTCTCTATGAATATCTCATGAGTCACAAGATCCATAAGTCTATATGCCATAACACTTTCTTCATATCCAATGAAAGTACAAGGCCTTGGTGGTGGTGCCTTGCATTCACTTGAAGATATGCCCATGCTGGACAACCCAAAACTCTGAAGTGTTTCACAACTGATTTTCTTCCACACCATGCCTCAAAAGGAGTCATTCCATCTAAGACACTATGAGGAGACCTATTAAGGATGTGATTGGCACTACGTATAGCTTCTACCTCAAGTGATGGATCAAGAGAATTAGCTTGAATCATCCAACTTGCCATTGACTTAAGAGTTCTAATCCTTATTGTTGCAACACTTGTCTTTTGTGGACTAAATGCTACAGGATTCTGAAGGTCGATACCCTCAAGTTTACAAAAGTCTCTAAGTCTTGAGTTCACATATCTACTTTCATTGTCCATACAAAGAACCTTGATGGCTTTACTTGATTGCTTCTCAACATGACTATTGAAGGCTAGAAACTTATCAAACACTTCATTCTTGTGATCAAGAAAGTAGATCCATGTGTAGTATGAAATGTCATCAATGAAAGTGAGGACATAGTGACCCTTGCTAACTGAAGTCATTGAAAAAGGGCCTACTAGAACAATGTGAACCAACTCAAGAACAACTGATGCTCTCCAAGACTTCCCTTTGTCAAATTTCTCTTCTAGATGCATACCCATTGAACAAGTTGAACATTCACCCTTAGTTGATTGTAGGTAGACCTTTGACCATATTTTTTGAGCTAAGTTGATGAAGATAGCGAAAGGCAAGATGTCCATACCACTCATGCCATAATTTACTTTGTGATTGTGAATGTGTCAACAAGACATGTGAAGGAGACTTAGGAAAAAAGTGGGAGAAAGAATAAGGCCTTGTGGCATAATTAACTTTACCCATTGCAACCAATGAATCATCCTTAAGATTTCGCACCATTATTGAATTAGGAAGGAACTCAACTTTATTTCCACCTCTGCAGTGAGTGATTTGGTAAATTGAAAGGAGATTAGTGCTAAGGTTAGGAACATAGAGAACATCTTTGAACTCTCCATTTTCCATCTCAACTTGTCCTTTCCCTTCAACTTCCATTTGTGTATCATTCTCTACAAAGATGTGAGGTACCTTAGATTGCTCCAATGAAGAAAAATGTCCTTTTGAAGAACCCATATGATGTGAGATACCTGAGTCAAGAATCCATTCCCTTGAAGAACTTGAACTTGTTGTAAGTGCTTGCCCTTTTCCCTTTGAAGTGGATGGATTTGAATCCTTGGAAGCATTTGGCACATTGATTTTGTTCTTCCTAAGTAAGTTTTCCAACTCATCTATTCTCTTAGTCTTGCAATGATGCTCATCATGATTTGGTTTCTTGCAATATGCACAAAATAGTTTATCCTTCTTGTTGTTGTTTCTCTTCTTGTTGGAAGAAGAATTGCCTTGTTGTGAGGAGGAAGATTGTTGTGTCTTTGATTGTGATTTTGGCTTCCACTACTTTTTTTCTTGTTGTTGGTAAAACTTTTTCCACCTTGATTTGTTTGGTTCTCATTACTAGCCACCAATGCTTTAGACTTTGATGACTTGAGAATTCCCATATCTATCAACTTGGATTGTTCCAACATCAACATTATTGTGAATGCATCAAATGAAGGCTTAGTGAAGGCACTTTCCATGGTCAACTTGTGAGTGTTGTAACTCGAAACAAAAGATGCATATTCTGAAGGTAGCCTCTTCAAGATGTGATGAATCAATCTATCATCCTTCATGGGATTACCACAATCCTTAAGTAGTGCTCTGAATTCATTGGCTTTGTTGAGATAGTCTTGAATTGTGTTAAAATTCTTAGGATCCAATAGAAGTAGATCATCCTTAATTTGGAATCCCTTTTCCTCATCCATCTTACCATACAACCCTTCAAGTTTGTCCCAAGCACCTTTGGCATCCTTAACGCTGGAAATGTGGAAGAAAAGATCTCTATGAACACAACTCCTAATAATTCCTAAAGCCTATTGTCTTTAATTTTCCAATCAACTTGTGCATCAACATCAATGGGTTTTACAATTGTACCATCAACATATAGATTTAAACCTTTTTCCATTAGTCTACTCCATACAATATCTTTCCATGTAGTATAATTGTGTGAAGTTAAAAGTGGAGTTTTACGTAAATCCATGATGCAAAAAATTAAAAGAGCACAAGAGAGAGACACAAGAACACAAGACACACCCCCCCTTTTTCACTTAATCAAAGAATCCCCCCCAAAGGTGATGCTTTTGGCACTTTATATATAGTGCATGTACAATTGGCCACTTGTCAAAATACACCAAAGTGGACTTCTACTTTTGATGGTTACAACAGAAAAGATGAAGCTATAGCAGACTCAAGTACATAAGGCACCAGATCTTCCAAGATATAAATTAATTACAATGCAAAAATAGGCCAAAAATGACCAAATTCTGAAAGTACTATGTCCACTCAAAATTACTCCAAACTGATACTAGATCTGGAAAGTAGTCCAAAAATTATGCACTTAAAAAAAATAGCACCTGAATATGTGTCCATATGAGCCCGAAAGAAGCATTTGAAGTTGTAAAAATCAAGATTGGTAATTTTCAGAAAAATCCAAAAATAGAGATCACAAACAACCTACACTAATGTGTAGATCACGAAATTCTACTCCAAAACAAAAAAAAAAGCTCGAAAAAAAGGGTCTGTATGAGGGAGATATCGCTGCTTGAAAAAAACTTCTGTAATTATTTTTCCTAAATCGCCATCGTCGCACCTCTAAAAATTAAATGACTCTAGATTTCACATCAGATGTCTGATTTTGATGAAACAAAAGTCGATTTGGGGGTTTTTTAACCTTTTGAATGTGATACCAATATCTGATTTGCACCAGCCTCCAATCTTGACCTGCAAAAAAAATCTCTCCAATGGCTATGCAATGAAACTCCTATGTCTCTGATACCATGTAAGAATTTGGTGTAGTTCTGATACCATGTGAGAATTTTCCTAAGGCAATAATTCAACACCAAGATCAAGAAACTCAGTAGATAGCACAAGAGAGACAAATGATGATCAAATGAGAGTGGATATCAGATGATTGGATTAATCAGATAATTGGATAAATACATAATAGAAGTGCCTTGTATATAAAGGCAACTGATATGAGTGGGAGTCAGCAAAGAGATAAGCATAACAACTAAGCACATGTCCACCAAGAGTGGATTATCCTCCATTGTGCATGAATGTACGTCCAACAATGAGAGGATAAGAATGCAAAGGTGTATCTCATAAAGAGATGTAGTAGACAACATGTGCTCAATTGGAGGGCAAACTATTGTGTTGTCTACATGACAACTAATATGAATATGCATTATCCTAAGTAAACTTAAGTAAAGTGTAAATAGTAAATACTTATTTACACCAACAATTATCGATGACTTTAGTTACTAAAAACACAGGATTTATTTAGTCCCTAAATCCAAAATGAAGATGCAAATTATGTAGGCCATTCATGATAGTGCCATAGCAGGACATCTAGGGTACTTCAAGACCTACAGGAAGATTAGAGAATGACTCTCTTGGAAGGGCCTCAAAGATGATGTTCTCTAGCACATAAGGAAATGTTTGACTTTTCACATAAGGAAATGTTTGACTTTTCAACAAAATAAGTCTGAAGATGTGTTTCCTATGGGCTTGTTGCAACCACTGTCAGTACCCAAGCATAAATGGGAGAGTATCTCCATGGACTTCATTACAGGATTTGCAAAGGTGCAAGGCAAAGATAACATATTCATGGTGGTGGATAGATTGACAAAGCATGCTCATTTCTTTGCTATAGCAATTGGTTGGATGACTTAACAGATGGCAACATTGTTCTTCAAGGAGATTTTTAGATTACATGGTTTACCCAAGACCATTATTAGTGACAGGGAGAGGAAGTTTCTTTGCATGATTTGGTAGGAATTATTCAAACTCGCTAGGACACAACTGTTACCTAGTTCTAGTTACCATTCTTAGATGGACAGACAAATGAAGATAGTGAATAATTGGATTGAGGGGTATCTCCGTACTTATGTTTCAGGACAGCAATAGGCTTTGGTTAAACAGCTACATCTAGGCGACTATTGATACAATTTGACTTATCACTTGTCGATTGGCATGTCTCCCTTCAAGGCACTTTATGGCTGTGAACAATTATCTTTTGCAGATTTGGCTTTGGCTCATAGCCATGCACCATTGGCTAAGGATTTGTTACGAGAACAATAGGATATCCTCGCAGCTCTTAAGGAGAATCTACAGAAAGCCCAGAATCAACAGAAAATTTATGTTGATCATCACATAATGGAGCGATCTTTTGTGGTTGGGAATATAGTATTCTTATGCCTCCAACCCTATTAGTAGAGTTCATTGAAGAAAAGGGGCACAAAGAAGCTGAAACCAAGATATTGTGGACCTTACCGCATAATGATAAGGATTAGGGAAGTGGCCTATGAGTTGAAGTTAATGGAAGGTTGTAGGATTAATAATGCTTTCGATGTTTCTTTCCTTAAGAAGGCACTAGGTTAGAACACAATGAGCTCTCTCCGATTTCCCCCTCTTGACGAGGAAGGGAAACTTGAGCTACTGCCCATGGAAGTATTGGAAAGAAGGGAGAAGCAGCTAAGGAACAGGTCAGTCAAGGAATATCTAGTACATTGGAAGGATTTGCCCATTGAAGATACAACATGGGAAGGAGAACTAATACTACAAACCCCAACACTCAGATTGCTTGAGGACAAGCAATCCCCGAAAGGGAGGACTATCATGTCCCTTCCAAATTGATAATAGACAACACCCATACTTAGCCTATTATTTCCTTGCATCCTGATAGGCTAATGGGCCTCTTGTGTTTAAGGGATGTTAGCATTGAGTCAAGAATTAAATATGCAATGTATTCATGGTCAAATATTCTCTCTCAGTTGTCTTCATGTTCTTGTTTGGTTGCAACTCTAACTCCAACGCTTATCCTACATGGAGCCTTGCTAGACTGAGATTGTAGCAGTGACTTGGTCGACTCACCACGTCTGGTGCTTGGAATTCATAATGCTCCTACATACTCGATGTTTGCACCTTCTTGCTAGGTAACGGGATAGTGGAGTGGGGAATCAATATAGGAGTCTGGTCAAGCATGCATGAAAAGGAGAGGATTTTGGAGAAATTGCAAGGAAGCTGGAAATGACATAGCTCTGCAAGTTCAGGATGAAAATCCTGTACATAGTTTGGACGTAGCCCCAAACTACTATCAGTTGAATTCATCTGCAGATTATTGGTGGACCATCTCGGTTTGATAGTTTGCGTAGATGCCAAGAGTTTCAGATGACACATTCACTACAGGAGATTGGTACTGAATGGATCGATCAACCCCCTGAGCGAATGAATGAAGGAGATATTGCTAAGCTACATTATTACTAGGAAATGCAGTTGAGAGAAGTTAAGCTGTAAGCTGAACACGATGCCCAGGAAGGCAGTTGGATTCTGAAGTTGGGGTCAAACTGGGTTACCAAGTCCATTGCCGACGGCAGAGATAACACGGGATAGAGTATATTGGCATGCCTTCCTTAGCGTATATACACTCTCACTCCCCGCAGCTTTCAACTCCAGGTACCAACCATAGGAATTATCTGGTTTTTCTATGAAGCTGTTACAGTTGAAACATTGTCATTTGATATCTATATCACTGTTAGAATTATCTCAGAGGTATTATTACGAAACTGAAATAAGTTTGTGATGTCAGTGTTGTTGTGAACTGTTAAATAAGACTTTCCATCAGTTTATATGAAGTTCATTCAACTCATCCGCTATCAGACAATGCTATCCCAATTTCCATGTGTTTGGCAGTGATTTCTGTTTATCTGAATTAATCTTTGCATTAGCATGAATTGCCTGCTGAGTTACAACTATTACTAAACTGAATATTAGAGATATATACGTCTGTTGTGGTTATTTTGTTACCAGTTTGCACTATATATATATATATATATATATATATATATCTGTCTGTGTGTGTGTGTGTACACAATTTTCTACTCCACCTGAACCATAAACTCTAAGAGGTAACTGCATAATTCTTATAGTGCACAACAGGGGATATTATACACAGGCAATACCTTGATGTGTGCTTTATTGTGCTGCTGTGCAAACGTCATAATGGGATGACCCATAATATTTGTGCACATGAATCATTGCAATTTCTTTATAAATATAGAGGAGAATATATAAAAATTGGATATTCAGTGAAACTAACTTGATAGTTGATCTATGTTAAACATCTTGTAGGATGAGTGGTGTAGCTTTTACATACCTTAGGTGAATATTTAATCAGCTTAGGTCATATTGTTACAAGGACGTAAAAACTATATATATTTATATCAAACATCATCTGCAAAAAATTGATTCTTTTGTTTTCTGATAAATGCTTCCTTGGTTTACATCCATTTTACACCTGCAGTGATCAGAATCCTGGAGATAGCATTTCTTATGATCTTCTTCACTAATCAATCTGTGTGTATATTTGTGTTTTATAGAATGTTTCCTGAGTTCAGATTTGAACGCATTTTCTTAGTTCCTTAGCATAGCATCTTGATTCTGCTGATCAAATGTGATGTTGTTTGACCTTGCGTCATTGGAATTTTACATTCATGCTAACAAATTCTAGAATGAGTTGAATAACAAATATGAATTTTTTACCTTGTATTCATCTTGCATTTTTTTTACACTTGGCATGCGAGTTGAACATGTTAGATCAGTTTGTTGATTGTTTTTTATGTGAAGACTTTGTGGTGGTGGATTTGTGTATAAATTCATATTGAACTCAGGCCCAAGGGAAATGGCCAGAAAATGTTTAATACGTTGGGGGATTTCTAAGTGTTCTAGGAATGATAACTATAACGTTGAGCTCTTTCTTGTCTTATAGTTCTCCTTGTCCAAAGAACTTAAGTTTTTCTTTCAAGAACTGGAATGAAGGAAAGTCTTTATAAAGATTATTATGAAAAACAATTGGATAATTGGGTAAAAATATGTTAAAGAGGATTGTGACACCTGTAATGTGATTCTCCGGTCTTGTAGTTGGAACTTAAAACTATTGAATAAGAGGAATCATAAAGCTTGAATGATTACAAAGTATTTTCTGTAAGAATCATCATTTGAATATAATAGCAATTAAGGCTTGGTAATGTAGGTAACATAATTTTGATAATAATTATGAGATGTCAATGTTTCTCTCTCTTACAGGTGCTTGAGTTCCTTTTGAAACTACTTCAGGATATTTCAAACGAAACTATTGGTACTGTTTTACTAGCCTGTGATATCATAATGAATGTTCTTTTGAAGGTAACTTTCTTGAACTAATGATAGTTATAAGTATTAATCTTATGTTTCTGTGTGAAATTTGGTGGGACACGATTAACTGAATCATTTTTGGTTTCCTTTCTGTAGAGAGATGACATACAGGCTCAACTAAGGGTTGATGACTTTGTATCAGTTTTACCAGCTTTGGCAGCTTGGACAAGTATTCTCTTTATTGCTGAAAACTATACTTCAATTTATTGCTTCTTATATACCATAACTTGTAGGCGTCAATTGTAGAAATGGTGCAGCTAAAGTTGTTTTTACTAGTTTATTATTTATTAACTTTACTTTTCAAGTCTTTAAATGTTCCTATGTTGATTAACTGGAGCAATACAGAGAAATCAATTTACATTGTCCTTGATTTCCCATGCTTTGCATTGTTTTACAGAGTGATAAATTTGCTAATCAAGGCTGATTGAAAATAGAAATATAGAGCTTACACAATTTGTATGTTGGGAAAAAAACCAGCACAAAATATAGAAAATACTTGAAGTCATCGATATGAATTTGTAGTGCTAAAAATGAAGCACTATAAACTATCTTAAATACAACTATCTTGAAAATGCCAAGAGATATCAATTTGCACCTATTTTTTGTATTTAAAAAATATAATATTTTACCTAGAAACTATTTGTTTATTATACATAAGGAATATAAAACTTATGCTGTTCGTTTTATAAATATCATGTGTATTATAAATTTTAATATTTTGACAGGCTGTTAAACCTAAGGTACAAGGCAAGAGTTTTTGTTGACACATTGAGACACACCACCATTTCTACCATTGTGGGATTTTTCTTTCCATTGATAAAGTGAAGATATCAGGATGGAAGATTCTAAACGTATAAAGTTATAAACCAATATTTCATTAATGAGAATGGTACTTTCTGTTCAATAAATTAATTTGACCATTCAATAAGGTAGCTTATGATTTGTTAGATTTTTCAGTCTACTAGCTAGGATAGTGATGAGTCAAGGTTCAATGCCGAACAAAGTGCTCCGATACCATATGTAACTTGCTAAATTTCTAAAGTAATTTAATGAATTAAAAATAACAAAATAACAATTCTTTTCAAGGTTACATGAAAGACAATTATGACCTTAGTATCATTTACACATGATTACAGTTTCTTTTCAATTTATGCATATTCAAGCAAAGAAATAACTGATCTAACTACTTTTTAATCCAATGAAAGAGAAACTGATCTTAACTATAATATCCATCTACAATACATAATTGAAAATGTGGGAAAAGAAATATAATGTACCCGAATTTTAGATGTCTTGTGCATATAGACCTTAATCTTGAGTTGTGCAAGCCTTGGCTACTAGAGGAGAGGAGAAGCATTGCCAAGGGCTTAACTTCCCAACTGCGGACACTTAAATATCCCCACACAATCTCTACTAAGAAAGGCCCTACCTACCCGTGGAATTAGGCTTGGGACAGCACTGTCCAGCCATTGAGCATCCTGGTGTTAGAGTGTCAGCTAAATAGCCAGCTAGGCTTAGGATACGTTCCATACACCTATCTACCAATTGCTAGCAACTCTGACCTCTAGTGATCATAGCAGCAAGCATGCCACTAACCTACCTTGGCCAAGGATTTGTGAGGGTACTGTATACCCGATCACCCACCGCTCGACTTGACAACACATGAGATGACACAAATTTAAACATCTTTTATTACTTGCTTACATTACTGATTGTTCTTTTCTTCATCATGCAGGAATAACACGTAGTTCAATGATTTCTATTTCACACCCTTCATCTTGACCATGCTGGTCTTCCTTGATGAATCATTGGGTGGATGTATAAGTATTTTATAATCATAGGCAATGCATTTGCCCAACCTGGGCTATGGCATTAGAAAAGATAAATAATTCTTGAAATTTATTCTTGATTCATAATTATGCGGTCTCTTGTCTCAGAGAATATATTTCAGATATCCCTGTACAAGTTCACACTTCAGTTATTTACATGATTCTCGAAGGAAATTACTCATATGAAAACTGCCAAAGTCCTACTAGATATGGAGCATTCTTACTCTATTTTACATAAAGAAAGAAGAAGATCATATCTTGATCGAGCTCTAACAACATTAAAATTACTGTCCAATCTAGGCTTCAACTATGGCCTCACTATATCAAATTAAAAACATAAAGTTCAGTAGAGGTATTTTCATGACCTGACTGTGGGTAGCCTCTTGAATGTTTTAATGGTTTGGTGCAATGTTGATGATCACATTTATTGGTTGTTATGTGAAATGCAAGGATAGTA
The DNA here is from genome assembly GCA_028749045.1 of Cupressus sempervirens. Taxonomy (NCBI): domain Eukaryota; kingdom Viridiplantae; phylum Streptophyta; class Pinopsida; order Cupressales; family Cupressaceae; genus Cupressus; species Cupressus sempervirens. Next base: position 177,674,018 of record CM053788.1, on the reverse strand, counting down.
GCAATCGAGTGCTGCTCCCTGGTGCAGGAAGTTGGGCACTGAAATAATAAATAAGAACAAAAGCAACGCCTCTATAAGGCGGAAGCACTAATGTAATGTGGAAATAGCAGATGGTATGTGTTTGTTGAAGTGTTGCATGGAACCCGGAGAGAAGAATGTGAAACAAGAGTGGAATGAAAGTATTTCAAATTGTATGTCGTGGTATTCACGTTGTCGGAGGTAAGAATGTTGTTTCAAATTGAGCTATCACACCATAAATTTTTGCCTTCTCAATTTTATGCTCAATTACAAGCTAGAAATGTGAAGGTGGTGAGGAGTTACAATACAAATGGACATTAGCACAAATATGTGGTAATATTATAAAATTGGCCACCGATTATCATAAGGGTCGATGAAAAATATAATAGAGATATGGCCGCCCAAATAAAATAATGTGTTACAAACGTAAATGGCAGAATACTTGATTGATTAATCAGAGATCAAAATGATCTATATATACAAAGAGGAGAGTCGAATAGAATAGAAACATTCTATTCTAGACTCCACCTAAATATTAGAAACATTCTAATATTTACAGAGATATAATAAGCATTAAAAACAGAAACATAAAGATTATTTTAATACCCCCCCTTTATGCTCAATCTATTTATAACACCAATAGATCCTCTGAATTTAACAAACTTGTCAAGACTAAGGGGTTTTGTGAAAATATCGCTGGTTGCTCTGAGGTAGGGACATAGAGTGACTGAATAGATCTATCTTCTACTAATTGTCGGATGTAACGGCAATGAAGCTCTATGTGCTTGGTTCATTCATGAAACACTAGGTTCTTGGCAAGTTTGAGTACTCCCTGATTGTCGAAAAACAAAGAAGTCGAACCTGCGTGAGGAAAGGAGAGTGCATGTGCCTGTTGCTTCTTACTGCTCCAAGTAATTGTTGTAGATCTGATACTGAACACATAGCCAGAAGTAGATTTCTTGTCATCAACTGAGCCGGCCCAGTTGAAATCGGTGAATCCACTAAGCTGAGGAGTAGTACTCCTTGTGTAAAGAAGACCATAATCTGAAGTACCATGTAACACATTTCGCTGCAATCCAATGATCAGTCTTGGGTTCGTCATGAACTGTGAGATGTAGCTGACTGCAAAATTGAGATCAGGTCTAGTAGTAGTAAGGTGGATGAGACTACCTACTAGCTACCTGAAAAGTGTTTCATCTATAGGAGGAGAATCAGATTGTGCGAACAATTTCAGACCAGTCTCCATAGGAGTGGAGGTAGGTTTGCAATCCTGCATTCGAAACCTATCAAGCAAATTTCTGGCATACTTGGACTGAGACAAAAAAATATTGTTGTTAGTCTGCCAAACCTCAATACCTAAACAATAATGAAGCAATCCGAGATCTATCATATCAAAAGTTCCACATAGATCCTGTTTGATTTTTGAAATCAAATGTTCTGAACTCCCAGTAATGATCAAATCATCCACATAGACAACAAGAAAAAAAATATCATTACCAAAGTGTTTAATAAACAGATTACTATCTAACAGACTATGCTGAAATCCCTGAGCAACCAAGTACTAATCAATCTTTATGTACCAAGCCCTAGGGGCCTGTTTAAGACCATAGAGGGCCTTCTGGAGTCTACATACTCTTGGTTCCAAACCGGCAACCTTGAACCCTGGGGGTTGCGTCATGTAGACTTCTTCCTGTAATTCACCATTGACAAAAGCACTCTTCACATCCATCTGGTGAACTTTCCAACCATACCAAGTTGCAATGGCAAGAAGAATGCGAATAGTGCTCATCTTGGATGTTGAAGCAAAGGTCTTCTCATAGTCAATGCCTTCACGTTGGGTGAATCCTCGAGCAACAAGTTTGGCTTTGTATTTGTCCAAGGTACTATCTACATGATACTTGACCTTATAGACCCATTTATAGCTAATGGGTTTCTTCCCAGGAGGGAGATTTGAAAGAACCCAGGTGTGGTTCTTTTGAAGACTTTGAAGCTCAGCATCCATTGCCTGTTCCCATTCTGGAATTTCTTTGGCCTCTGCATATATCTGGGGCTCAAGGATACTGTGGATGTTGGCCATAAGAGCAATATTAACTGTGTTGTGCTGAATGCTCTTATTTCTAGAGGTTCTACCCTCAATGAGTTCATCAGGACGAAGATCACTTATCGTTTGAGCCCACCATTTTGGCCGAAGAGTCGAGGAGCTAATATCAGATGCTGTCAAAATAGCTAGATGAGGAGTAGGAGCAAAAGCTGTATTATCTAGAAGTGGCTGAGGTGGTGTATCAGTAGCATCAGATGACTCATAAAATAGAAGAAGCCAAGTCAGAGATTGTTGAAGACTGAATCTCGGAATGTGGCGAAGAGGCAAAGAACGAGAATGGTCTAAGTTCCTCATCAAACACAACATCACGACTAAAGATTAAACGATCAGTATTTACATCAATCAGTCTGTAGGCCTTATGTGTGTGATTGTATCCTGTAAACATGAGTTTCTGGCTTTTGGAATCCAACTTAGTGCGTTTGGCATCAGGAATCCATACATATGCTAGAGAGCCAAAAACTTTCAAATGGTTGATCCTAGGTTTGCGACCAAACTAGGCTTCCTCAGGACTCTAATGGTTAACTACAAGGGTGGGTGACCAATTAAGAAGATAGACAGTTGTGGATACTGCTTCTGCCCAATATTTTCTAGGAACATTTCTATGTTCTAGCATAGCCCTAGCCATTTTTGTGATGGTACAGTTTCGACGCTCTACAACACCGTTTGCTGAGGGGTGTGAGGTGTGGTGAACTGACGTCTAATGCCATGAGTAGTATAGAAGGCAGAGTAGGCAGAAGAACAGAATTCCCCCCCATTATCGGTCTTAAGAGTACGGATGGAGGAACCAAACTCTTTTTCTACTAGAGCTTTAATTTAAACTGTTGAAATACAGGAAAAGCATTTGATTTTTGCTTAAGAAAATATACCCACATTTTGCGACTAAAATCATCCACAGAGTAAGAAGTATCTATTCCCAGTAACAGAAGGAGTATTCATAGGACCACATACATCAGCATGGACCAGCTAGAGTACTTTAGATGCCCGCCATGATTCACCATCCTTAAATGGTGTCCTATGTTGCTTCCCTGCTTGGCAAGCTCCGCAAACGCGATGGTTCTAGGTTTGGATATCAGGTAGGCCATGGACTAAATTATCCCTAGCCAGTTGCGCTAGATATTGAATGTTTAGGTGACCATATCGCTGATGCTAGAGGCTGTTGAGAGCAGATGATTTGGCGATGAAGGCATGCTCAAGGGAATCACTTGAATCTACAAGCCTATAAATACCATGATCCTCAAGATTGACAGCAAGTGTAGTGCGAGAAGCACGATCAATAATCGAACACTTATTTCCATTGAAAACTACATCCAACTTAGGGGAGTGCTTTATAATCTAACTAACAAACAGAAGATTATGTTTCATGCCATGAACATAACATACATTGAGGAACATGAGTCTTTTTCCTTCGGACTATCTGAACATTGCCCTTGCCGACAATATTGTATTCTTCGCCGCCTCCAAAGATTACTAAGTCAGAATAGGGAGTGAATTCAACAAACCAATCACACCTGTGAGTGAAATGTCGGGAGGCACTGGAATCTATATACCAAGCAGAAGATTTCACATGATCTGCAGGTATGCTGGCCATAAAGGCATGATAGATAGATTATTTTTGCCTTTTAATTGACTGACTTCTGATGTTGCTGATACAAATGCTCATAATATGCGAATATCTTAAATGGCACAAACTTCGAGGTGATAAAATGAAAGACCCAGAAAAATTGGAGTACACAAATGAGAGCTCAAAAAACCCAAAAATAATACGCTGCCGAAATCCGGATCTGTTGGCTCGAAAATCGAGGCACTCACAAAAATATGATGAAGCCCATTTGAGATCTCGAAAAACCCACCAAGAATTTGAAAGCAAAAAGATTTTCTAAGGTCAAAAACTAGGGTTTCGAGCAGAATAACAGTTAGTGGCCAGGGAGGTCGAATAAGCAAAGAAAATGGTAGATTTGGACAGAACTGATTGCAAAAAAATGACTAAGAATAGGTGGGAATGCAGAGGCGACAAGCATTGGGTGAAGGTTGCAACTATATTTGCAGGAAAAAAAAAGAAGAAATTGTGCAAGTTGTAAAAAACGCAATTTTTGAGCCTCAAAAAAATTTTGGATGCAAGCTGCTTTAGATGTGCGCGACTTGGAGAAAAGAAGGCATGATTTATGTCGTGATTTGCAATCAAAACGAGACCCTAAAAAATGCGAAAATAGGGTACCAAATCGTGGCTGAGAGAGACTCGAATGCACAGAAAAAGCATGAATTTGAAGTCACGATTTTCCAAGTGACAATGAATTCGCAAGCTGTAGATGATTTTCTAGTAATGAGCTAAAAAAAAATTGCGGTTTTGTAAGAGATTTTCAACAAACCCTCAAACAAAACCCTTGTTTGAAAATTAGAGGATTTTGATATAATGAATTAAGGATCACAGAAAAATAATTTCGAAAATGGGTTTGATAATCTCAAAGAAGAAATTATGATTTTTGAAAAAATTTAAGAATTAGGCTCTGATACCATGTTAGAAACGTAAATGACAGAATACTTGATTGATTAATCAGAGATCAAAATGATCTATATATGCAAAGAGGAGAGTCGAATAGAATAGGAACATTCTATTCTAGACTACACCTAAATATTAGAAACATTCTAATATTTACAGATATAATAAGATACAATAGTGAGCATTAAAAACAGAAACATAAAGATTATTTTAATATAATGAAACTATGGCCAAGGAATAAAAATAGCTCAATTAATGTCTCAATATAATATTAGCATGCTATACCCACCTATACTTGTTTATGTGCATACACATGTATATACATATGCGTGATAATCCAACAACATATCAAAATATATAATAAGAAGTGGACATATATGTACATCTCATTTGGATTTACGCATGCATACATGTGTATATACATATGCAAGCATATGTAGATATTATTGTGTTATTATATTAAGGCATAACATCACGGAAGCTCTAAGATTATACAATTATAAGATAACACATTTTAAATTTAATGTTTAGTGATATTTTTAATAATGCATATTTATTGACCGGGTAGCTCATGGTAATCCATAGTATTCTCTTGCTTGCCTAGCCGTTTACCCCTTGGCCTTGGTGGTTAGGATTCATATCTGTCAACCTATAGGCGAATTGGTGTCCCTCGCCCAATTCTTGTCTGGCAATGCTCCCCCCTTCGACGTCCTCTTGCAAAAAGAAATTTCTCCACAATAATAACATATTCATCAAAATTACTATAACAAGTTATTATTCATAAAACATCCTAACGGCTAATCACCATTTCATTTCCCATGAATTTATAATGAACAAGCGACTTTTCCATGATTTCAAGATAGCAATTATCATAGTAACATCATAACGATTAACTAACATGTCATCTTCACATGAAATTATAACAAATAACCATCTTACCATTTCACATGATCATAACTAATTTTACCTGTCAATTGACTTCACATGAAACCTCAATGGTTATATGAACATTTTAAATGAGGCAAAATTTGGGATGTAACAAATGGCCATGGAGGTGGCTTTCTTTTAAGTTAGTAAGTCAGATTTAGTAACTTTGTGATCTTTAAGCTTTTTAGTTAGTTTAGTAATGTTTTATTCTGTCTTTAGTTCTCAATCGTTTTAAGTTTTTGTTATGGAAAGATCTTATAATTGCTTATTTAAGGGGTATAATTCTCCTTTATTTAATATTGTACAATAATCATTTATCATTTCAATGAATGCACAACTCTCATTCAGATAGTAGAGAAGAAAAAATAAAGTGAATGAATGATATCTTCCATAGTGTAATGTCCCCATTTTTAGCAGGTTCCTATAGTTGGCCAAGTCAGTTCACCATCGCGACCCTTGCGAGCTGACAATAGGATTTGAGGGTCTTAGTTGTGTGGTTATAGGCTTTCCAGCAGCCTATGGTGTGTTTTGGCTCCATTTAAGGGTCTTACTATTTATAGTAAGTCAATCTGTTGGTTCCGATGAGCTCAGTTAAGTCAAAGGAGTTGGAGGATGCTCTCAGTTTTTATTTCGGGCTTTCGGTTTGGGCTCCAAGAATCTTGGAGGGAGCGTCTATTTATAGTAAGTCAACTTGTCAGGTTCATTCATTGTCTTTCATCATCAGGATCACTTTAGTGTTGTCAGATTTCGAATCTGATGCTTCTTCAATTGTTTTCGCAAGACCAGTGAATTAATATTATTCATCTAAATACATTGAGGTTGCTATTTTTGTTAGTGTTGTTGGTTTCTCACCTCAGTGTCATAGCTCGTTGGAATTGGGACGAAAAGTTTTAAATCACGGGAACAAGAAACAGTGGCCTTACATGTCAGAATTTGAAGTTATGGTGTAAAAGGTCATTTTTAGAGCCAAAAACAATTAATAAATTAGTTTATAATGGCACTTTATCATATTTTAATGTTGTGTGTGGGAAGCTTCTTAAGTGAAGTTCATTTGGGAAACTTTGTGCCATTTGGAGATTATAAATATGAGCCCATTTGATGAGTAGAGCATTCGATTATTTGTTTATCTCTTTGCTTGTTGTCTTTGTGACAATTTTGAGTCTATGGTTTTGTGCCCTTGCTGAAGCATAAGGGTTAGATTCTGAGTTTATCTTGCAATTTGCTATTGAGGTAAAGCAAATTGTGATTGCTTCTCTACTGTATCTACTATTATTGAGAAGTTGATTGAACAAGTGTTGAAGATTGGATTGTGGAGAGCGAATTGAAAGCTGAAATATTAATTTTATGCTTCTACATCCTGGCTGGGAGTTCAATATGAATGTTACAGGCCTATTGTTTCACTATAGGGCAGCAGTTTATCAATTGCAGAGTCATGTTCACCTGAGGAGGGTTTGTGTGACATTTCTGAGGGGCCGTGTTACAATTTTCAAGAGCTGCATTCAATTTATATGGCCTACGATATATATTATTGGGGTTGTTGTAGGCTCACATTGGACTGCAAATTAAATGTCAAAGCCAATCTATATTTTCAGGTTCTTGGCATTTAAAATATTATTGTTGCTACTATTTGTTTGAAACATTGTTGGTATGAATTCAAGCTGGAGCAAATTGTTTTTCTTTTATAAATTATAATTATATAATTGCACAGTTCGTAGGGCAGAATTATGAATTAATGTTGGCATTCATACAAACTTCTTAGTAATAAATGGGTCTGAAATTGTAAGTGCCCAATTGCATTCTCTAGTGTAATTTTGAAAATCAGATTATCAAATTTGCAACAATAACAGTAAAGATTGTCAAATGTTTGATGAAATGTTAGACTATTGATTAGCAAAGGAAAATTGATGATTGTTAAGGATATAGCCAGCTGGGGTTCTTACCCGTACAAATCCATATGTTTACTTGAATCCAACACAATTCAAAAACTTCCACAAAATTATCGTAAACAGGCTACATAATTATTGAACTCGTCAAATTTTTAGAGTGTGAAAGGTATGGAGTTAGATAGAAAGTAGTAACTATAACAAATTTCTGCAAGTCGTGTTACATAGCTGAAGATGCAAAGAGCCTTAACACTGCAAAATCCTTTAATATAACAACTAATGTGATCAGTCTGATAATTTATAGAATTGAAAGATCACCATAAACAATAGTTGTGATATGCTTGCATGAAATCTCTTATATGCTCAACATTTTTTTGAAATATTCCCACAATGGACTCTGCACTACATGGAATTGGACATGCTCTCTTTGAACCCAGATGTCCCTACTTAAGACTCTTAAAAGTGTTTTCACTGTTGTGCTTAATTGTTTTTTAGATTTGTGTCCAGTGGTATGTTTGACTTGGACCTATTTTTTTATCCATTTGGTGCAGCCAAACATAATGACTCCATGGTAGTTGCTATGGCTGCATGTACATGCACTTTGGTCCTTGATCTGTCAAGTGAAAATTCTTTGGCAAAGATTCCCGAGTTTGATATCCGATATCTGTCTACATTCTCTGAACTCATCACTCGAGGTTTGGAGCTTTTTCTGCAGGTAATTATTTCTTAAAGTGTAGAGATGTTTCCTATTGAAGAAAGTTGAGAGTATTTCTCCTTGCCAGTCTGTTTGAGTGGCAGCTCCTCTGATTTGTTGTGCAGGATGAAAAATCAGCAATTCTAGCAGATAATCAAGACCTATGTGACATAACAGTCTCAGGTATGTATGCAATTAATGTTTCTTGTAAGATTTTTTCTCTACAATGTAGTTTTCTTGGAGTCCATTGTCCACTTCAATGGAAACCATTGTAGATTTTCTTTTTCCTTGAGAACCTTGTACTAATTTTTTGATATTTTCCTATAGGATGTGTCCGATTGATGGTTAATTACCCATCAATCAGACAGGCAATACGAACATCAAATTGGTTTCAGAATATTTTGCAGAATCAGTAAGCACCATCTTAATATTCCTCTAATCATTAATGTGTTACTTTATTGCATCCTTGAAATGTAATTCACTCAGCAATTTTCTGCAGGACTAAAATGAACATCATTATGGATGTTACAAAGAATCCTTCCATGCAGGCTCTCTTAGCGAGCATTATTAGTTAATCAAGGAACGACTAGCTAGACTGGAACCAAGTCCATATGTTGGGAGGACAAGTCTTCTGTTGCTATTTAAGTCCCTACAATCATTATCCTGCTAACATGTTACTAAGCTGAAGGAAACTGTTATTATATACCTCTTTTAGGTCGCTTGGTTTAAATAGTTCCTGATCGTAGGTAGCTGTTCGAAAAATTGCAAATCAAGTTGCAGTTAACCAGCCAAAGGCCAAAGTTTTACTTCCTTACTGAGTCATTGGCATTAGCCAAATTCAAATTAAAGCTTTTATTATTTCTGAAATGTAACATTAAAATTTATATTCTGCTATATTTGAATAATATGAGCTTATGAAAACTGTTATACACTGCAAGTTTATACAAGATGTATCATAAATTTCTTTGCCATGCTCGAGCTAACTTTTTTCTTGGGCATGCAATACAAATTCTATACATTAATGAAATGATGTATCTATTTATGAGAGTAGTTGTATATTATCAAGTTCTACATTTAGAAGATCTGATATCAGCACCTTTGTTTATGCACAAGTGAGTTGCTATTCTATTGATTTATATACGAGTGTAATGAACTTCATAGGTTTTTTAAGAGAGTGCTAGGTATCAATAGCCTTATATTTTCTTCTATAGAATTCTATAAGCAAATGGTTTATCCTTAACATAAAGCATAATTTTATCACTCCACAATTTCGCTTGCGCTTGTATGTCGAAGTTTAGTTTTTCTTTTGGCATTTGTAAAAATATACTAGGTGGTTATAATGGTCAAAGCATTGAGTATTTTTTCTTATATTAGGTGGTGTTATATTAAAATTGTTTATGTGATGACCTTGTGCACGGAAAAGTAAGAAATTTTTATTATCTCAATTGAATATATGATTTTTCAAATAATTTTTTTGTGAATACCATGATGGGAAAGTAGTATTAATATGGAAGTGTTGTAGCTTGAATTGTTAAGTTTGACTGGTGAAAATGTTGCATGTTTCTTGATTATGTGTTTCCTCTAGATTCAAGAGAAGTCTGATTTGGCCAGTTTCAACCTCTAGATGATTTTGATAGTGTAGATCTTTTTATATATGACATTGTAATTCCAATCTATAAACGATTTTGATGTTGTAATTTTTTTATTTATAACATTATAGCCAAAGAATGACTTTTGATTTGAACACGTTTTCTCATTGTTTATGATATTTAAACGTATCTTTTATATTTTAAATAGGTTTTTGATTAAGTTCAACAACCTAGCAAGGGGGCTAACCCTTACGTAATAATAGCTAAAATGCATAAAGAGATCAATATAACATTAATAAAGATGTTATCTATTGCAAGTGAGTGATTTACAAGGTCAAGAACATATAATTAACAATGTAATAGCAACACAACTAGTAACCCACATCAAGACTAGGAAGCCAACTCACTCACAATAAGAGAAGAATGAGAGATGGAGTGATTCTTCCTTCATCAATGGACAACTATCTAAGAGATAATATTAATAGGGTCCCCATTACACGGTATTGGAACCTCCATTGTGGAACAAAAAACAATAGAAACAAAGTGTTCACAACACTACACATCATCTACCAAAGGTTGGAGTAGATTAGGATTAGCAGCTTGAGAAGGGTTTATGAAGTTGGAAGGGACTACACTAGTAGCAAGAGGTAGAGTTAGGCCCATTGAATCAAAGGTGGTCATTTTGCAGGAGTGTTACCCTTGGGGGAGGTCATATTGTTAGAGGTAGAATCAAAGGGAGAATCTATAGCTTTGATGGTCAAATTATCATCATTTTCATCCTTTCAACAAGTAGCAACACCTTTACAATGCAAAAGGGGAGGCCCTAATAATCCAATGTCGAGTAGTGAAGCATCCTCAACATTGAAGGAAGAGGCCCTCGTAATCCAACAATAGAGTGCAATGCATATCGTCAACCATGAATATCGCTTCGTGGAAACGTGGTATGGAGACATCTATGTCAACTAAAATGCAAATGAAAGTAAAACAACCCAATGAAGCCATAGCCTTGTACACCTTCAAGAAATGGCCAATAGAGTTTCCAATTGTCTTAAAGCGAAAGTCTCCTAAAAACAAAGTGGGATATTGGGGAGATGAATACATACTCAATGCACATCGAGTGATTTAGTAAGAGGGTTGAAGAAGACTATCTTTGGTTGAAAGAGGACGATTCACTCAAATCCATAGTTTGCCTAGCACCAAATTACGATCTTTAAAATAAGAAAATACAATAATAATAAAATAAAATAAATTTTTTGCACAAGATAGAGTCTAAGTGTTACCAAAGACTAAGGATCATCGAGAATTTGTTATCTAGCAATGTAGATTTAGAAAAGAAGGCTAAATACCATTGAATCTATAAAGTAATCCATGATGTTGGTAGAAATCTATTTTATCCACAACATGTGGACCACATACTATCATAAGGAATGTCTTGGCACATAAAATAAGTCAAACTTTCAACTTTGGAAGAATAGTAATAACATTTTTTAAGGGCATAACTCTATACATCACCAATAATAGATTTTTAAATAAATAAAAAACTTTTGTGGGGAGGATGCTTAATACCCCCATAAGTGGAAACCCCACCACCTCAAATACCAACAACAACAATCTTTGCAGCCACATTTAACAATGGGTAAGCAACTACAAATGTTATATTAGGTAAGGTTGAAGCCCAAGAAATCATCCAATGGGGCAGTGAAATCCCATTCGTATGGGTTGTTTGGGTGGGTAGAATTGTCAAAAGCATTTAAAAAACCCAAGTACAATCTAATACTTAAATATTTTTAATATGTTATATAAAGGTAGATATGATATAATCTAATTATTTTATTTAAAATATTATTTTTCATAACTAAAATAAGTCTTACATATAAAAAATATAACTAGATGTTTACTATAAAAAAAAACACCTATAATTTATAACCTAAATTAAGGAATAGTTCTAAAAAATATTTATCAAATTGTAATCATCTTTGAACATATCAAAATTGTGATATACATGGTATTAAAATTGAGGACACAAATTTGTGTGCTAACAATATGCATATTGGTTATTATAAGTTGAATGAAAAAACTCATTTAGGTATTTTCATATTTTATAGGTATAAAGGTTTAAATGCGAGCTAAAAATAGTTTATGGAACGGTTAGCCTTGTCACTTTTTTTTTCCTTTCTACATTTCAAACATTTTCTTATTCAGGTGACTATTCATTCCCTCAACGTTTTAGTAGTCTCCTAGTTGAATAAACTATACCGAGAATCAACCATCAAGATTTTACATATTTATTCTTGATATATTTGAAGGCATCACACTCTATGATGATTTTTTTAGAGTTCTAGTGACTTGATATAAAAATACTCACCCTTTATTCATAAACTTTTTTGGGGCATTTATTTCCCCCTCTTTCACACAAAAGATGATAAAAGTTGGCTCTTAAGCAATAGGACTCTCTCTCTCTCTCTCTCTCTCTCTCTCTCTCTCACACACACACACACACACACACACACACACACACGAGATGATGATGATGATGATGATGACATTGTTAAAAGTATTCTACGTATACAGATAGACTTCTTCAACATAGGCTTATTTTGACAAGTCTTGGTTTTTTTGGCTTTTCTGATCAGGGCTTCTTGCTTTCTACAAAGCAAGTCATTATGTAATGTATCATAATTTTGTATCTTTTATTTTTTGAGGAATATCACATATACATTTCTTGTAGGTGCTTGTGTTGCAAATTTCAATATGGAATTAGATTGTGAATGTAGCATATCATTGCTCAATATTTGTGAGTACCTTTTATCAAAAGCATTACAAGATCACTGGATCAACTCTCTTTGTGGATCTAGAAGGTATTTTTTGAGAATTTGTAAATTAGCTATCTTCAAGAAGAAAATAAATCCTTGGAACAAATAATCATTTTCATTTTATCTTAGTCACACTTTGTGTGAAAAATGAAAAAGAAGTCAAAGTTAAAGTTCACACGAAATAAAATATAAACCAAATTTGGTCTTAACTTTGTTTGAAAAGATTTATAAGTTTTCTTTCCTTGTCTCTAAAAGTTCATTTGGGATTCTATCGGGATTCTATTGGATTTTTTCATTTAGTGTGAATATTGAAAAATTCAAATTGTAAGGGCCATGTTTATTGACTAGCTAAATTTAGCATGTTTTTCTTTTGGCCATAACTTTTACATGTTATGTTTGTTTTCCGCAAACAAAATATCATTACAAAGTTGATTCATAGGGTTATCCAACCATGTTGGTATATTTTTAAGATATTGCTTAATATTGTTTTATAGTTTTTTTAAATTGTTGAGGCATTTTTCTTCCCCAAATAGTATCATTTTGTCATCTCTAATTTTTTTACAATTCTTATTAAGTTGGAAAGTTCTCTTGGAGATCTTCATATCCATCCACACAATTTTTTGTAAATTTTTCATTGTGTGTATCTTATTTAATTTTAAATGTTTTAACATTATGGATAATTAGTAGGTCTTTTTGGCTCGTTGAAACTTTCTATTTGCTTTAGATGTTTTCACTTAGGTTCTTCTACATGAAATTTCAACACTTAACCCTATTTGGGCATTTTCAACAATGTTTACATGCACTTCTCTATTTGTAGACACATTGAGATAAAGAGTCATAATTGCATATGGTTTTTGGGGATTTGCACATTTTGTTCGGCTTTATTTTGTATATACATTGCATTATATAGTGTCATGTGGGTTGTCTAGTGACTTGCTTTTCAATTTTACATTTGTCTAATAAGTATACCTCTATGACAACATCAAGTCTTAGTGATTCTTGTCCCATATGTGTAAGTGTGTTGGTTGTATACTCTTTTTCAATTTTAACCGTTTTATTTTGTACATTTAGATTCTCCTTCATGCACTACTTGGTTACACAATTTTAGTGGACCTCTCTCTCTCTCTCTCTCTCACACACACACACACACACACACACACACACACACACACACACACACACACATCAATGTTATAGAGGGTTTTTACTATTGGTGTTGATGTTTCACTACCTTTGGTTTGGAGTGAGCAACGTATTCAATATGTGTTCCTATGTTCTAGTCTTGTGTATTGAGTATATTTTGATGAGATGGAGCTTTGACCATAGAGTTTTGATATTTCAATTTTGTTGAGGTGATTTATTCTCAATTAAGATAACATAAGATCCAATAAATTTATTAATGTCCAACAAGAGACCAACAAGGGTCTAAGGGACTGGAAACAGTGCAAAGGGCAAACGCTAGGAGGGGGGAGCATCAAATGGTGTCCACAAAAAGAATGTGAAAGAAAAATAGCAAAAGAACTAAGAAAAAGAAATAACAACTATTATCAATTCTTTAAATTATTGCACCTTCATTTTCTTCTTGTAATTTACTTTTTCATGGTTGAGTAGTGTCGTTGGGTCAATAATGCATATTCATGCACCATTTGTATCTTAGCATATATCTGTTTGTATTTTGTTTTCCATTTGTTTATTGTTTGAGTAGTATTGTTGGGGGCATCAATGTAGATTGTTGTCTTCTTGATCTTCTTCATCAACTTGGTTTTGGAGGAGATTCTTCATTATATCACAATAATAACCCTTTTTAAAATTGTTGTTTGCAACTTCTTTCTTTAAAGATTATTTTCACGTTTCTATTCTTTTGGAGGCTACTTGGATCTTCATATTCCTTTTCCCCCCTTTTGAAGAGGAGCTTTGTCCCACTACCTTTTTTCTCCTTTTATATGGTTATCAAAGATTTTTTTATTCATACCATCAAGTCTTTAGTTATCAAGAATCATTTTTTTATTTAAAGTATTTAGAGGTTTTACTTCTCACAAAGTTTTACTTTGTAGAGAATTAGAGCATTTTATATTTATAGACATGTATTTTTAGCCTAAGTTCACTTAGTTGAATTTTATTTAGCTTTTCTAATTTAAGTGCATCTTGCTTTTAATAAAAATGAGTCATTGTGTATTGTATTGTCAAATTTGTATCATACATATGTGTGTGTGTGTGTGTGTGTGTGTGTGTGTGTATCTTTCTTGTTCCTCTCATTTGTAGAACATGATTTGTTGTTTGCTATTAGATTTTGTAAGTGCTTATATTGTGAAATTCAACACATGTGGAATTAAACAACTCAATATAATGTCTTTCTCCATAGAATTTCACAATGTTGAACAACATGAATACTACGAGGGATGAAAAGTGAATTAGTATTTTGCTAAACTTTAAAATCAACTTATGATGCAGGATTATCCAATGGTGTAAGGGCAATCTTGTATCACCCAGAAATATGTTTAGTGTTAGTTTCTATTTAATCTATTTTCATTTATGGATACCCATTTGGGCCAAATAGAGATTCCAACTCTCATAGTTCCACTAGTGGTTTTCTGGGTTAGAGTTTTTGAGCACCTTGTGATACGTGTCAATGTAGAAAATAGGCTATTTTATAATTGAGTCGTAATTATGATGAGTTAGAGAGTGTAAGTTGGAGGGATGATTAAAATTGTAATTTAGAGCACTCCAAAAAAAGAATTAGGTTAAAAAGTTTTACGGTTTGAAAGTTATTGCAGTTCTAATTTGCCTAGAGACCCCCTTAAGAGCACTTCAATGTCAGATTTGAGGCACTAAATGGCCTTGTATGGGCCCAAAAAATGGGGGACAAGCAAAGTTGGTCCATAGAGCTATAGAGCGCTTGGAGAGCTTTCTAGAAATGTAAACTATTAGTCAATCTATGTCCCGGATCAAAAGTTATGCCTCCTAGAAGTTGGACTACCATTTCTGAATTCTTCTAATTTTGCACTGACTTCTGACGTGTTTTCTAGAACCTTCTATTTTGGTGGTGGATGCCAAATGGCATATTCTAAAATGCATTTCTAACTCTAAACCTAATTTGGGTTACTTAATGTCAATTCTGGCATTGTAATGGTAGTTTTTGTGGAGTTTGGAAGAAGGTACTGTGAGGAGGGTTTTTCTCTAGAATCAAACAACATTGTAAGCCCCTAGGGCACATCATTGGGTATGTTTTTGTTGTACTAAATGTAATAGCATATCACTTCGGATGATAATATTCTCCTTTTCATGGGGTGTTCATTTTGGTCTTGGATTGTGCCCTCATCAAGTGGTATCTGAGTGGGTTTTCTTGAGTGTGTAGACAAAGCACCGACTGTGAGGCAGTTTACACCAAGACTATGTGGTTGTGGGTTTTGATATAGTGAGAAGATGCCTCCATGAAGGGAGCGTGGTGGAAGGGTTGGAATTTTCCTTGCTAAGGTTAGAGCCCTCTAGAGACAAGTTCAGGCATTGCAAGAGGAGATCCGTAGAGGGATGAATATTGTCATAGGTGATGGAAGTGAGGAAGAAAATGAAGAAGGAAATATTGGATAGGAAGGGGAAGGAGACAGAGATGTCCTAAACTAGGTAGAGGATAAGCTTTTTAGTGCCATTGCCAAGCTTGGAAAAAGACCTAATATTGACGTCGACATGTTTTCAGGAAATCTAAACCTGGATGAGTTGATCGACTAGATTAGTGAGCTAAAGGAATATTTTGAGTATGAGGATATCGAGGACCTTGATAGGGCTAAGTTTGTGAAGGCTAAAATGAAAGGCCATGCCAAAATCTAGTGGCAAGAGATTCAGTTGGAAAGAAATAAAAGAGGAAATGAGAAAATCAAAGATGGCATTGCATGGTGGAAAAATTAAAGAAGCAATTCATTCTTGTTGATTATGAGCTTGATTTGTTCAAGAAGATGCAAGGGTTAAAGCAAGTGGGAAAATCTATCCAGGAATACACAGAGGAATTTTACCAAGTCCTTATTAGGGTGGTTCATGCGAAAGTAAACAAGGAGAAGGTTGCCCGTTACCTTAATGGGTTAAGACCTAGCATTCAGAAAGAGTTAAGTTTGGTTAGAATGACTACCACTGAAGAGGCATACTAGTTTGCCTTGCAAGTTGAGGAGAAGCTAAAAAAAAAGTTTGATGGAAGGCAAAGAGGGCACAGTCAAGGAGGAAGGGGCAGTGGCAGGTCATTAGAGGCCAAAATGAGAACTATAAGAAAAATGAAGATGTGGGTACTAGCCAAAACTAGAGGAACAAGGGTTTCAACTGCTCCCATGATCAAAACTTTGGAGATCAAAGAGGAAGAGGTAGAGGATGTGGACAAATTTCAGGAAGAGGAGGCTTCTATGGTACCTATTTTCATTGCAATGAAGAAGGTCATCGTGCCTTCAAATGCCCTCAACACCAATGAAGGATAGATAGGAGAGCTGATGGTCAAACAAGGGTTGCCCATGTGGATGATGATGCACAGTCATCGCATTCAGAGGATGCAGGAAGAGGAGAGGTTCTAGCTAATGAAAGGGTCTTACTAAGCGATGAGACTGAATCTAGACAAAGGAGGAGTTTGTTTCGTACTAGGTGCAAGTGTGAGGGTAAATGTTGTGATGTGATTGTTGATTGTGGAAGCACTGACAACTTGGTGTTAGAGGAAATGGTCTCAAAGCTAAAGCTCAAGAGGGAGAAACATCCCCATTTCTATTGGATTTCTTGGGTGTAGGATGATCATAAGTTCCTAGTTAGTGAGCAATATTTGGTAAAGTTCAAGATTGGGAGTTACCATGACAAGGCTCTCTGTGATGTCACCCAATGGATGTCTGCCATTTATTTTTGGGAAGGTCGTGGCATTTTGATAGGCATGTTATACATGATGGTCATGCAAATACATACTGTCTGACAAAGGATGGAGTTCACCACAAATTGAAGCCCTTGATAAAGGAGGGTGAAAAGGTATGTAGTAGTGCTAGGGTATGTCTTGTTGATGGAAGAATTTTTTTGGATGGCATGAAGCATCAACATATGTGTTATGCTTTAATTCCTAGAAAGGATAAGGAAGGTAGTAGTGAAGTTCCACTTGAAGTTTTAGGTCTATTAAGTGAGTATGGAGATGTCATCTCAGACAATGTTCTAGAAGGGTTGTCACCAATAAGGAAAATCAGTCATCAAATAGATTTAGTCCCTAGAGCTAGTTTGCCTAACAAGGTTGCTCGTAGGATGACTTATATTGAGATTGAGGAGCTAAATAGACAAGTTTAGAAACTATTGAGGACATGTTTAATTCGAGAGAGCCTAAGTCCATGTGCAGTACCTGCAGTGTTGGCAACAAAGATGGATGGAGAGTGGAGAATGTGTATAGACTCTCGGGCTATAAATAAAATAACCATCAAGTATTGATTTCCTTTGCCAAGGATGGATGATCTTATGGATTGCTTGAGTGGAGCTCAGTACTTCACAAAGATAGATCTCAAGAGTAATTATTGCTAGATACAGATATGAGAAGGAGATGAGTGGAGAATTATATTCAAGACCAAGGAGGCTCTATATGAGTGATTAGTCATGCTCTTTGGACTAACCAATGCACCAAGCACCTTCATGCAGCTTATGAATGAGGTACTAAATTTTTTTTTGGGAAAATTTGTTATTGTCTAGCTGGATGATATTTTGATTTTCAATAAGTCTTTGGATGAACATTTATTGCACATTCATACTGTCCTTGAAAGGTTGAGGGAAGAGAAATTGTTGATTAATTTGAAGAAGTGTAGCTTTGTCAAAGGGGAGTTAATTTATTTGGGGTTTGTTGTATTAGCTGAAGGTCTCAAAATGGACCCAGAGAAGGTGAAGATTATTTTGGAATGGCCTACTCCAAGGTCTACCACTGAGGTGAGGTCATTCCATGGTCTAGCTAGTTTTTACAAGAAGTTCATTAGGAATTTCACTAGTATATGTGCACCCCTAACTGAAACAATGAGGGGGGATAGAAAAGAGTTCAAGTGGACTCTAGGAGCTGCAAGGAGTTTTGAATTGCTAAAGAAGAAGGTGACAGAGAAACTTGTGTTGGCACTTCCTGATTTCAACAAAGTGCTCCAAGTGGATTGCGATGCTAGTGGCAATGCTATTGGGGCTGTGTTGAGCCAAGAAGTTAAACCTATTGCTATTTTAGTGAGAATTCGAATGATGCAAAGAAGAAGTATTCTGTTTATGATTAGGAGTTCTATACAATAGTTCAAGCCTTAAAGAAATGGAGGCATTGTTTGTTGCGAATAGAATTTTTTTCGTATACTGATCACTAGGCATTGCAGTACCTAAATAGCCAAGGTAAATTGAATCAGAGACATTTGAAATGGGTAGAGTTCATGCAAAGCTATACACTTGTATTGAAATATAGAAGTAGAAGGTCTAATAGGGTTGTAGATGCATTAAGTAGGAGGCGATTATTGCTAATAGTAATGCAAGTTGAAGTGGTTGGTTTGATGAACTCAAGAATCTGCACCTTGAGGATCCTGACTTTGTAGAGGCTTGGAAGGCTTGTAAAGAACCTGTTACTCTAGACAGTACCAGGTGGCTAGATTACATGATTCATGATGGTATGTTGTTCAAGAGAAGTCAATTATGTATTCCAAGGAGTTCCATGAGGGAGAACTTGATCAAGGAAAAGCACAGTAGAGGGATGGCAGGACATTTTGGTTGAGATAAGACCATTGCCATTATTAGAGAACATTATTTTTAGCCTCAATTGTCATGGGATGTGAAGAAGTTTGTGTAGAGTTGTCAAGTATGTCATATAGCCAAAGGATTCAGTCATAATACTGGACTCTATCAACCATTGTCTATTCCATCGAAGCCTAGGGAGGACATAAGTATGAATTTTGTTCTTGGATTGCCAAGGACACAAAGGGGTGATGACTCAATATTTGTGGTGGTTGATAGGTTCTCCAAGATGGCACATTTCATTCCATGCCACAAGACTAATGATGCAATGCATATTGTAGATTTGTTTTTCAGAGAGGTGGTGAGGCTAGATGGTCTCCCAAAAAGTATTGTTTCTGACAGAGATACTAAATTTGTTGGGTATTTCTAGAGGACTTTCTAGAATAAGTTGAAGACAGAATTAAAATTCAATTTTGCACATCATCTGCAAACTAATGGACAAACATAAGTAGTAAATAGAAGTCTAGAAAATTTGTTGAGGTGTTTAGTAGGAGATAAGTCGAAGGGATGGGATTTGATTCTACCATAAGCAAAATTTGCTTACAATAATTCTGTCAATAGAAGTACTAGTAAATCACCATTCCAAATTGTGTATGGGAGTAGTCCAAGGATTACACTAGCTCTAAGGAAGATTGAACAAGGGGAGAGGACAAATGTTGAGGCAGAAGACTTTGCTAAACGTGTCAAGAACCTACATGAGGTACATGCACATATTACTAAGATGAACCTATAGTATAAGGCTAGAGAGGATCAAAAGAGGAAATACAAGGAGTTCCAAGTTGGGGATCTAATTATCGTATGCTTGAGGAAGGAACGATTTCCATTGGGTACCTACAAAAAGTTGAAGATGAAAAAATTTGGCCCTTGCAAAATTTTGAAGAAACATGACTCATGAAATGCATATGAGGTGGAGTTCCCAGATGGGATTCACATTTCTCTTATTTTCAATATTGCAGACTTAACAAAATATCATGATGATGGTGTAGATGAGGAGTTGATGTTGGAGTCATGTCCAATGCCTACTTTTAAGAAGGAAGAGATTGAAGAAATTCTGGATAGTCGTGTGGGCCAGAGTACCAAAAATAGGCAGTATGAAGAATACCTGATGAAGTGGAAAGGATGACTACTAGAGGATTCAACTTGGATATCCACAGCAGAGGTTGCCCATTTGGATTTCCTTCTACTAGCTATAAACTGACAGGGTCACTTTTCAATCTACCCTAGGTGTTTGATGCAGGAGCATCCAATGGTGTAAGGGCAATCTCGTATCACCCAAAAATATGCTTAGTTTCTATTTAATGCATTTTCATTTCTAGATACCCATTTGGATCAAATAGAGATTCCAACTCTCATAGTTTCACTATTGGTTTTTTGGGTTAGAGTTTTTAAGCACCTTGGGATATGTGTCAATTCATAAAATAGGCTATTTTTTAATTGAGCCATAATTATGATGCATTAGAGGGTGTAAGTTAGAGGGATGATTATAATTGTAATTTAAAGCACTCTAGAAAAAGAATCAGGTCAAAAGGCTTTACAGTTTGAAAGTTATTACAACTTTAAGTTGCTTGGAGACCCCCTAAGAGCACTTCAAAGTCAGATTTGACTCACTAAACGGCCTTGTAAGGACCTAAAAAATATGGGGGATAAGAAAATCGGTCCATAGAGCTATAGAGTGCTTGGAGAGCTTTTCGCAAATGTAAACAGTTCGTCAATCAGAGTCTCGGATCAAAAGTTATGCCTCTCATAAGTTGGGCTACCATTTCTAAATTCTTCTAATTTTGCACCGACTTCTGACATGTTTTCTAAAACCTTTTGTTTTGACAGTGGATGCCAAATGACATATTCTAAAATGTATTCCTAATCCTAAACCTAATTCAGGCTACTTAAGGTCACTTCTGGCATTGTAAAGGTAGTTTTTGTGGAGTTTGGAAGAAGGTACTATGAAGAGGGTTTTTCTCCAGAATTAGACAACATTGTAAGCCCCTAGGGCACATCATTGGGTATGTTTTTGTTGTACTAAATGCAATAGCATATCACTTTGGATAATAATATTCCCCTTTTCCTGCAGTGTTCATTTTGGTCTTGGATTGTGCCATCATCAACTTACTTTGTAGATTCATCTTAACATGTATGTAACGGAAATAA
The DNA here is from genome assembly GCA_028749045.1 of Cupressus sempervirens. NCBI lineage: Eukaryota > Viridiplantae > Streptophyta > Pinopsida > Cupressales > Cupressaceae > Cupressus > Cupressus sempervirens. The sequence continues at coordinate 177,652,607 of CM053788.1, read as the reverse complement.
ATGTGTAGTCAAATAAACAACTTGAGTAGATATACCATACAAAGTAACATACACAAGAAAATGTTAAAAAAAATTATCACGTGGAGAACCCAAAAGGGGAAAAGCACAGAGGGCTAACTCTCAATATAGTATAATTAGTTACAATACAATACATAAATTCTTACTACAAGGCTTATTGCCCAAGAGATGAAGGAAGTAGACAAAAATGAATTGTTACAATTACATCTACTATATGCTTGAATTCAATTCCTTTGAGGCTTAACAAACAAAAATTGCACACTTCATTAGCTCTTATGTATTTTGCATAAGATTTAGTCAAATATCACCATATATATTATTCATTATATGCCCATGCACATCCTACATTTACCAAAGGAGAGCACTCAAACATGTGTGTGTATTGGCATACGTGCGTACATGCATGCATGCATACATAAATACATATATATGCATACATACATATATATACACGCATCTATGTACATATGTGTACATGTGTGTGTGTGTGTATAGATATATATATATATTGTGTCTGTGTGTATATATGTGTATATATACACATATACATACATACATACATACATACATACATACACACATACATACATATATATATATATATATGCATGTATGTATATATATGTATGTATACATATGTATGTACATACATACATACATACATACATACATACATACATACATACATACATACATATATATATATATATATATATATATATATATATATATATATATATATATATATATAATGCATGTATGTATGTATATGTATGCATGTATGTATATATATGCATATATTTACACACATGCATACATACATACATACATATATATATGCACGCACGCACACACACACACACACACACATACATGTATCATAATTCAAGTCGAACAAACACACACACACACACATGTACACCCACACACATTATAATTCAAGTCGAGCAAACACACTTTAGTTAAGAGCTTAGCTTCCAAAAATACTTTATATGCTTCCACCCAAATGCTTTATATGCTTCTCTTACATAGTTCAACCAAGGTATAATAAAGTTAATGCCAACTAGAATTCAAATGTTCACACAATGCTTAGTCAAATTCCAAAACTAGAGGCCTGAAAAATCCAGCTGATAAAATGTGAATTCCCTGATAAACTAGTTACTTTGATAAGGGGAATAAAGAAATTGATAGGACAAATTTATGTATCATGTATCTTTGCTTGCAAAGATCCTAAATTTGTACAAAGTTGAAAATATAAACATCTAGTACTCATAAAATATTGTCCAAATAGAGAACCCATATTTGTATTTGTGGAGAAGCATGGACCACAAATATGTTGAGCAAAATTATAGAAATTCTAGAGCAATAACAACATTAGTCAACAAAAGTATGTTGACATCAATGAAAATTTGGACAACTATTAATAATTGGTAGCTTTAGTTGGATAAACTATAGTGCATATATATATATATGAGAGTTATTTGTCATTATATTAATTATATTCTAATGAATAGATATGTCCCGTGAAGAGGCATGTCTATCCATACTTCATCCTTTATTAGAGAGATGGTTGCCATTTGAAAAATACATACCAAAGCCATTATGCCAATGCTATTACATTTGCAGCAGATCCGGAAAACTCAATATGGTATCAAAGCCTAATTATAGATGTAAATAGGAAAGGAAGATAGAAGCATCGAAGTGCCAGGTGAAGGAAATAGGATAGAGGATCATTTTGATAGCCTATACTCATGGAAAATATATTTTAAAACAAATTATCGAGTATTGCTACAATTTTTCTGGGTATTGTTGAAATATATTTGTCTGAAGCTTTATATTAGTTATGAGATATTGAAGATTCAAATATATTGAGTCCCCTTAAGTGCTAAGACTTTATCTATGTGGAGGACCACATTATCGGAATAGAAGATGGACAGTTCATTGTGAAAGATAATATCTATCTGCAAATATATTTAGATCAAATGAATGACTACAATATCTGATTTTACTTTGATGGAAGTGGGATTTATGGAGATTCTCCTAATGAAATCAATGCTAGATATTTGTTGATGTAATAAGGATTGATATAAGAACATAAAGAGATTGTATCTACTATATTGATCTAAACATGAGAATCTTATATCGATCTGAACATATGGATTGATTTTGGATTTGTAAGAATATCATATATGATATGATATATTTGTGGTGTTATATGAAATTAAAATTACAAATATAATCACTATTATAGAGATTTGCAGTATCAGTATTGTTGTTCCTGACCTTCATCAGTTTTGTGTATGCAATGATCCAATTTTTTATTCAAGTGATCGCTTGATATTGTGGGAGGGTAAAATGTTGGTCTAGTGGCTTCATATATGATTATGGGAGGGGAAGATGTTGATCGTGACAAGTTCCCCATAGTAGAAAAATATAAAATAACCTACGATGGAGACTTGTTTGCTCATATATGGTGTCACAAGATTTGATGCTTGACTGCACGAGGTAGAGAAAGCTCCAAAGTATTGAACCCTCCAAAAAAAATAGCTTGTAGATTTTATGACCTATGTGAAGCTTCCTCCCTATTTCTACGATGAGTGCCTGCTATAATTTCTATAATTTTACATCAAATGAAGAGGAGAAAATCTCAATCTTAGCATTTCAACACATTTTGTTTCTAGGCATATTCCAACTGCTACTTTGAAGATGGCATTCAAATTCTATCATTTTTGAATTGTAGAACCTTCGTAGTCTTTTTCCCATTCAGTATTGGTCAACATGAAACGAATTGAAGTACCAAGTATAGATTATTTTAATAAGGGACCTATGGGAATAAAGATAGACACTGTATGCATTAAACAAAAATAATGATGCCTATGATTATAAGGTGTTGAAGGCATAACCAAAGGTAAAGATGGGTATAGACTATAAGGAAAAGGGAGACTATCATGGGCATATGATAGACTTAGAGAATGTAGTCATCACTCTCTTCCAATTAGGAGGTTTATATATCTCTAAACTCAACAACCTTATTGGTTGGAGATACAATAAGAAACGCAGACCATATATCCAATCAACAAATGGTGGAGTCAAAGTGATAAATATTCATGAAGGATGAAAATTGATTCATGCATTATATTTCCTATATGGGCTCACCTTATGAAAGGAAATATTTGAAACACAAGGACAAAAGAATATGGAATTCAGATTCAGAGGGAGTTTGGCATCATCAAAGAGGTCAAAATGTTGATGAACTCGAGCTTTAGAGGGAGCAGATGGGTTCAATCAAATTGTGACAATCTTGATCATAGTGATTGAGAGGGAGTTTCACTGTTGAAGGTGAAACACTAATGAGGTAAACTTGATTTAATTGATTATTATATTAATGAAATCATTTAATGCCTTATGGGCCCTGTGTAAATCATGAGGAAGTGAGGACTTCCAAATAATTATAACTTGTATTTGTTGATGTTATTGGAAGATGATAATCTTATAATAAGTTAATCTTCTGTCATGATATAGACATCGTGTGATGGCTGAAGCCGATCATAATATATTATGAATGTTCCTATGGTAAGTGCACATTACCTTTGAAATTTTTTGAGTTATGGTGAATATCATGAGACTTGATATTCTTGGTCAGACCATATCTCTGATATCATAAAGAGATGATATCTAAAATTGGGTATCATGTGCTAGGTGATTCCTTCAATTCATATCATGAGTTAGGTGAAATGTAAAACTAGGTATCACATGTTAGGTGCTTCCTTATATCACGTGTTATGTGATTCCTCATATCACGTGTTAGGTGATATGTAAAACTAGATATCACATGTTAGGTGATTCCTCATATCACGTGTTAGGTGTTATGTAAAACTAGGTATTATATGTTAGATGATACATCATATCATGTGTTATGCAATCACAAGATATGTAATATGATTATACCATCTATCTTCCCTAGCTAGGAGGGAGTGTTGATGTTTGTAGCATCGATTAGATGTCAAATGAGTTGACATTCTAGAAACCATTATTTACGTTGAATAACATATTGTGTATGAATCTTGTTTATACTCTCTAGCTAAGAGGGAGTGTTAATAATTGGTATCTTTAGTTGGATAAACTATAGTGCTATATATATATATATATATATATATATATATATTTATGTGTTATTATATTAATTACATTTCAATGAATAGATATGTCCCGTAAAGAGACATGTCTATCCATCCTTCATACTATATTAGAGAGATGGCTGCCATTTGGAAAGTACATACCAAAAATATTATGGCAGTGCTATTACATTTGCAACAGATTCGGATCAACAACAACATATGTAGAAAATTCTTCTTCACTAAGATCATCAATGAAAATGTTCCAAAAATCTCCCTATTTGTCATTGATAGAAAGATACCAAAAATTTACTCTCTTCAAAATACTTGTCTACAAATATTCTAGCACTCTTTAATAGAGATACCAAAATCGTCAAATTATCTTAGTGCTCTCCTTTATCATAATCCTCCTCCTTTGCTACTACTCTCCCCCTATGCCATTACTACACTGCTTATTTGAATGCACATGACAATTGGGGAAGGGGGAATTGAATTAAATGTCAATACAATCTTTAACTTCATTTACAAAATTAGATCTAAAAACACTTTTACTTAATTCACTAACCATGGAGAGATCTAAACATAAAAAAATACAAAATCATCATACACAAGGAATACTAGATTTACATGAAAAAGCCTGATAAGGAAAAAAACCATGGAGAATTTTAATTCTCAAATATATGAACACCTATTAGGGTTAAAATAGTTAAGGAGATTTTTACAAAAAAATCTCAATGTCAAAGACTTGCTGCTCAAAAAAAGAAGGCTCATTTTCGCTATGAAGAAGGATGCAAGAGAATAGATCCACCATTAATGCACAACTATAACACAATCAAATGATCTATAGATGCCTTTGTTCACTGCATCTGGTAGCTACAACATGAAAGTTCATATTCTTTATACCACACTTCACTCTACTTTATACATGCAGGGAGACAAATCCTTTTCCATACATTCCCATCACATTCAAACACTTGCACAACACTCACAGAATTATGTATACAACTTTGACACGTTTTCCTCAATAATTCATTCTTTATTTATACCCTTCTTTTATTTGCAAAATATTCCACTTTCAGCTAAGCATTTTAACCAGACATGAGTTGAATTATGTTGGCGCTAAAAATTCCCATGGTGGAAAGGAATGAGAGATGAACCACAACACAATAAATTTGGGATTAAATGAAGAATCATACATATTAGCTTGTTTTCTGGATTCTACTCTATAAGCATTTTTATCATCAACGTTTTGGATCATATTACACTTTATCCTATAGTCACTAAGACAATTAATTAAAGTGTAAGCACTCAAGGTCAACCAAACCTAGAGTAAGAACACGATCAAACTTTAGAACTATGTTTTTGAAACTCAAAATATCATGCACCAAATGAAGTGAATGAAGTTAAGGACAATAAACATACAATTCCAAAACCAAAACAAGAGAAGCAATCACATGGAGAAATGTTAAGCATGCATTGAACTGTGAAAATAATTTCAAACATACTTAGACAGATATCAATTCCACCATACTACGATTCAAAGAGCAAAAACTTGAATTCAATATCTCCAAATATTACTCAAACAACATATCAAAACATCAATAGTAAATTTTAAAAATGGAGAATGTTAGTAAACAGATTTGTCCTTAATAAAGAAAAGAAAATAATGACTCAATATGCCCGAAAAGAGGAACAAAACGTACTAATAGTTGGATGAGTTGTCATTGATTGATAACTCTCCTTTGAATCAAGAGGTACAACTCCCTCTTAAAAAGATTTACAATAAATTAGATGACTGGTTATATCTTTCACTTGAAGACACAAAGGTTTTCTGACATTCACACATCAACATGGAATGAATGCAATTATCAAACTTAAGAATAGAATAAAGAGAGAAAGAATAGAAAGTAGCCATACGACTAAACATTCAACCCCCTTTACATCACAAAGAGACAGAGAAAACATAATATTATTTTGCAACTATGAATAACTAAAGGACTGAATTCAAAATATGAAAGTAGTGACCATACGATCAACAATGATCCCAGAATTACATCTTCAGACCACAAGATCTGATAAACAAAAGCTATTTTTATTATGAACTCATAACAGAAAATCATACGATTAACCTATCCCTGTCATTACAAGAAAACAAAGAATAAGAAACGAATTTCTCCATCCCCTGTTACAATAAAAAAAAAAAGATCTTCTGATAACCTTCTAACTTTTCCCTAAGAAGAACCCTGTTTCTTTTGAAGGTTTGCAATAAATAATATCTCTTAGTTGCATTTCGGTTCCAATAACCATTTCTTGCAAAAACTGACCTTTATATTATCATTTGGAATCAGCCTCATTTCAACTTCGTGAGCCCCCATTTCTTCATTTCTTTGCTCAATAATCATCTTGAACTCATATGTTTCGATGCGATTTGATTAATTCTGGAATAAACACGAATAGATTATTTATTTCCAAATTATCTGGACACCTGTCATTTATGCGATGAGTCACCTTGTTAAAGGAGCTCTGTGTATAATCAGTGTTTCCCTTTATATAGCCTTCTCTGACTCTTGAGTTACCCGATATATTTGGAGTTGATTCTTTAATGGTGATATCATTCATGCGTACAATACTGGACTTTGATGATTGTTAACATCAACGACTTTGTGTTGCCTTCGATGTCGTAGTTGTGCAATTCTCACCCTGATTGTTTCTCCAAATCGATGAATCTGATATCTTCGCTTTCATTTGGAAGATCCAAATCTTTACAGCGAGCAGAGGATGTCTTCTTTACGCCCACGGTTCATATAAATGCAACCAATATACTAAAATCTTTGATTCGGTGATTACCATCTATTGTTAAGCATCATGTTTGTATGTGCAGTTGCCAAAAAAAAACTTTATCTCTGCATCCCTGTGCAAGCTTCTGCTTACTACTTTCCATGGGCATTCTGTCAAACCTCTTGGTGAATATCGTGCCTATGGAGTTCAATGCCACTGCTTTTATGGGATCTTCACTTGGAAGCTCGGGTTACGGGATGCTTTGATTGTGTTTCCCTTTTGTCAAAAGCATGGCTCCTTCACATTTTTTAATGGAACATAGAAGGCCAAATTTGACTATCATTCCTTACCATAACATATGCATTAGCATTCTGTCGAACAGATCACATGATCTTGATGAGGCTCTCGGGTTTCATAAAATTGGCTAGATGGATATCATTCATCATGCTTCGTTGCTTGAGGCTTGAATTTCTACCAAACCTTTGCTCTGGGAATCTGGCCAACAATGCTCTCTCCTTTGATATAAAAATATTCTTTAAACAGTGATAACTATATTCAAATGGGCTTTCAAAATGACAGATCATATTTGTGGTGAAAGAGGTGTAACTTCTCTCAAAGTCTTATTCATACCTACATACTAAAACGTCGATTATGTGGCACATTGATTGTTTATTTTCAACATATGAAGGTTGCTATGATGCATTCACATCACTAAGATCTTTGTGAGAGAGCAAGCCCTGGGGTTTTAACATGTACTTTGAACTCGGACTTCAATCTGAGGAGTCCTAACTATAAAACTGAGTTGAACTAAATGCGAGATCTGAACTTCTCAACTTGAATTCTTGAGCATTTGCAATTCTGAAACATGCATCTAAAACTTTGAACTTTGAGCTGAACTCTTGAACTGACAAGTCTGAACTATGAACCTTGAACTTCAACTTCTGAACTTTGAGGTTCAATTTCAGGTTCAACATATCCTCAGAACTACACCACCTTCACAAGACATAGTCTACAAAATCATCATTAGCAATAAAAACTGACCAAAACTCTAGGACAAAGTAGGGAATCACTCTATGGGGCTAATTTTCATGGTTTAAAACTTGGGTGCAAAAGTATGCTTACAAAGAACATTAATGCAAAATTTTCAACATTATTGCACTAAAAATAGTTACCAATTATGACAATAACTACATGTTGACACAAATGAAAACCATACTAACTCATCAAACAACCAAATTCACTCAACCAACAACTCATTTTGTTAAGTCCAACAATACTATTCCCCACTTTGTCATTAAGGACAAAGCGTATAAAAATGATAACATTACATAACTCCCTATAATAGTGATAATGCAATAAAATAAATCCTAGTAAGCTTTTCAAGGGAATATCTCTTTGTAATTTTTTTTAAAAATTTCAAAAGGAAGGAGTTTTAAGAAATTATAGTAGATAAGAACACTATGCACTAATTGTTGCAATACACAACCATGCTATTACAACTAATCAAGTCATCTAGCATTATTGAGCTCAACTCATCCTTCTCTACATCTTTCATTAGATTGACAAAGTGATCCCTTGTTGTTTCAACCTATTTGACTTTCTAGAACATCCTAACAAAGTCATCTCTCTATCTCAATGCGAGAATCAATTTCAGTCTTAATGAATTAGTCCTTCTTTATGCATCATCTTTATCTTTGGAAATTCCCAATTATTGAGAAAATTTGTTCAACTCAAACTCAATATAGAGTCAATCTTCTCTTTGTGTTTTTCAGTGGAAGAAAACTATAAAAGATATTAAGTTCTAGAAATTGCACCAACACATTTCCTCATGTATATTTTACACTAGATTAATGGGAATATAGTACATTTTCTACTCATATTTCTCTACAATCTATCTTTTGAGTCATCTTATTTTTCTGTGGTTTTCATGGCCAAGTGTATATTTATCTACTCAAAGAGGACATATGGGAGGAGTCCTTCAATAACAATGGCCAAAATATTTTAGAACAAGTAAATAATCGTTGCTTCTTGAACTCTTTCTCTTTCATAAGATGATCCTAGGATGACCAAACATCTTCACTTTCCTATATGCCATTAGGTTTCTCAAGTGTTGTTGAGAACTTTATCAGATTCAAATGGGTCTTTATTAGAAGACCTAAATAGTTCCTTAGGTTTATCTTCTTCAACAAATTTTCTTCTTTACACAAGCTTCAACATATTGACACTTTCAATTTTCATCACTAATGTTGACACTTTTAATCTTTTCCTTTTCAAAATTTGACTTATAATTTGATATTGGAGAGGAAAGCTCAATATATTTTCAAGGTCTTTTCTTACTGCAGTGGATCCTTTCGATGAAACGTGTCTAGTATCTTATGATCTAGTGAGTTCTTCAAAGGTGCCAAACTTATCTTTTGTAAGATCCACTTGAAATTTAATAAGGTTTTGTTAAGCAACACACATTCTTCTATATTGATCTCATATCCAAAACTTTTCAACCAAAACTTACAAGGAAATATAACCTCAATGGAACAATAATTTGTATCAACAAAAAATGTAATGTTATCTCTATATATCTCAACACATTTTTTTGGGATCCCAAACCTTGAAATCAAGTCCCTCTAAAGCTCGATGAAATATTCTTTGCATAATTGTCCTTGTCAAATAAAAACATACAAGCATCTATTGATTTATTTTTCTATAGGTATGTTATCATCCCATACAAATCCTCCTCCATCACCATTGAATTCAAAAAGTAAGACACTAAGTACACAATTAATGATCCAAAATGAAAAGCATATCCCTTATGTAGAGTCAGCACGAGATTGTAGAAAACATATAACAATAGAAAATGTAGAACCTTTTTTACGCTAAAGGTAAATATTATGGGTGATACCAAGAGTAGCCTATCTTACTAGAGATTCAATTATGGTGCTCATTCATAGGGCTCTTTGGTCTCCAATCACACTTATCAATACTTTAACTTTTTTGTTTCTTATTGACTTCATCAGAAGTATTATTCCATTTGAAATAAAGACCAGTAATAGCTTTAAAAGATTCCTTTTTAATTTGGCATAGTTTATCTAGCCAAATGCAATTATTGTGAATTTTTCTTTGTACTATTTTGACCAATTCTTCATTAATAGTTGTATAGTATGAAAAGAGAAGCAATGTAAATAAGGAAAATCACCTCCTTTTTCTTTGATTGCACATTCAAAAGGAAGATGTCCCCAATAAAATAAAGAGAAGACTCAAGTATTAAATGGGGACACTAGCTCCTTCAGTAAAGATGTAGTTGAATATAGGGAGGAAAGTGGAAACAGAAAGAACATGTAATGTAAATTATTTACTGGAAAATTTTCTTAAAAATTGGTTAAAATAGACTGTAATAAATAGACACTACAAAATTTTTTATGAAAAAAATTCTAGATGATGAATTTGGCAAGTGACTAAAATATAATCTCAAAATGGAAGGAACATGATGACAAGGACAATGTATTTCTGGGACATTATGACAATGATGTCTTGTTCCTAGGATACATGACAATAATGGTAACACGTTCTTAGTGTTTTCATCTAGTTTTTTTGTGAAACATCTAACTATTCTCAATCTACCCAAATATGATCTGACAACTTTGTAACATGTTTCCAAACATAGGAAATTGGGGAAGTAGGTTAAAAACTAGATTTTCCTTGGTCAAACCCTTGTTTAAGAATCAACTTTGAAATTGAATGAAATAGAGTAAAGCATGTTGTCATGTAGTAAAGGATAAAATTGCAAAATGAATCATATCAGACATTGTAGATGAAAATAGTTATTTTAATATAATAAAATTTATTGATGCCGTTTGTTTGACTAAACACAAAATCCCAAAAGGAAATCATGAAAGACAAAACCTAATATAATGAAAGTTATAATTTACCACAATTCTTTCTAGAGAAGAAGAGAGAAAATACTTGAATGAAGACAGATATATGTGGATCTTCTTCCTTGATAGAAAAGTCATTTTGTTGACCTCCAATGGGAGAAATAACCTAGATATACAAAATAAATCACCTTAATTATTGAAGATGAGTGAATTCTTATACTTGATGGCTCTTGAATGCTTGACTTTTTTTCCTTGGACTTGCAAAATCATAATCTTAGTTTCCAATAATAGAATTTGGGTCCCTGAAATGAGGAGAGATAGGGGAGTTATATACATCTCACATCATTTTATAAGTTTATAATCAAAAAAACTGACAATGGGACCAAATCTCTCCCAAGAACTTGGCATGGGCCTTTGAGTCTAGTTTTCATAGGACATGTCACCAATGGAAACATGTATTTGGGAGAATGTGTTGTCCTCAACATATAGGATATTGAAACAAATAATGATAATTGTTTAATCTAATTTTATGGTGTGTGATGTGATCTTCATTGGAAATTTCTTGAGAAATTTTGAACACTAATTTTTTAATGATATATAATCCAAAAATATAAAAGATGGAAGTAGATGATTTTTATGACAATTGAGAAGGAATCAACTCTACTTGAATAACCCAATATTCATCATAGTACTGCTAAATTTTTTATTTGGAATGTATGGTATACCATGGTAATTAGAACACATTAGATTATGATTATTGGAAGATAACTACTTAATAATGATATGGTAACAATAATTGATTAATTATTATAGTTTATTAATCAATATAATTAATATTAGATTGATTACTCAATACTATTAATCAATATTAATTAATTAATTATAAATTAATATCAATCAATCAATATAATTAATTAATGTTAATATTACTTTTAATTCATATTCATATTCATATTATTTTTAACTAAAAATATAAATTGGTCAATGACCTTAAATGAATTGGTCAAGTGATAGATCACAATTCATAACCCATTAAGCATAAAGGGAGATTTTAAAAAAAAATTCAAACTTCTAAATATCCACCTTGGTAATATTTATGTTTTAGCCAATACCAAAATCTAAGAGGAGGAATATATGATCAAATATAGGGGAGAGGAGCCAATAGTTGAGCGGGATCCAATAGCTAATCACCTTGTTGTGAATATATTGTCCAATCTTCCAACACATTTTTACTATATATTGTAATTAATTGATCTATTTGCAAATAACAAAAAATCCAAATGTTGATAAAAAATAGACCAATACTTGAACACATGAAAACTTATAAATGTAATAGAAAAAATAAATGAAAGAATTTATTAATAAGTGAAATAAACAACTTTTTGTCTCAAAGAAAATAGCATAGCTATCTAATATATGTGTTCTACTTTAAAAATACTATGCTTGCTTAATAAAATAAGATGCTCACTTAAATAAACATTGATATCTTAGCGTACAAATGATATTCTTATGTGTACAACAATTGGGGTAGCAATGTATATACAATAGAGTAAATCATATTAATAATATGTCTCATCACATATATAAAAGGTGAATACTAATAAGTGTTTTGTATTTTCTCATGAAATGCGTAAGATTGTCAAAAACATTTAGCGTTCAACTACTCATCCCTTTATGTTGGATATAGGTTGTATATTTTTAAACAAATAATTCTGTGTTAAAGTAATTGTCCTTTTGTGTTTAATATAAAAATTATATATAACAAATATTTATGATTAGTAATAACTATTTGGTCTATTTAAGTTGCATTTATGTTTTTTTTTTTTATTAAGTAAAGTTGGTGGGTTTAAGTTGCATATATGTTATATTTCATATAGTTATACAATATTCTATTGACAACAAATGATATTTTTAATTTCAATTATTAGATATTTTTAGATTAAGCTTTGGTCAAATATTTAAGAAGTCATTTTTTGGACAGATTTCACTAGGTGCGCCATTTTAACAAGTCGTGTGATGAGTCACACCTTCAAACCTTAGTTGTAGGTAGTTCAATGTCTATTTTAAATTTCTTTAAAAAAAGGTCTTACAATATCCCATGTAACAACTACATGTTGATGAAGTTAGCCCTCATGATTATCGATCCCTCTCCCCTGTATATAATTAAAGAAGGTGGAATAGGGATACAAAAAAAAGTAAAATGATCATCCTTGAAATAAGATAGCAAATTGGAAGACACAAGGGTGTTTGGAACCAATTAAAATCTAGAGCATGGATTATCATTAAATAGGTGAATCAAAGGGAGTCATCAAATGCTTTAATTTCCACTTCATACATCTTGTATCAAATCACTCACGGAGCCGATAAGATGATATATCATGCACACATGATGAAATAGAGCTAGGGGGAATAGAAAAGAAAGACATAAAATAACATTCATATCAATTAGTCGCTAAGGGTTGTGCCTTAAGAGATGAGACTAATTGCAGTCTAAGGAAGCCATAGATAATCAAAATAATTTGAGTAATTATAAGAAATGAATAAATGTGGAATAAAGACTAAAATGAGGGAATTTGATCACAGTCAACACCCATAGCTAATAATGGTAAGCATTGGAAGGAAGAAAAACATGGGAAGGAAGTATAACCATTCAACATTTTTGACATTTTAAAAAGGTAGAGTACAGAAACTAGTAACTATTGGAATTTAATACCCCGACTGTTAGAGAGTTAGAAAAGGAATCAAATTAGATTGTAGATGTGTTAGAGTTATCTGTCAATCACATAGAGTTTTATGTCATTTATATTAATTTGTTGTAATTTATATTGGCATAGTTATAGAATCTTGGTGAAGTAATATGACTCTATATATTTGTAATTAGTATTATCAATGATGAATAATAAGCTACAAGTTTAGTTTCTCTATTTTTAAACATGTTCTATTTTTTTTCTAATATGGTATCAACGTCATCTTTCTGTTAAATAATGTGTGTTAGAGAAGAAGCTAATGATGAGATGAGGCCTGGAGAAGAACCACCAGATCTTGATGGTGATAATAATTTCATTGAATATAGAGTTCTTGTCATATATTAAAGAAGCCAATACTTTGAAAATAGAAAAGGGTGTAGTAGAGACTAGATGGATTCTCAATAGTCTGAAGTACTAACGAATTGTAGAAACTATACCTCATTGAGGTTATGAGACACACATGTGGGGATTGGTGTTTAACAATTTAGGGAGATATAAAAATCTAGAAGCTTGGCATCATACGTTTACGAGGGTTATAAGGCATTTCATGTGCAAATGTTGTCCACTGATTGTTCAAAGCTTGGATTATAGGTGCATGACTATACTAACAGTTGGGAGAGACTTTAAAAAAATGTTACTAGTCTAAGAACTATTTTTTAAATAAAAGAATATGCATAATGTATTTCCTATTGTATTTTAGTTTAATGTTGTAGCATTAAGAGTGGGTGTTGGAATTTAATGCTCCAACATTTAGAGAGTTATAAAAGGAATCAAATTAGATTGTAGATGTGTTAGATTTCATTGTCAATAAGTCCCAATTAGTATTTAGTCAAATCTAGTTTGTTGTCATTTGTTTTAGCATAATTATAGGATCTTTGATGTTTATTAATACGACTCTATATATTTTTAGTCAGTATTACCAATGATTAATAATAAGATGCAAGTTTTTTCCCTCTATTTTTAAATCTTTTATTCTATTTTTCTAATACTAACGATCTCCGTGTTGAATATAAAGAAGAAGAGAAAATAATGAAAATCCAAATTCAGAAGGCAAAACACAAGAACACAACTATTTATCATAGTTTGGAAAAAATTTCCTATGTTCACACTACAATAGGGAATTCTTTTATCAAATATCAGATTACATCTACTACATAGACTACACATGCATTTATAGAGTTATTTGCAATCATCAAGGAAGAGATAGGCGAAGATGAATAGTCATATGATGGTTGGGCTTCACATTCCCAATAATCTCCCCCTAAGGCCAACTAACCCATTCATGTGCTGGCATTCCCTGCATTTCTATTTTAGATCTTAGAAGATAATTAAACCTTGAGAAGATCTTAATTTTACCATAATATGTTCTAGCACACTCCCAATAAGTCTTCTCCAAATTATATCAAAATAAAAAATATATTACACTATAATAAATTAGGGCACAAACTTACCTATAAACTTATAATTAAAAATACCATTTTTTGCATATTCGAAACATATTTCTACTTCATCCATAATGCTCTTAATTTGAACACATATCTCCAATTTTCCATACTCCTTATCCTTTGTGGACTTTAATTGACCATCCATTATCTGCAATGTTAAAGAGTGTATTGACATTCACTGAATGTGCTAATTTATGAGATATGTATATAGAAAGCCAAAAATGATAACTAAGACCATAATTTGTAATGTGATTGTTATACACTCCACTTCCTTTATCATGGATACATTAAAAATTTCTTCTTCCCCAAAAATAAACAAACCATTATTTCCCTATTGATTTTTTATTCTTAGAAGCATTAATCTCTTATAGATCATTGTGTTGGATAAGAATTTTAGCACTCTCTCCAAGTTTGCACTAAAATTGACCCATGTTGCTACTACCACTCTCCTACTATTGCACGAGGAAAATGAAGAGGAAGGCCTTGGTGATGAATACTCAAAGAAACTTTATGGTTTCCTTGTTGATGATTGGGCCAAAGTTTTGTTGGCAAAGAATGGAAAAGTAAAGGCCAAATTTTAGGCCTTTGTTTTATTTTACTATAAGTTATATTCTTTGGACTTAAGTCTATTGACGTTAGATAATTCATGGGTGAATCAGTTATATCTAGTTATCCTACATGCTTTAAAAAAAATAGTTCCAATTCAAACTAATTAAACTTTCATATCTATAACTCAGTAACCACATCAAACATCATAAATTCAACTTATAAACTTTTTGCATCAAACTGTTATCGTTCTATTCCTTACTATACTGAGTATTAGAGTAATCATTTACCTTATACTGAGTCTCAACATTAAATAAATTGTTAGATAATTGAGAGGTGCAGGGGTGGATTAGTTATCGTATAGTCTCGCTTCAAATAGTTTAGTACCAAAAAAACTTCATAAATATCTTAAGCAAATACTCGATGTTCTCATTCAACTTCTTAATTAACTCTTGTAATCTAGTTACTCCAAAATATTTATTCACTATCCCTATTATTATCCACTGACAATAATATAACTTACTTGTTACTGAACAATTACCGAGTTATTACTGAGTTGCACTAAAAAGTAAATAACATGAAAATCAACTTACAACATAATAATCAAACACTTGACACCAATATATTTAACGTGGAAACCCTATAAAGGGAAAAACCATGTGGGACTGATAACCCAAAATTTTTATTCTTCTAAAGTGATCTCTACTAAAATCCAAATTAGTTAAAGGTTTCCATACACATTGTTAATGTGACCTTATAAGAGGATTTACACCAAAAGATCATCTAGACATTATCACTCCTTGATCCTATCTAAAGAGTGACCTACTCTAAAGGACTTACAAATATCACTAATTAATGTTACCATATAGCATTTCACAGACTTGTTAGGTCCACTCAGTTGACAAGATTTATCTCTACTACAATGATTAGAAAGTAATAGTGTAAAGTGATATGTTAGGTTTAGCACCACCTTTCATAATCAGATATCCTTTCTACTCAGTCTCTTTATGATCTTCTTCCTCTAATATCTTACTTGGCTGATTCAAACCTTCACTCTTTCAGTTTTTCCTTAATTCTACTTGATCTCCCCTTTTCTCTACTATGTTCTCCTGGCTTGTTGTTCTTTTTAAAAAAATTATTTCTTTGATCTCCTTTCTTCAATAATTTCACCAATGATCAACAACCAAAAAACTTGTTCAAGTACTCTTTAAATAGTAGTCTTTGTTCTTCTTGATTCTTCCAATTATTGAAGCTTAACCATAATCATCAATCTTAGATTCATTTCATATAACCACTTAGAAAATAGAACTTTCGTAGAACTTTGTGCTCATCTTTATCCTTCTTCATTCTCCACCATCAAATCTTCATTGTATTTTTCCAGTCATTGATCTTGTAACAAAGTTTGATTCCCACCTCTAAATTTCTCAAATGTTCTTTATCTTTATCAAAAGTCAGCCTCAAATTCCATCTTTACAAACTTGTTCTTCTTGTTGTTACTCAGTGAACATAACATTTCACTCGAGTAAAACACCACTCAGTCAATACTAAACTTACTAGGATAAAACTAAATTTTTACTTGCTTAGCCAAATGCTTGGTGAACACCTTAGTCACTCTGTGAACACAATATTCCTTCTTTAACCTTGTCACTTGGGGTAGATTGTATAACACATAACATTACAATATTACATGATTGTAAAATAATGAATCCATAATTACATTATCACTATCCAACCCAATCAAGTGCCCATTGAATTCCATACTTATCAACTCTATCTTCAACATACTTTCTTCAAATCCTCTTCATCAATCAAATTGATATAGCACTCTACTGAGTTAGCATAATGTCTAATCAATTGAGAATTGACATCAATGAAAACTTAACAACTGATATGACTATTTTATATACATTCGTAACATTCATAGTTGCATCATCAGTTGGGGCTAATAGGCTCCCCCTTTGCATTGATGGAAACATACGACATATGATTTTACAGTTAAAAACATTACATAAGATAATCAAATATCTGTATTGATAAAAATACAACTATTCATTTCTTTGTCCTCATCATTGGGTTCTTTGTAACTCAATATGTTTCGTCAACAACAATAATCAACATTTCTCTTCAACACTTCTCCCCCTTAGGATACAATCTTCTTATGTTTAGATTCACTTTGATTATTTCATAATTACTCTCCCTTTGTATAGCATTCTCTAATTCTCATGTATCACATCTCTCCCTTTGGGTCATCTCCTTTATAGATTATCTCCCCTTTATATGTTCTCTCCACTCATTTTCTACTTATTTTCTCCCCCTTTGACAACAATGCCAAAGGTCACTATAAGTTCCAACGTGAAACTTACAAAATCTTGTAGTTATCCATATACCTTTCATATACAGTTTACATAAGTTTCATCAGAGTCATCTTCACAACTTCAGAAATGTTCCTAAAGTGTGAAAAGAATCCTTAGGAAATGGCTTACTAATATATCTACAATTTGTTCTTTAGACTTCATATATTCAAGCCTTACTTTCTTCTCTTGTACTTGCTCCCTCAAGTAATGATACGTGATTAATATATGCTCTATGTTTTCTTGCATCACCAGATTATTTGATATATTTATTACACTAGTGTTATCACAATATATAATAACAGGCTTCAATATCTCTTCTTGCATACCTTCCAACAGTTTCTTAATCCATACAATATTTGAAAAATTGAATGCAAGAACAACATATTTAGCTTCAACAGTATATTGTGAAATACAACTCTATTTTTTGCGTATCCATGTAATCAATATTTCTCCTAAAAAAATGCTCCACCACTTGTTTTTTTGCTATAATCAACATTACCAGCCCAATCAACATTTTTGTAGACTTTAAGATTAAATTCATCATCTTTCTTACACCATAGGCCAAAATTTTCAGTTCCTTTTAGGTATGCGATTATCCTCCTCACAACTATCATGTGTGTCTCATTTGGATTAGATGAAAACCTTGCAAGTATACCAACAACATTTGTAATATCTGGTCTATTGTGCACAAAATACTATAGTTTCCCAATCATGGATCTGTATTGTGTTTCATTTACTTCTATAGTTATATCTTCCTTTGCCAATTTCACTTCACTTACCATAGGTGTACTGACTATCTTAGAGTCATTCATACCAAATTTATTCAAGATTTCCCTCACATACTTAGATTGAGTAACATATATACCATTCATTCCTTGTTTTATGAAATTGTAATCCAATGAAAATTTTGATCTCACCAAACATATACATCTTAGATTTATTACTCCTTTGATCAAAAAATGTCTTACATAACCTGTCATTTCCTCCAAATATATGCCATCCACAAATATCTCAACAATCAACACTATATCATCATATTCACATTTCAAATACAGATTATCATTCTCACTTGTTCTAGAAAATCCAATCTTAACCAAATAAGAATGTAACCTTTCATTCCATGCTCTTGGTGATTTTTTCAATCCATACAATGCTTTTTTCAATTTGCAGACCATGTTCTGATGACCAGATTCAATTAATACTTCAAGTTCTTCAATTTATACTTCTTCTTCAAGTATTCTATTAAAATATGCATATTTTACATCTATTTGATAAACTTTGAACTTCTTGTAGGTAACATAGGCCAATAGTATTCTTACTACTTCCAATCTTTCCATAGGTGCAAAAGTCTCACCATAATCTATTCCTTCTTCTTAAGTATAACCTTTGCAAACTAGTCTTGCCTTGTTTCCTACCAATTCTCCAATTTCATTGAACTTATTTTTAAAGATCCATTTTGTTCCTATCACATTCTTGTCAATAGGTCTTGGTACTAACCACCATGTATTATTCTTCTCAATCTTATCAATCTCTTCATTCATAGCATTTATCCAGTTCTTATTCTCCAATGCAACTCTAGTATTGTTCTTGGTTCAAAATCAACAATCAAATAGGTACTATCTCTTAACTAACTTCATGTCTATACTTCAATGCTTTTATAACCAATAATTTGTTCATGGGAGTGATTCTTCCTCACATATTTTTCCAATATAGGTTCAACTCTCAAATTTTAAACATTTTCTTCACTAGGTAGGGATCAACTTCTTGTTTAGTTTGTATTGTTCAGTGCTCAGGTAAAGCAGTCTATAACTTAGGTAATATTGTCTAATGCTTGGAAGTTCTAAGCTATAACTTAGGTAGTATGTCTGGTGCCTCTTCATGCACATGCAATTTTTTTGTAATATTTAGGTTCCTTATTGCTTTCCACTTCATTCTTCTCTGCAAACTCTTCAATCCTTACAATTTCACATTCAATCATTTTGTTAGTAGCTCCATTCAAATATTTATAAGGTTTTCTCTTAGATGAATAACCAAGGAATATACCATCATCTCCTTTTGAATCAAATTTATCGTTTCTTAAATCCTTGTGAATATAACACCTACTTCCAAATATTTTGAAATAACTTACCTTAGGTGTATGTCTAGACTAGAGTTCATAGGGTGTTTTCTTTGTTCTTTTCTTCAAATGAACTCAATTAAGAGTATAAAAAATAGTACTAAAATATTATCTCCAAAAAATATGTGCAACATATTATTTAATCATCAATGTCCTTGCACAATCAACAATTGATCTATTTCTTCTCTTAGCAATGTCATTCTATTGTGGTGTCCTTGGTGTAGACAACTATCTCTTAATACCATTCTCAACAAAAAATTTAGTGAATTTAATAGACATAAACTCACCACTTCTATACAATCTTTGATATTTCAATGTTTTACTAGTTTCATTCTAAACTCTAGCTTTATACCATCTAAACATATCAAAAGCATGTGATTTCAGCTTCATGGACATAGCAGTCATCATCCTAGAATAGTGATCAACAAATAAGGTGACTTATCTATTACCATAATAACTTAATATACCAATAGGGCCACAGAAGTTAGTATGCACAAGTTCTAAAACATCATTTCAATTTTGTTCCTTTCTTAGAAAACTTGATTTTTTCCTCTTACCAAGTTGACATTCCTTACACAAAGCATTCTCATATTTTTGTAGATTCGGTAAGCATCTAACTCTTTTCTTTCTACTAACCCTCATCATGTTCTCAAATTTTACATGACATAACTATGCATCTTCAATTTTAGAAAGTAAACACATCTCAACAGAATGATCAAGATAAAATAAGTTACCTTTGGTTTGCATCTTAGTTCCAATCATATTTCATTCATCATCACAGATCTTGACTTTCCTATTCTAAAATTCCAACTTGTGACCTACATTATTCAACTAACAAACACTCATAAGATTATACTTTAGTCCTTGTACCTACTAAGAATCATCACATCTAAAATTTTCATCCAACATTGATGATCCTTTACCTTTAACTGGACATGGTACATCATTACCTATCTTAACAATTCCACCATCATCAATTTCCTCAAATTTATCAAACTTACTTAAGTCACCAATCATGTGATGTGAGCATCTACTATCTATAATCAATGAATCACTCTTTCTAGCATGTGAAACAAAGGCAATTTCACTTTCATACCTTTCTCCATTGGGATCTTCCTTGGTTGCAACATACACCATCACAACTATTTCCTTCTCTTCATCATTACTGGACTTAGTGTACTCTTCTTCAACAATGTGACATGATTTCTTCCATTTGTCTTTATAGTCCTCGTTCTTACTATACTTGTAATACTTCTTCTCATTTATGTCACTCTTACTTCTATTAGGACACTTAGCCACAAAATAAATGACTTCATTGCACTTGAAAACTATTGGGGTAGTTTACCTTTGTATTTACCTTTACCTTTTGACAACCTTCTTGCAATAAATGCTTCAAATTTATCTAGATCATCTTCAAATTCAGATTCACTTTCTTCCTTACTTTTCTTTTCTTTCTTTGAACTTCCAATGGTTAGTGAAGAACAAAAATCATGTCCAAGTGTACCCATACTATTATCATAATTTCTGAATTTAAATGTAATCATTCAACCAGCTAGAATGTCAAGTGTCAAAATAGTACAAGGCAAAGCTATCACCTCTTGAATTGTAGGAAGTTTCAGAGCATAAATAGGCAGAAGAGCTCTAAGAACTTTACTTGTAGTTTTATTTTCATTGATAATCTTACTAGTAATTGTAATTGCACTTACAATTTCTTTGATTATGTTCACATATAGTGCAACATTATCACCTTCCTTCATTATCATGTCATCATACTTGCCTCTAATAATTTCAGCTTTAACTCTTAGCACATTCAAATATCCACCGTGTAGAAGTGCCAATTCGTCCCACATCTATTTAGTATTTGTAAAAAATTTGATATCACCAAACTTGACATCATTGACTGTAGATGTAATATTGGTCATCAAGATATTGTGACTCCTCTCCTTAGTTATTTGTTCCACTTTCATAGGAGTGGGATGTGAAATGTATTCATCTTCCACCTAGTGAGTAATATTATCTCCAATTCCAAATAGGTGTAACCTCATTCGATCTTGCCATGATGATAAATTATCCTTGTTTAGCTTTGGTACCTCTCTCATACATCTTGTGATCTTTACCTCAAGTTCATTTAAACTTCTTTCTCCAAGAACTTTCCCTAATACCAATTGTTAGATAACTAAGAGTGGGGGAGGGGTGAATCATTTATCCTACAATCCCACTTCAAACATTTTAGTACCAAACAAACTTCATAAATATCTTAAGAAAACACTCAATTTTCTCATTCAAATTCTCAATTAAATCTTGTAATAAAGTTACTCCAAACTATTCATTCACTATTTGTATTATTACCGAATGACAGTAATCTAACTTATTTAACTGATAAATTACCTTGTTGTTATCAAGTTGTAGTAAAAAATAAGTTAAATAAAAATCAATTTGTAACATAACATCAATCACAAATTTGACACCAAGATTTTTAATGTGGAAACCCTATAAAGGTAAAAAACCACCTGGGATTAGAAAACCAAAGTTTTCACTCTTTGGTGACCTTGTTAAAGGATTTACACCTTGATCCTATCTAAAGAGTGGCCTTCTCTAAAGGACTTACAAGCATCACTAGTCAATTTTACCATATAGGATTTCATAGACTTGTAAGGTCCACTTGGTTAACAAGATTTTTCTATGCTAGAATGATTAGAAACTAACAGTATAGAGTAATTTGTTAGGTTTAGCACTACCTTTCTTAATGAGATCTCATTTTTTCTTGGTCTCTTTCTACTCTTCTTCCTTTGATCTCTTACTTGGTTGATTCACACCTTCAATCTTTCCCTTTTTTCTTAACTCTTCTTGATCTCCTCTTTTTTCTACTTGGTTCTCCTAAATCTTCTTCCCTCTTCAACAATTTTATACTTTTATCTCCTTTCTCCAAAAATTTCACCAATTATCAGCAACCAAAAAACTTGTTCAGCTAATCCTTAAATAGTAGTATATGTGCTTCCAAATTCTTCCAATTATTGTTGTTTAATCATAATCATTGATCTCAAATTCATTAAATGCAACCACTTAGATAATAGAACTTTCATATAATATTGTGCTCGCCCTTATCCTTCAATCTCCACCATTAGATCTTCATTTTATTTTTCTATTAGTTGATCGTGTAACAAAATTTGATTTGCACCTTTGAAATTCTAAAAAACTCTTTATTTCCATCAAAATTTGGCCTTAGATTCCATCTTTAGAAACTTTTTCTTCTTGTTTTAATATTTGGATATAACATTTTACTCTTGTAAAATATCACTTGGTCAATACTAAACTCACTCGGATAGCACCAAGTTTTCATTTCCTTAGCCAAACACTCACTGAACACTGTAGCCACTCAGTGAATATTGTAGTCACTTAATGAAAATAGTCTTCCTTCTTTAACCTTGTCACTCATTGTGTTGGTTTCTAATTTAATAGATTTGCATTTGAAACTAGGGAAACAACAAATAGCATATTACCTAGGGTTTAGCTACTCCCCATGATTCATATACCCTATTCAGTCGTAGACCAACTTAACAAAGCACTAATGCTTTCTACACTTTAGGGCCTACTAAACCTAGGTAGATTAACCTAAAGATTTGATAACTTATTATGAATAATACTCTATAATTCAAACTATTCACATAAGATTCGATCTTGAAAAATTCTTGAACTTGAAAAATAAGTGACAAGTTAATTAGATCTAACAATGACCTTGAAAATTTTGAGCAACAAGTAATGACCAAATTTACGCTCCATTATGACATTAATTCTTTAATGATTTTTTATTTATAGAAATGAGTCCATGTTAAGACAAGATTGATATTGATTGATTTCTTCAACCTAAATACCAATGCCTTAATCCATTATCAAACAGAGTCATATCAATTATTATTTAGATCTATTTAATTGAATTGCAATTTAATGTATCAACTGTTGATATTCAAATCTTATACATATCATATCTCTTTCATACCCTAAATGATCTTATCATTCCATGGAAACATTCACTTAATTATTTGAATTAAAAGCAACTCTGAACTCATATACAACTCATTAAATTGCATTTGAATAAAATAAAACTTGTTCATTCATTCTCATAATCACAAAGCATGAAATAAGAGACAAATTTATGAGACATAGATATCCTACAATGCTTTCTTGTACTAAATTATTTAAAAATAATACACAATAATAATATGATAATTATGATAGAGATCTGAGACTAAACTAGACTTTCATTAATCTCCCAAAACTTCTTACAAAAAACAAGTTGAATACATCAACACTTAGCACAAAACCTAGGACCAACTCAAAATGATATGTATATCACACAATAAGAATCCAGACCCCTCTTCCCAATATTGGAAATCCTTTTGTAGAATAAGAATTGCTACAAGATATGGATTGGGAAGACACATGTCACAATGACATAAAAAACAAGATGCAAAGAAGACAAAAATAATTACAAACATTCTCTACACTTGAGAGATATGGGAAGTAGTTCAAAACTTATAGTTGGAATTCTAGTATTTAGGTACAGTCTATGTTTAAAATGTAGGTCTATCCACAACAAGTGCATGCAAAGATAAGAAACCCTATTGTGATTATGTCCTTCCTCTATTTGTCTTCATTTCCTTCATCAACTATCTTCTAACCACTTCCCATGGGAAGAGCTTTGATCCCTCCAACTGCCTCCCACACATATCTCCCTTTTAGTAGGCTAGTTAGTGCCTCTAACAGTCTCCAAGTCACCAATGAATTTTTTCCATCTGGTATTTGTGATGGCCTTTGATTTTGCTATAAACTTGTTCATATCTACTTCAATTTTGAATAAAGAATCAACCATATCATAAAAAAGTTTTCATCCACATCTCCATGAAAAATGCTAACCACTTTTTCAAGTGTCATGATGTTATCAAATGATGTTGATCATTCCTACTAGTCTTGCAATTTATTCTCACTATGAAAAATTGAAGGAATAAAAATATCAATGTCATCATTCATCACCTTCACCTTACCCTGGATTATTTGTGACTTGGTTGTGAAGAAGCCAATCAATTCTCTTATCATTTCTAGGGATTCTTTCACTATGAAGATTTTTTTAGCCAACTCTAGCTTTGTAGCCGTCAAAATAATTATCTTGTCAAAGAAAGGAGCATATGGGACCCATTGATTAAAAATCGAAGAAAGCCATGTATGAGCTTTGTTGCAGACATTCTCTGCACTTTTAAAAGATATGAAAATTTTATGGACATGTTAGGACACTCTTTTTAATATTTCAATTCTATGATGTAGCATCCCCTTTAGAGTGTCCACCTTTTGTTGGTTATCTTTTGTAGGAGCCTCAATCTCCATTACAATAATCTCTTGTTTAGTTCCAACTGCCTTATCTTCTATCAAGGGTGACATTTGTTTAGTGGATCCATCTCTCTCATTAGTCCTCATTTATGTCATGCTCTACTCCATCTCTTTGAGGTGTTTCTTGTAAGGTGACAATTTCTCCTTCAATCCCTTGCACTTTCTCTTTTGGTTTGTTTACCCATTGCTCAAATACATAGCTCTTTTTGAGCTCTTCCTCATATAATTTTCTAGTATCTATGTATTCTTTAAAGGTTTGAGCAAGTTGATCCTCAATTTTTCCTACTTTGGTCTCATTCATAAATGAAAAGTACTTCAAAGTACTTGAAATTTCCTTTCTAGTGGTAGAATCCAAGGTCCATATTATAGCTCTTCCTTGAGCTTGTCTTGGACATCTATAAGCCTAGGCTTATTTTTTTCAGGAGAAAAGCTCCACACAACCAATGTCTTACTATCTTTATTAAATCCTGAGCCTCTTTGTAGGTTGAGAAACAAAGGCTTCATAAGACACTAATTTTTTGTGTCTCATGATTTGATCCATTATAAAGGTTGTTCCCAAATCCCATGCTAGTACCAGAAGCATTCCATTGCTTTGCACAAGATCTTTGGCCTCATTGATAGTCATGGTTTCACTATCAAGGTCATAAGTCAAAATATTTTCAATAATATCCTTTTTGTCTCCTCACGTTGTCTTGGCTTTAGCATCAAATTTAACTCACTCTATTTGACCTGGTATAGGAAATTTTATAATTTTGGAGTCTTCACAAAGTCATCATCCTCCAAAAACTTCTCATCTTGGATGGTCCTATCATCTATCCTTGTTGTAGTTATTGTAAATCTCTAAAGGTAGTATTTGCTTCCTTAACTCTTTCTTGAATGGAACTCTTCCTCATATGAACAAAGTACTCACTCCTTAAGGCATTATTTGGAGTTTCCTTTTGTTTACCTTTTCAGGCATGTGGACAATCTTTTCCCTTTTCCTACCCATGCAAAGGCCTCAAGCTGATCTTCCTCTTATTTTTTCAATTCCACACCAGGTTTAGGAGAATTGGGATTCACCTTGTACTCTTCTCCCAAATTGTGTAGTAATTGAGACATTAGGTGGTAGTAATTGTGTAACATCTTCTCAAACCTAAAAGGATAGGAAACCTCTATTCAAAAATCCTCAAAATTGGGATCATTTTTCTTCATTTCTTTAATGATGTCTTCCTAAGGCAGTTCCTTATTATTTGGGAGGTTGTAATTCCTGATTTCCTTTAGGGCATTCTTAACCACACTCTTAGGGTCATATATTTTGTATGGGATAGAAGATAGGTTGTAATGTCTCAACTATTCATGGATTTGGTCAATTAACTCCTTTCCAATTATGAAATCCCCTATCTTAAAATATCTGCACATAAATTATCCTCTATGTAATTTAGGGCATAGATACTCCATGTCCATCATGGCTAGTAACCAAAACTCTATAATCCCCAACCTAAGTGGTATACACTTTTTTTAGAATATGTGTGGGTTGTGGGCATGCATATACTCTCATAATTAAAACATTTTAAATTAAAAGATATCCCCCTAGTTGTGGTCTAACTTGGCATCATCCTTTAATTATGTTGGCCTTAATATCCTTTTCAAAAATTTAGGGAGCCTATCTGGTAGGGCACCTAACATCCTCATGAAAACACAACTAAAATTATTAAATAATGAAAAAGAAGAAGAATAAGGGTAATGTCTATCCCATACCCGAGTCCATAGTTGCACTAGAAAGTCTCCATCTAGATAAGAAGTGTAATTATGTAATCAACATTGAATTAGCCAACATTTTTGTATGCTATGAGATGCATGAACAATGAGTAGTGACGAAACTTAAAGTTTTCAAATTCTCCACTTTGGGTAGAAGCAATCTATTATTGCGTCTTTTCAATAATTTAACTTACATAATTGTTGTCAATCAGGATTGTACCTATAGTGAGATATAAAATCTAGCTATCCTCCTAAAACATGGAAACTCTCTTAGGTGGTGGGTTGTCCTAAAAT
This sequence comes from Cupressus sempervirens, assembly GCA_028749045.1. NCBI lineage: Eukaryota > Viridiplantae > Streptophyta > Pinopsida > Cupressales > Cupressaceae > Cupressus > Cupressus sempervirens. The sequence goes on along the minus strand of CM053788.1, from coordinate 177,625,206 downwards.
GAGAGATGAATCTCTGAAAGCTAGGCCGGTTCCTAAATAGTGATCACCTAATCCTAAATTATACATGAGATAAGGGGTAAGAAGTGAATGACAAATAATGAATACTAAACTAAATGAGGTGATACACCGATGGTTTTGAACGTAACTTTAATCAAATCAACATGAATTATGAAAGACACAATTGATTCACTATACTCAGAAAAACATGCAACCACAAAAGTGTTTCTATGCAAGGACCAGGATCTTCTACTTTGAAAGGGAGACCTAGGTTTCACCAATTTTTTGAAAAAAGAATAATGATCATAGACAAAGACTGTAATCGCATGTATCAAGATTCAAATTTGCAATAAGGAATGTAACTTAAATGAAGGCGGACACAACATTAAAGTAAAAAATTCACAATATTGCATGAGAATCAATGAGAAGGAACTGCCGAATCTCTATAACCAATGCGAAAAAAAATCTCTACTACAAATTTGCTCTTACAATCAACTCTAAATCTGTAATGCAAAAAAATCTGAATCCAAAAGAAGATCCCTCTTAATGAGGTGAATGTACAATATATAGAAATCATAACCCTAATTCGGATTTGAAGAACATGCCTATGAAAAATTAGTCAAAAATGATGAAAACTATGAAGAAGCCTCTGAAAACTACTCTCAACCAACTGCCCAACTAATAGATAACTCAAAAACTACCTCTAGTTCCTCAAAATCATGCACAAAAAGCCTAAACTCGCATCCATCAAGTAACCCAAAAATATAGCATGTAAAACTCCTCATAATTATGCAATATATGCATAAAATAGGCTCTCAATATAAACTGCATGCATAACTGCCCTTAACTACTCCATAAATTGCTAAAAATAGCACTCTACAACTCCATCACTGCATGAGAAACTAGAACTGTCCTTAGCCTCCAAAAATAACTCCTTACTCAAGTCTTCATACTCCATGTGACGTTCAGTTATCTCCAATAGTCCATCTTTGTAAAAAATAAAGCTCATCTTTGCATGAAAGAGTTAATTGAATATCTCTCTTTGTTGTAACTGAAAGCTTTCCTTGCATTTAGGCATTAAAGTGTTTTTAAAACTCCTTTTAATTCCCTTTAATTAATAAAATCAATGGTTTTATAATTACAACCACTTGATTTATTAATTTTACAATCATAATTCTTTTTATTATATTAATTAATATTGGCGTATTTAATGTTATATCTATTATTTTTTAAAATACATCAGTATTAATAAATAAAATAAAGGGAATATTAAATATATTCTACATTTTAATAAGTCTTATATGTATCAAATAATTTGTTTAATATATACAACACTTATTAAAATATGTTTATTTATTTATTTTTATTTTAATATATATTGAATGAAAAAAGACATTTATTTATTTAATATATATTAAGACTTAAGTAAATAACTAAAAAATGGAGTTAAAAAAAATCAATAACATGCATAACTTAATTGCATGGAACCAAAATTCTCATAAAATATGTTTATTTATTTATTTTTATTTTAATATATATTGAATGAAAAAAGACATTTATTTATTTAATATATATTAAGACTTAAGTAAATAACTAAAAAATGGAGTTAAAAAAAATCAATAACATGCATAACTTAATTGCATGGAACCAAAATTCTCATAAAATATGGCAAAGAGTTTCTAAAGGCAAAAAGGAAAGCAAGATTAAACTTGTCTTGTTTTGTCTTCATTTTGTTGCTCACGCATGAAGAATGAGAGAATGGGGTTTCAAAAACCCTAGCCACATGGAGATTTTTCCTAGAAATTTCCTACCATGGTAATTTTTCTCAGTGATTTCTTGCTGATTTTTTTCTTTGGAGGCTATTTGGTAAGCTTGGATTGCATCTTCGACTATGGGTTTTGGTTGTGATGGATGTTGGATGGCATATTCATCTATTCTTTCTACATGCATGAGCTTGTTGTTGTGCTTTACCTTGGATAATTTTACTGCAATCTTGTACAAATTTTATAAGTTCTCCTTTGTTGTTGTTATGTCGTATCTTCTCTAATTTTTCCTCTTTCATGGTCAAAACTCCTATTATGGCAGAGATTTGTGGGTTTAAAGGTTACATTTGTTGCACAAAAAACCAAACTCATTTTCCATACTTGCTAGGTTTCAACTTTGCTGTGAAGGTGAGGCACTTCTTTCAAATGGGTTGGAGCCTATGATGGACGGCTTGAGTTTGAGCAAAAAATATGGATTTCTTTGCTGGTATGGGACGCCATTTCTCTGATACATACATGTTTTACTTTTGCCATTGATTATGTGAGAGTTCTCTCTATCTTGCTATAACTATTGTTGGGATTTTCCTCATTGTATGACTATCTCCTTTGTTGTAGATAAACATTGCACATGAACCCATCATTTTTTCTCCTTTTGGGTTTTGTTTAAATGATAATATGAGGGTTTTCTCTTGCATCTATCATGTTGTAGCTTCTCTATTTTTTTCTAGTTTTTCGTGGCTTTTATAAAGCTTAATGCTGCTATTTGATAATGTAAACATTGGTTCACTTTTTTCCTTGTTATGAGATGTTCAAACTTTGAAAACTTCAGGATCTATTACTAGACATGAGATCTAGAAATTGTAAGCACTTTACTTGCATTTTCTATATTGTATAAACATTATAATGGCTCCATCAAAACTTGACCTGGGTTTACATTTTGTTGGGTATGAGTTTTTCTTTGGATCATTCATGGCTAAATACACCTTTCTTTGTTGTTACTAAAAAAAAATTCTGAAGTTTTTTCAATTTCATCTTCCAACATGTTCAAAATATACTTGATATGTAAACATTTCAGCTGATTTGTACATGGAATTAATACTGCTAATTCACTAAAAATCTGATATTTTGCACTTTCTTGAGCCAACTGAGTCTATTTCTGACATGTCTACTGCATTCACCAATTATTTTTTACTGCCACATATGCTATGTTATTCTTTTATTTTATTATCTTTCAATACACCTACAACTATAGTATCCATTACCTTTGATTTTGTAACTTATGATGTATATCATTACTTCAACTAAAACATCCACATCTTTGTTGGTATATTCTAAAACTATTGTCTATTGAGAAGAAGTAAAAAGATTGCATTCCCCTTTAAACTCAACTATAGCCTCTCTTGAAAGATTGCTAGTATGAACCACATTTCACATTTGATCAATGCTTACTATTATAAAAAACATATTTTCATTTTTAGCATTTCTTGCTATAGATGAACAACAATTCTATATATCAGTAACGTTTGTGACTATGATAAAACACTCATGCCTTATTGCATTAATTGTTGTAACTTTAATCAGGTTCGGTGCATATCCCGAATCTTTCCATAAAATCTCTGTTGTTTAACACCTTTTTATTTCCTTTTCTACCTGTAACACATGTACATCCCTTTAACAATCTCCTCGTGTCTTCAATCTCCTGCTATGGTTCAACTAGAAGGTACCATACTTGTAATTTGTGTATTCCCCCTCAACAGTCTCCCCATGTCTTTAGTCTTCACCTCTACATGATTTGACTAGAAGCTTTCACACTTGTAGTTTATGTGTGTCTCTTTGATAGCCTCCTTAGTCCTTCAGTGTTGACCCCTACATGATTCAATTGAAAGGCTTCAAGCATGTAATCTATGCAAGATCCTTCAACAACCTTAAACTTCATACCTGTATCTGCACATAGAACAAACTCATTAGCATAAACATGTTTTATTTTTCCAATTTATCTCTTGCCTTCTTGTCTTTTAACATAGTTATATGAATAACCATGTTGTAGAAATAGTAGAGTATAGATGACAGGAAAGTTTTCCATTGCTTAGTTCATATGAACTGACCCATCTCTTCTTTCATTTTTTGAAGGTTTACTCCCAGATGGAGGTGCGGGCTCAAGTACCCTTCAACATTCAGCACAACAAACCTTCCATTCAGGCAATGGATGCCTTTCCTCTTATCTCTTTTCAATACTTTTCTATTTATACAATGTGTTTAATTCATATATTATGTTACGAGCTGAGAATGCTTGTGATATCTGAATGCATTGTATTTAAGTACTGTGTAAAACTTGAACACTTTGTACCTCATCAAAATAGTTTTCGATATATCAATAAAAAAAGTATTCTTTTGGTACTTGTATTTTGAATAAAAAGTGATCAATTTTCTTGTTTACTGATTCCTATACTTTACTTTTTGCATTCTTTTCATTCTATAATATGTATTCTCAACAACTAAACACACTTAGTCAGCAACTAAAACACACTTAGTTCAACATATAACATAGCAATTTAGGAGGTATGTTAAATTGGTAACATTTTTGGTGACCTCTCAAGGTTGTTTGCCTACTAAACAGTAATAGACCAGCTACCTTGTAAATCCATTGGGTATAGAGTCATCTTTAGCATTTAGAAAACTGAACCTTCTCAAAATTTAGAAAAATACTAAACTAAAAACATTGCTGAAATAAACACACCTCACCACACCAAAGTAAAAATTGAAACTGAAAACTAAAAACTAAAAGCTAAACTAAAAAAAAAATCTGTTATTTGCCATAGGATCCCGTAGTTGTTCGTTTTGATAACTAGGATGGAATTGTATCACAGTAAAGAGATAAACATGGTTTCTTTTCTAATCTCTTTTCTATGACAAAACAATTGTATCGTGGTTGTGAGGACTACTAGCTGCTGGCTATTATGACACCTTGTAGATTTGGCTAAAAATCTATTGAAAAACAACTATAAAAATTTAACTGCTAAGCTTGAATCTGTACCTTGCATCATAACAACAATATGGTGTGTTATTTATGATTGTGCTAGGGTGGTATACTAGCTATTTTGGAGTTACCATTCCTCCTATTTTTCAGTATTTTTATGTTGTATACAACGGTATATCAGTCTAGTATAATGGTGGATAACACATCATATTACTATTGTGGGGCAAGATACTTATTCAAGTCAACCATAATTCAAAACTAGAATTTATACTTGTTTTTCTGAAAATATTTCAAAAGGATCTATACCAGCAATATGTCTGAATGTTCTCTGATTTCTTTATAGTTGAATGGCTAAAAATGACACCATGTCATCATGATCCTATTATGAACCCATGAGGTATGTATGATTCAGGGCATCATAATTCACTCCATGCTTTGTGTGATATTTGTACCTCATGTGTTGATGGCAGATTGATAATGATGTTTTGTAGTTTTCAGCTTTGTTACTAATAACTAACATGCTGAAACTTGAATCTAAATGTGTTGAAACAACACTTATTGAAATCTGAAAAGTAAATCACACCTCTACTCTACTATGCCAAAGCACTTATTGTAATATGAAAAATACCTCAAAAGCACGGCTTGAGGTGAATCCCATTAATCGAGATTTTTAACTCCTCTCCTTCAAGTGTAAATAGATGAAAAGCATTATATTATGTGCTGCCCATTATGATATATGGACCAGCCCATATGGCATTAAATTTCATATCTTTCTAGGTCTACTTTTCAATTCATCACATTTTAATATCACGTCTCCTAGCTGGAAATCTTTTGGAGATGCTTTCTTATCAAACGTCCTCTTCATTTGAGCTTGGTGATGCTCAATTGTTTGTAAAGCACCTCTCCTTTTCTCTTCTAATTTAGTGAGTTGGGCCAGCCTTACAATCATAGGATCTTCATCAATCATATCTAACTGATGCATAAAATCTAATGCTAGAAACTCAACTAAAATAGGTAATCTAGCTTGTTTACCATAAACCAGCGTATAAGGAGACATACCAGTTGATCTTTTAAGAGTTATTCTATCAGCCCACAGTGCTGATTTCAACTTTTTGTGCCAAGAAGACTGATTCCCTTCTAATGTTCTCTTTATAATACAAATCAGATTCTTATTAGTGGATTCAGTTTGCCCATTACCCTATGGGTAGTAATTTGATGAAGTATTTAGATATACGCTTTTCTTAATAGCCTATTTAGCAATCTTATTTCCTTTGAATGCAAGTGCATTATTTGAAATAATTGAATATGGTACACCAAATCTACAAAGTAAATCTTCATAAAAATTTAAAATAGCAATTTCATTTGCATCTTTAAGAGCTACCACTTTAGTCCACTTGGTAAAATAATCAGTGGTTGTCAATACCCACTTATGTCCTGCACTTGATGGTGGGTTAATGACGCCAATAAAGTCTAGACCCCATTTCATGAATGGCTGGTCCACTTGAATAGGTTGTAAAGGCACCATTGCTAACTTTTCTTTACCTGCAAAAATTGAACATTGCATGCATTTTCTTACCCAAAGATGTGTGTCTTTAAACACACTTGGCCAATAATAACCTGCCTTCATCACTATAAGAGTTGTAGCTCTTGGCGAGAAATGACCTCTAGCTAGCCCTTCATAAAATTTATGCAAAATAAGCTCAATCTAATTTGGTTTAATGCATCTCAGCAATATAGCTTGCAAATCCTTCTTGAATAAAATACCAGTCATTAAATAGTAAGGAATGGCCTACAATCTATAATACCTTCATTTTGACCTTTCCAAGCTGTCCTGTTTGCAAGAATCTTATCATATCTTCCACCCAATCATTCTGAATATTGTGGACACTAGGTTGTTCCTGATCTAATAGGATTAAAATAACATTATTATCATGATTTAAATCATTATTTCCATTTCTAGCAAACTATTCACATAATCTCTTACCTCTAACTAGCTTGGTTACATTGATTTCAATGTCATATTCCATGGCTTTTGTGATCCAACCTACTCTTTTAGTAGTCAGATCTTTGTTGAGCAAAAAATCCTTAACAAAATGATGAGCAACCATTATTTTGATCTCATTATTTGAAAGCATATGCCTGAATTTTTTCAAACTTCTAATAACAACAAGAACATGCTTCTCAACAAAAAGAATAATGCAATTTGTAATCTTTAAGCCCTTGGCTGAAAAATGCTAATGGTTGTTCAAAACCTTCATCATTCTATTGTACTAATATGGCAGCAATAGAATCAATGTTTCCATAGACATATAATATGAAATCTTTTGAAAAAATTGGATTTAACAATGTAGGAGCAGCAACTAATGCTTCTTTTATTAGCTCAAAACTACGTTTAGCTTCTTTTGTCTAGCTAAAAACCATACCTTTTCTTAGCATAGTCGTTAATGGAATCAATCATTCAACAATATTTGGAATAAATCTCATCAAAAAATTGATTGTTCCTAGGAAACTTTGAAGTCCTTTTTTATGTGTTGGTAGTGGTAGAGCAAGAATTGCACTTACTCTTTTCGGCTCTATAGTAATACCCTCTTTAAATATAATAAATCCTAACAGTTAGCCTTCATGAATAAAAAAAACACTTTTCTTAGGATTCAAAGATATACCATATTCCCTATATCTCTCGAATATTACCTTTAAGTGCTGAAAATGATATGTTACATTCTTTGAAAAAATAATGATATCATCAAGATAAATCAACACAAACCTATACATTAAATTCAAAAAAGCTTTATCCATTTCTTTTTGAAAGGTTGCACCTGCATTTGACAAGCCAAATGGCATCTTTTGATAAGCCATAGTGCCCCATTTGGTAGTAAACGTTATTTTAAATTTGTCCTCTTCCTTGACCAAAATCTAATTATATCCTAAGAAACCATCCAACAATGAGAAAAGTTCTAAACCTAAAACAACTCGTAAGATCTATTCCATTGAAGGCAAAGAATGTCTATCCTTCAATGAAGCTCTGTTTAAATCATGAAAATCAACACACAATCTGATTTCTCCATTTTTCTTCCTAACTAGGACCAAATTTGACACCCAAGAGGTATGCTTGATAGGAAATATAATATTGTTCTCAATTAACTTATTCAGCCCTTTGATCATAAGAGGTTCTAACTTGGGATTTATTGGCCTCTATTTTTGTCTAACTGGTTTTGCACCAGGTTCCAATTCAATGGTGTGTTGAGAAATAGTAGGATCAAACCCCTTCAAATCTGAATAACTTAATGCAATAACATCTTGGAATTCATTGCACAAATTAACAAAATTTTGATTCTCTTCAGGGGTACATACCTTTCCAAGTTTGAGCTTCTTATCCTTTCCAACTTCAATCTCTTCATAGTGTTCTTCCTTGTTCTGCAAGTTGGATTTATCCTTTTTAAACTAATCATCAGTATTAAAAATGGATTCCAAAGTCACCAAACCTGTAGGCATCTTATTTTTCCTTAACTAAATAATCTAATCCTCATATTGTTCTTGTAATTTATGTTGGTTAGGCTGAGAAAACTCAACTTCTTCTCTTAAAAAATTAACAATATGTTGATCAGATTCAAAAACTTGCCAACTTTCAGTATTATTTGGTATAGTAGGTCTAACAAAAACTTTTACATAATTATTTCCTTTATTTTTACTGATTTTAGAAGGAATATCATATTGTGCACCAATTGCATCAAGTTTGTTAGCATGTTTATTCTGATTTCTAGGTACAGATTGCAAATTAAATGCTTCAAAACCTTCAATTAAATCTCACACAACATGCTTGTAACTTTTAAACAAATCATTTTTAGTAGCATGGATGCCCCTAACTTGGTTAACAATCAATTCAGAATCACCAAAAACTTGCAAACATCTGATACCTCTTTTTATGGCCCGTTTTACTCCATTCACAAGTGCTTCATACTCAGTAACATTATTGGTACAGCTGATAGTACATCTAAAAGAATCATAATACCTTTCATTTTCTAGTGAAATCAACATACAACCTTCTCCCACACCTATTTTGTTGCGTGAACCATCAAAAAATAATTTCCATACCTCAGTACCCTATTGTTTTGCATTTAAATATGCACTTTTCATGACATTTGGCAGAAAATTAGTAGTCTCATGAATAACATAATTGCCCAAACTTGGTTCTTCAACCTATTGTTTTGAAATTTCAGCATTTTCAGTAGCCTATTCGTCTAACAATAAATCAACAACATTGTATGTGGGTGTTTTAGACTCATGAACAACATTAATTTCTCTTGTTCAAATAAAATAGTTGTTGTCTCATTTTCAACAGCAACAATATTATGTTCAAGGCAATCTTTAGCAATAGGTTCAAATGGAATTGTCACCTTAGTACCATACCTAGTGCAACAAAGCATGTGAGACCAATCTACTGATACATAACCTCCTATTTTGGCAATGAAATCATGTGATAAACGTGTGGAAAAATAAGGAGGTAAGTCAATGATGTATATATCCATAGGAACTTAAAAACTAGGACAAGTGTGCAAGGTCAAATCCATGTTCCTTATAACTCCAATTGTCTCAATAGCTATCTCATCTAGCTGAACTACCCCCTGTTCAATTGGTTCATATTTAAGGCCTAGCTGGTCAACAATCTTCTTTGGCATAACTGAGCTAGTGGCACCTGAATCTATCATGCACTTATGAAAAAGGTACTTTCCTATTATGATTGTAACATAAAAAGGTGGTGGTTTCACTATTTTGGATGGATGTTGTGAATTATTAGCATTTGCAGCCATTAGAACTATAGGAGTTTGTTGTGCTAAAGTGTTATTAGATAAGGTAAGTGACTATAATGCTTCCTATAGCATATCCTTTTGAGCTGGGAGTGCTAAAATGTCCCACATAGAAATAGGAACATGAGTCTTCTTTAGATGCTCAACAATATTAAAATTTTGGGTATTAACCTTACACTGGTTTTTTGGTATAGTATGTTCCTTTTGCTGTTGTGATGGTTGTAAACTTGCCTTTTGCGCTTGAACTTGCTATCCTTGTTGTCTTTTTGGCACATATTGCATTTTTTGTGCATTTTATGGTCCTGGTTGAGTGTTATCAATATTGACCTGTTGTTGTTTTGCCTTATCAGCTTGTTGTTGTACATTTGCAGCTTGGGTCTTTGACCTTGTTCCCACTGATACAAGTCTTCAAATCTGGTTTTGACAAAAATTTGCTACTATAATAGCCTCATCTTCAGTAAAATTCATTAGAGTAGCATTCGATTTACCTTGTTGCACTTGATCATGCTAAACTTCTCCTTGGTTTGTTATTTGTTGTCCTTTCAGAACGTTTCATTTCTTTTCCTCAAGTGCATGCGGACAATCAAGCCAATAATGACCATCATTATAAGTGTTGCACCACTCCTCATCATGTGCATAGTTGTTTTGAGGAACAACTACTAATTCTTTAGAATTACTAGGAGTTGCATAATTGTAAGGTTGGTTAGTCCTTTGACCATAATTTCTTTGTTGTCCTTGAGGTTGCCTTTGCTGATTTGATCATGAGGCTTGATTGAATTGCCTATTTTCCTGATAGGGAGCTTGACTAGACCTATTGTATTGACTTTGTTGTCTCTTCAAATTTGTTATTTCATTCCCATAGGTCTGTAATGTTCTCATTATACTGTCACTTTTCTCAATTAAGCCATGATTCTGCTCTTGTAGCTCTCTGATAGGAGTTGTAGTAGTGTGTTCTTTTGCTGCAACTTGCACATTAAATGTTGGTAACACTGGCATAGGTGGAATTACAGCTAACATTGGTACAACAACTGGTACAATCTATTGTATTTCTACATAATAAGGTATTGGAGGCCTTGGAGGTAGCTTGTTGACTTGTATTAAGTTGTTTTTAGCTCTTACAACAATATCAAATGCATTAGCCAAAGTACGTCCTCCCATAGATTGTATCATAACTGAAATATCACTGTTAAAAGTCTTTAAATAAAATAAGAATGCATAATCATTAGAAGACTTAACAGATACTAGAATTCTATCCCAAGTCCACTGGAAACAAAAATTAAAACCAGAAATATGCTAATTAGGATGCTTTTTGATGGTTGTCAAATATTCAACCAAGGAAAGATTATCAGACTTATCTTCAAACTTGTTGATTAACAAGTTTGCCAATGCATCCCATGAGGCAATTGAATTCACTGCAAGACTTCTGAACCAAATTAATGCTTTACCTCTAAAAGAAGCTACTAATAACTTTAAGGCCACATTTTCATGTTGAACTTGGTGTAATCCGCAAAGGGTAGCTATATCCTTGATATGTTCTACTGCTGAAACATGATTTTCACCAATAAAATATGGCACACTTTTCAATTCTATTGGTGGAATATCATGATGAGTAGTAATTTTTAAAGGGCTGCCAGCATTAAAAGCTACAAATTGAATTTTTTGAACCATTTGATGAACTGGTGGTACTTGTTGTTGTACTATATATGGTAATAAAGGTTGGGTAGGTTGATTTACCTTCTGATGATATGTTTTCAGACTCTTAATAGAAATTGTAGTACCACTTGTAGATGTTGAAATGTTTTTTTGATCCTTTTGTAATTCCTAAAAAATGGGCACTTTAGATTCAGAATGATCATGAACACTTAAATCTTTAGGAAAACCAATATCTTCAATTACTATCTCAGATTCTTCAAAATTTGTTGGTTGATCTTCAATCGTAGGATATTCAAACACTAAAAAATTTGATCCTGATGGTGAAACAGACCTTCCCCTTGTAACAATTGGTGTTCTTCCTCTTATTGATCTTCTAGGAGCTCTTCTCATTAAAAAATCACCAAAACTACAATTGAATATGCTATAAACCTTCAAAATAGAATCATAAGGTGTTAATAAAATACCTTCAAAAAGGCTGAAATATTGTTGTTCACACCAAAACAACATTAAGATCTTGTAATTCAGAGAACTGTGAAGCAGTTCGTGGTCCCACCGGGAGTGCCAGAAAAATGTTGTCAATCAGGATTGCACTTATAGTGAGATATAAAATCTAGCTATCTTGCTAAAACATGGAAACTCTCTCAGGCGGTGGGTTGTCCTAAAATAAGAGATGAATCTCCAAAAGCTAGGTCGGTTCCTAAATAGTGATCACCTAATCCTACATTATACACGAGATAAGGGGTAAGAAGTGACTGACAAATAATGAATACTAACCTAAATGAGGTGATACACTAATGGTTTTGAATGTAACTTTAATCAAATTAACACAAATTATGAAAGACACAATTGATTCACAATACATAGACAAACATGCAACCACAAAAGTGTTTGTACACAAGGATAGGGATCTTCTACTTTGAAAGGGAGACCTAGGTTTCATCAATTTTCTACAAAAAGAACAATGATCACAAAAAAAGACCTATAACCACACGTATCAAGATTCAACTCTGCAATAAGGAACATAACTTAAATGAAGGTGAACACAACATTAAAGTTAAAAAAAATTCACAATATTGCACAAAAATCAATGAAAAGGAATCGCTGAATCTCCATAACCAATGCTAAAAAAATCTCTACTACAAATTTTCTCTTACAATCAAATCAAAATTTGCAAAGCAAAAAAATTTGAATCCAAAAGAAGATCCCTCCTAATGAGGTGAATGTACAATATATAGAAATCATAACCTTAATTTGGATTTGAAGATCATGCCAAGGAAAAATCAATAAAAAATGATGAAAACTATGAAGAAGTCTCTAAAAAGTGCTCTCAACCAACTGTCCAACTGATAGATAACTCGAAAACTACCTCTAGTTCCTCAAAATCATGCACAAAAAACCCAAACTCGTATCCATCAAGTAACCCAAAAATATAGCTTGTAAAACTCCTCATAGTTATGCAATATATGCATAAAATAGACTCTCAATATGAACTGCATGCATAACTACCCTTAATTGCTCCATAAATCGCTAAAATAGCACTCTACAACTCCATCACTGCATGAGAAACTGGAACTGTCCTTAGCCTCCAAAAATAACTCCTTACTCAAGTCTTCATACTACATGTGACGTTTAGTTATCTCCAATTGTCCATCTTTGCCAAAAATAAAGCTCATCTTTGCATGAAAGAGTTAACTAAACGTCTCTCTTTGTTGTAACTGAAAGCTTTCCTTGCATTTAGGCATTACAGTATTTTAAAAACTCCTTTTAATTCCCTTTAATTAATAAAATCAATGGTTTTATAATTACAAACACTTGATTTATTAATTTTACAATCATAATTATTTTTAATATATTAATTAATATTGACGTGTTTAATGTTATATCTATTATTTTTTAAAACACATCAGTATTAATAAATAAAATAAAGGGAATATTAAATATAGTTTACATTTTAATAAGTCTTATATGTATCAAATAATTCGTTTAATATATATAGCACTTATTAAAATATGTTTATTTATTTATTTTTATTTTAATATATATTGAATGAAAAAAGACATTTATTTATTTAGTATATATTAAGACTTAAGTAAATAAATTAAAAATGGAGTTAAAAAAAATCAATAACATGCATAACTTAAATGCATGGAACCGAAATTCTCATAAAATATGGCAAAGAGTTTCTAAAGGCAAAAAGGAAAGCAAGGTTAAACTTGTCTTGTTTTGTCTTCATTTTGTTGCTCACACATGAAGAATGAGAGAATGGGGTTTCAAAAAACCCTAGCCGCATGGAGATTTTTCCCAGCAATTTCCTACATGGTCATTTTTCTCAGTGATTTCTTGTTGATTCTTTGCTTTGGAGGCTATTTGGTAAGCTTGGATTGCATCTTCAACTATGGGTTTTGGTTGTGATGGATGTTGGATGACATATTCATCTGTTCTTTCTCCATGCATGAGCTTGTTGTTATGCTTTACCTTGGATCATTTTACTGCAGTCTCTTGCAAATTTTATAAATTCTCCTCTGCTGCTATTATGTTGTATCTTCTCTAATTTTTCCTCTTTCATGGCCGAAGCTCTTGTTATGAAAAAGATTTGTGGGTTTAAAGGTTACATTTGTTGCACAAAAAATTAAACTCATTTTCCATACTTGTTAGGTTTCGACTTTGCTATGAATGTGAGGCACTTCTTTCAAATGGGTTGGAGCTTATGATGGACGACTTGAGTTTGAGCAAAAAATATGGATTTCTTTGCCAGTATGGGATGCCATTTCTCTGATACATACAGGTTTTACTTTTGCCACTAATTATGTGAGAGTTCTCTCTCTATCTTGCTATAACTGTTGTTGGGATTTTCCTCATTGTATGACTATTTCCTTTGCTGTAGATAAACATTGCACATGAACCCGTAATTTTTTCTCCTTGTGGGTTTTGTTTAAATGATAATATGAGGGTTTTCTCTTGCATCTATCATGTTGTAGCTTCTCTAATTTTTTCCAATTTTTCATGGCTTTTATAAAGCTTGCTATTGTTTGATAATGTAAACATTGGTTCACTTTTTTCCTTGTTATGAGATATTTGAACTTTGAATACTTCAAGATCTATTGCTAGACATGAGATTTGGAAATTGTAAGCACTTTACTTGTATTTGTTGTATTGTATAAACATTATAATGGCTCCATCAAAACTCGACCTGGGTTTACATTTTGTTGGGTATGAGTTTTTCTTTGGATCATTCATGGCTAAATACACCTTGCTTTGCTGTAACTAAAAAAACTTATGAAGTTTGTTCAATTTCATCTTCTAGCATGTTCAAAATATACTTAACATGTAAACATTTCAGCTGATTTGTACATGGAATTAATACTGCGGATTCACTAAAAATCTGATATTCTACACTTTCTTGAGCCAATTGAGTCTATTTTTGACATGTTTGCTGCATTCACCAATTATTTTTTACTCCCACATATGCTATGTTATTCTTTTATTATATTCTCTTCCAATACACCTGCAACTATAGTATCCATTACCTTTGATTCTGCAACTTATGATGTATATCATTACTTTGGCTAAAACATCCACATCTTTGTTGGTATATTTTGAAACTGTTGTCTGTTGAGAAGAAGTAAAAATCTGACATTCCCCTTTAAACTCAACTATAGCCTCTCTTGAAATATCGCTAGTACAAACCCCATTTCACATTTGATCAATGCTTGCTATTATAAAAAACATATTTTCATTTTCAGCATTCCCTACTATAGATCAACAACAATTATGTATATTAGTAACATTTATGACTATGATAAAACACTCATGCCTTATTGCATTAATTAGTGTATCTTTATTCAAGTTCAGTACATATCTCAAATCTTTCCATAAAATCTTAGTTGTTTAACACCTTTTTATTTCCCTTTCTGCCTGTAACACATGTACGTCCCTTTAACAATCTCCTTGTGTCTTCAATCTCCTGATATGGTTCAACTAGAAGGTCCCATACTTGTAATTTATGTATGTCCCCTCAATAGTCTCCCCATTTCTTTAGTCTTCGCCTCTACATGATTTGACCAAAAGGTTTCATGGTTGTAGTTTATGCATGTCCCTTTGATAGCCTTCTCAGTCCTTCAGTCTTGGCCCCTACATGATTCAGTCAAAAGGCTTCAAGCGTGTAATTTATGCAAGATCCTTCAACAACCTAAAACTTCATACCTGTATCTACACATGGAACAAACTCATTAGCAAAAACATGTTTTATTTTTCCAATTTATCTCTTGCATTCTTGTCTTTTAACATAGTAATCTGAATAGCCATGTTGTAGAAATAGTAGAGTATAGATGACAGGAAAGTTTTCCATTACTCAGTTCATATGAACTGACCCATCTCTTATTTCATTTTTTGCAAGTTTACTCCCAAATGGAGACGCAGGCTCAACCCTTCAACATTTAGCACAACAAACCTTCCATTCAAGTGATGGATGCCTTTCCTCTTATCTCTTTTCAATACTTTTTTGTTTATACAATGTGTTTAATTTGGATATTATGTTAGGAGCTAAGAATGTTTGTGATATCTGAATGCATTGTATTTAAGTACTGTGTAAAACTTGAGCACTTTGTACCTCATCAAAATCGTTTTCTATATTTCAATAAAAAAATGTACTATTTTGGTACTTGTATTTTGAATAAAAAGTGATCAATGTTCTTGTTTACTAATTCTTGTACTCTACTTTTTGCATTCTTTTCATTCTATAATATGTATTCTTAGCAACTAAACACACTTAGTCAGCAACTAAAACACACTTAGTTCAGCCTATAACATAGCAATTTAGGAGGTATGTTAAATTGGTAAGAATAATCATATTCAATATTTTTGAATGAATCCTAGATGTTCAAAGCCATGAGGTAAGGCCCTCTATACACCATGTTTGATCCATCACTTCCCAGAGATTTATACAAATCATAGAATGTGTTTTGCATATACTTCTTAAACTTATCAACGGGTAGCATCTTATCTACCTTCTTGGTAATCTCACATACTAATTTCAACTCATAAGCAATATGGTGAATCATCACCTTACCAATGTAAAATTTTACATTCCTCTCAAACTTCTCTTGGAAGTCCTAAATATCTATCTCCATGCTCATTTTCCCTTCAAGTTTGAAAGCTTCTATGAAAGATGCATGATCTAATGTGCACAGAATGCTACCACCCTACTTGTGGAAAGACTTGGTAGTAGGGTTATATGATGCAATTAGGAATTTTAGTAAATCCACATCCACATATGCCTCAAGAAAGATGAGCTTTGCTAAATTCCTCCTGCATGGATTTGAAGCTTGTAGCTTCTTAAATCTATTTTTGTAAAAGAACATGAATAACTCATACCCATTTGTATTTGAATAGATGACATCTCTACAATATATGTAAGAATCGCTAAAACTATGGTCATTTGCAGAGATTGCATTTGACGATCTTGGCAAGAGTTTAGACCACTCATCGATGTACTTGTTAGTCTTTCTTTGTCTTGTTTTTCCTATCTTTGAAGATGATTCCTGAATAATTTCCATCTCTTGAGACTACACTTCATCACGTCTTGCTTCTAACATTTTTCTTTCTGTAATTAGACCATGGACTTCTAAAATTCTCAAGAAAATCTCAGTAAATCCAAAAATTCAAGCACTCTACAACTCAATAATTCTTTTGGCTTCAACAACTAGTACTTTTTAAGTTACAAAGAATGTCTTTATGTAAGAATGATCCCCATCAACTCCATTTACTTCATTAAATTATAACATGCATGAGGATTCAAATTTTACGATCAAAGTGTCATTTCAAAAATTTGGTGATGTTAGCATCTAGCTTAGCGTTCTTATTTTGTGCCAAAAACTCTAATTGGTTGAAACCTTTGTCATTTACATATTTTTTCAATTTCTTTTCATGCACTTTTTGTCTTTTAGGTTTACACTCTTATGCTTAGTTGAATTCTCCTTTTATCGTAAGTTCACAAATTAACTGTTGGAGAAATTTGCTCTTATGCTCAGTAGCTTATTGGACAATTGGAGCCTTTAACTATTATGTTTCCTTTTAACAGTGAACTTATTCTCAAATGTCAATAACCTTTGTCATAAAATTGTAGCCTCCTTGAAGTAGACCTTTGCTCTTATGCTAACCTTTAATCATAACTCCAAGGAGCTTCAAAAGTGACCTTATGATGTTATGCCTAACCCTCAATCTTAGCATCGAACACCTTTGAAAAAATACTTACATCTTTACACATTCTCTTTGACCATTTCATCATGATAACCCTTAGGTCAAACTTGCGATCATATGCTCTCCTTTAGAATGTAAGTTCTAGATACCTAAAACCCTTTAAAAAAACCTTTATGAACTTATATTCAATGCCTTGGTCATATCCTCATATGCCCCTTTGAACATGTGAAACGCACTTACATTCTCTCTTTGAGTGTATCATTGCAACTCCTTTTGAACCATAAGTATTTTAACTTATGATTATATGCTCAACCTTCATGGCATTAGATTGGGAGGAATTTTTACCTTTGTGGAAAAAGAGTACACACCTATGTTCAATACTTAGAGCATATGTCCAAGAAACAATTTTACTTTAACCAAATCTTCCTATGATCTTATGATCTCAACCCTGGGCGTAAGATCAGAATGCATTGAAGACACTTTTATGATGCTACAGTCATATCTAATTGTGAGATATGGAGGGAATATAGATTATTCATACTTGATTTACAAACTTCCTCTTGGACATAAGACTTAGGATAATTAAAACGAGGCCTTGGATAAATTATTTTTGATTAAGTCTTGACATGATTAAAACATTTTCAGCATAACCTTGGTTTACAAAGATGATTTAAAAAACTTACCCAACCTAGGGCATGGGTCAAAATCTAGGGTTTGTCTACTAAAACCTTTTGCAAAAAGGACATGGAAACCCTAACTTCACATATTTCACCTAAATTTTTATAGTATTCCTCAAAATTTAAAATGGTGAAAATACAAGCCATCAGTGGCACTATCTAAGGATAATGGGTAATATGCATTCATATAAAAATATAAAATTTCTAGAAGAGAAGACCCCATACTTGACAAGATGAAAACTTATTTAGAGAGAAGTGCTTGATAAAATTAGGGAAAAATCAAAACATGTTTACAAAATATATATGGTATCTATATATGTATAGGGAAAGCTAGACTATTGTTCATGGAAAGAAAAATACCTTCAATAGAAGTATTTCTTCAAGAACTGTCCATGAACTAAACATTTTAGAATACTTCCTAACAACTCTCTTATGAAATATGAATCATTTCCCCATTATTCATGAATTAGATATGGGCCAAGCCAAATGGGTTCAAATTTTCCATGTTTTCCTTTATCCTCCATTCTAGTAATCTAGAGTAGTACTAATTCTTCTAATTCAAACTTCCTTTATGATACCTTGTTATCATGCAGATATTTCAATTGTAGTTGCAACTTTGCATTTCTTACAGAAGCTTCTCTTCTGGATTCATCTAGTTGCATAATGTCATCCATTCTTTGTTTCCTTTCATCTATTACATTATCATCATATTTTTGAATGAATTTGTACATCCCAGTTAGGTTATTATGTGATAACCTAGCTTGCATTTCATAAACTAGGTCATAGGGTACACATCCTATTGCCTTCTTCACTATTATTCTGCTAGCCCATACTGCCAAGGGTAACATGGAATCCCAAGCATTCTTGTTTTCATCCAAAATTCTCTTAATGATTTTCAATAGGTTTTTGTTATTGGATTTTGCCTACCCATTTCCTTGAAGATGATATGGGGATGATGTATATCTTGTAATGCTATACTTATCACAAATTTTTTGATATTCCTATGATTTGAAACACATAGCATTATCAATGATAATCTTTTCTCGACAACCAAATTTGATGATAATATTATTTATGATAAAATCCATCACTATTTTACTAGTTTCTCTTTTAGTGGGGATTTCTTCAACTCACTTTGTAAAATAATTTGTTGCAACCAAGATCCATGAATTACCACCACTAGATTTTTTCATGATTTCTTTTATGAAATCAATTCCCCATTGTTGGAATGGTGCTTGTAGCTCTATTGGTCTTAATGGTAAGCTTCCAGAGAACTTCATCTTGCCTGTGAATCTTTGACAAGCATCACATTATTTTACAAGTTGATGTGCATCTTTAAATAGTGTAGGCCACCAAAATCTAGCCCTTGTCACTTTATGAGTTGTTGTTTTAGCCATAAAATGGCCTCCACATACCCCACTATGCATTTCTTCCAAAATCTTGATTGATTTTTCTTCATCAACACACTTTAGTAATACACCTTCCATATTTCTCCACCACAACTCTCCTTTGACAATGACATATTTCATGGCTTGCAACTTCATTACCCTTTTTTGATTATCATCATCAAGTTAGTTTATCTGATTCCCATATAGATTAGAAACTGCCATTATCTTTGCAAGTCCTTTCTCTCTAACCAACTTGGTGATCTGAATGTCTACCTTTTGATCCATCTACATCTTCTTCATGAAACCTCATGCTAAGAGAAAATGTACTATACTATAGTACTTGGGACAAATGCAACTATAGTAGCCCCCATGAGATAACATCTAAATGATTTCACAACTTTGACTAATGCATATGCTTATTTTTCATTTCTCATATCTCATTTCTACAGCTTGTAGGGATTTGCTAAAGAATGCTATGGGTTACTAAAACCCTTCTTCATTTTTCTGTAACAAGATTGCTACAACAGTATGAAAGGAAGAAAATGAGAATATGTGAATGGACTTTGAATAATCAGGGGCTCTTAAGATAGGGGAATCTTTAATTGCTTTCTTTATTTTTCTAAAACTAACACTAGTTGACTCACCATCCCATTTAATTTTAGAACCCTTCTTGAGTAGTTTAGAAATAGGTCTCTTTACCTCTACAAAATTAGTAAAAAATCTTCTCAAAAAGTTAATCTTTCCAAAGAGAGATTGAATGCCCTTTACATTTTTGATCTTCTAAATTTTGTCAGTGGCTTCTACCCTTTCAGGGTCTATTCTCACTCCTTTTCCAATAAGATGCCCTAAGAGCTTACCTTTAGTAACTCCAAAGAAACATTTCCTTGGGTTCAAAGAAATATCATACTCCAAATCTCTGGCAAACACTTTCTCCAAATGAATATAGTGATCATCTTCCTTCTTTGAATATGCTATCAAATCATCTTGATACACCACTAGGAACTTGTCAATAAAATATGAAGAGGCGACATCCATGGCTCTTTGGAAAGTAGCACCAGTATTGGCTAAACCAAATGATATCTTACTATAGACATATGTTCCCTGTGGTGTTGTAAATGCAATTTTATACTATTATGATTCTTTTGCAACCACCTGATTATATCGAGAGAAACCATCCATCATGGACATTAATTTTGATCTAGTAACCCTTTGTAGCATAGACTCCATATTTGACAGGCAATAATTTTCCTTTAATGAAGATATATTCAAATTTCTAAAGTTAACACACAACCTTATAACTCCATTTTTCTTTCTAATAGGGACAAGATTGGATACCCAAGCAGAATGTCTTATTGGCTTGATAATTCCAACATCTCTTAGCTTCACCAATTCCTCTTGCAGTTTTGGTGCTAAGGTTGGGTTAATAGGCCTTTTCTTCTACCTAAAAGGTTTAGTACTTTCCCTGTGTGGTATTTTATGCTTAAATAGATCTTCTCTATAGGCCTTCGAGTCATCATAGGACCAAGCAAATACATGCCTATATTTTCTTTAAAAAATTGTCAAGGCCTTTCTTACTCCTAGAGATAATATTTTACTAATGGATACTATTTTGGGTGCATTGTCAATTCCAATATTTATCTCCTCTAAGTCCTTTCCATCATGCTCCTTAGCATTTAGCTTAGACCTATCATGATTATAAAAAATAGTTTCTAATATAACTAAACCTTTGGGAATCTTGTTTTTTTTTCCACTGAATGAATTCTCTGCCAAAGATAGTATCCTTACCTTCTACTGTTTAAACCATAGAAGCACAATCAATTTCCTAGCCCCAAAACCAGTCTTCACAATTTAAGAATCTCTAGATATCTCTATTATTTTCAAAAATTTCCAATTTTTTATATTGTCAGGGATAGATGGTCTGGTCTATACTTCTACTTTTGACATGCCAGCAAATGTGTGTTGGAATATTCAAATGGGAAGAGTACTTTCTTTCTTTTTTGCGGGCAGTAGGGAGGGGGGGGTGAATCAGAAGTAATGCACTTTAACCTTTTCAAATCCTTTAAAATAATTAACTGGAAGTAAACTGCATGCATGCAAACATATCAAATAAATATAAAGTAAACACATGCATCAACACACATAACACCAGAATTTTAGTAACCCAGAAACCCTTTAGGAATAAGAAGGTAAAACTGGGGTGAGGATGATACCCACAAAATCACTATAGCAATAATTGTTTGACCACTTCTAATGGTCAACCCTATTAAAGGCCCACCCTATTAAAGGCTTTACACTGTGTCAATAGTGTCTTGGTTAGAGGATTTACAAACACTTTACATGAAGTGTCACCCTGTTAAAGGATTTAGTCACCTCTTCAAAGGATCTACAAAATAGTTGTTACCTATCATCATAGGATTTTCACTATCCAATACAATTTCTAGAGAGTATTAGAAATCTTTGACCTAATTGCTTATAATCTTCAATTGTTGATTTCAAGCACTTGATCTTCTCATTCTAATGTGATCCTTTCTTAATTTGATATCTATCAGTAGCCCTTGTATTATTCTGATCAATTGGATAAGTAATTTCTACTCAATTCACTAAGTCTTTGATGCCCCTGTTGTTTGCCTTGTTTCTGCAATTTTGTTGTCTTCTTAGCAACTTCCTTAAGTTCTATTCAACAACATGAAATCATGGGATCTAAGCCTTCTTATAAAGACTTCGTAGACTTAGGGTTAGGTATGGATCTACGATCCATATTGAATCTTTAATTCCCACTCATTCCTTGCACTTTTCTCATTGGTTGCATGCCTTCTCCATTTTTCTTATTGGTTGCATGTTGATTGCATAGGAAATATAAAAGATTCATTCTTATCCTTATTATCCTTTGAAATCCTTCTATGTCAGCTCAAAAAATAGTTTATATCTGAGTTTGTAAAGCCACAAACTCATATGTTGATTCTATGTTACTTGGCACATACTAGATTATTCGTGCTCGGCACATGTTTGATACTAGTTTTCTTGGCACCTATTACATTTTGTCTTGCTCAGCACATGCATAGTTCTGGCTCACTCAGCAGATGAAGCATTCTGACTTGCTCAGCATCAACTATGACTCGGCATCTATATATTACTCAACACCTGAAGTCACTCAGCAATTGTTGGAATTTTGGCTCGACACATACTATAGCTCAGCATGTATAGTGTACTCAGCTCCTATATGAAAAGTGGTTAAGTGTGTTGACACTCAAATGTCAAAGCCAAACTGAGACCACCAATCTCCCCCTTTGATATGAGTGTCAAAAACACTTAACTAAACATTATTGGTCTGACCTTATGAGTACCTTAATCATTCTGCTTTGCATATGTACAAAATTTCAAAATTTGTTCAAAATACCTTATAACTCCCCCTGAACTGATTGTGCCTTGTCTATTCTTGTAACCAAATTTTTGTGCTGAATGTGCCTGATATTCTTTGTCTTTGTCCTGTTTCTATAATCTTTACCTGTGTGCTAAGTTCTTCTATCTTTTGGCTATCTTCAATCTTTTGCCCTTTATTCTTCAAAAGAATGAATGAAAGAATGTAATCAAAATGCTTAGTATTCTCCCCCTTAGTCATTATGTCTATCTCCCCCTTTTTGATACTTATGTCAAAGGGTTCTAAGGAGTAATACCATATTGAGCCAAAAAAGTATTGTTTACCTCCATTATCATTTTCAAAGCTATGTCCCAATTTTCTAAAGCAATGTCTAGTGACTTATGCTAGATGTCAGTCTCTGCAACAAGATGTACAAGTCCATCTAATGTAGAAAGATTGGGATCTTTCTTTAAGACAGTTTCAGCATAGACTTGCTCTTTGTGGAGAACCTCCAAATGTGGGGTGATGGAGGACTGAATCTACATCAATTTGGCCTTTATATTGGCCTCTTCACTTGTGAGTGTAGCTAACTCTCTTTGAGTGTGAAGCAATTGGGAAAAATGCTTCTCACTTTGAGTTGGATCTCTTGGTAATTGCATGCTAGAAATCTTCAGATTTCTTTCCAAGCTCATTATCCTTTGGCCTGTCTCTTGTGTGAAATTTGAAAAATCATACAACTTTTTATATAGTGAGAAAATGTTCTCAAATACAATTTTGACCTTCTCAATTTTCTTGGCCAATTCAACTTGTTGAAGTGTTATGCCACTAGATATCTTCTCGGTTACCTTTCCTTGAAACTTCCTCTCAGACCATTCCATAAGTTTGACATTTGTATCTCGGTCTTCACTTGTCACCTGGTCAACTATATCTGATAATTGTTCTATTATGGGCTTTGACTCATTTGGTGACTGCAAGCTTAAGGCATCCATAAAGATGTCCTTAATATCATGTAGTGCTTGCTTATGTTTATACTCTTTTTTGAGTATTTCTTGTCTTCTCCTTCTATTTAATGCATCTTGCATCTATGTAATCTGCTCCATGGTGATAGTCTTTGAGTCATAAGAAAGTATTACTATCTCTTTATCTAGCTTAGGGTCTCCATAATGAAGTATCGTGGTCACCATGGTTGAGCTTGAGCCTAGTGTGGAGATTTTCAAAGGTATGACTTTAGTGCTCATCTTCTAAAGAGTTTTTATAGGAGTGCCTATTTTTGGTAGCTCTACCTGTAGTGCTTGCCCCTAGGTCACATTTTTTTTTATCATTATCAAACTCTATTAGACTAGATTATGTTGATGGTTAGCAGCATTGTTTTGAAACTATCAGATATTGTACTATGGATTCAGTTGATATGTGATGAAATTACTCAGACTCTACATTTCATATATGCATGATGATTATTACATTATTTTCAGTTATTGATTAGTTAGATGGTTTATTATCACATGTGTTTTCTTATGGATACTTACCTCATACTTGCATGTGTATGGTGTGTGTGTTTGTTCTTGGATGGCATTTCTGATATGGTTAAGGAAGAGAGTCGTAGTCACCTACTAGTCAGGATTTACACGATGCACCACTTCCTGCCATTGCCTATTTACCTTAGCATATATATATATATATATATATATATATATATATATATATATATATATATATATATATATATATATACATGCATGGTTTTTATGCAGGTTGCAGGTATCGGGTATTGACTTCCCTGAATTGCTAGGATGAGCATACCCTATCACATTATCTCAATCTTAAGATAGGGGAGATAAATTCTCAAGTCCAAATCTTGACCCTTTAAGCCATTTGTCCTAATTGAAAATTAGGACAAGTATCTAGGCTGAGTACCCTCTGAATGTGTCAGATGACATAACTCGTGATATTAACCCTTTTGGTTTGATTTTGTATGTGTTTTGCTATAATGGGTTTTTTGTATTTTATTTTATGAGTCTTTGGTGTATTTTCTATTAATTAAGCCTAATTAAAAGATTTAATTAATGGTTTAATTTAATGAAAAATTAATATGGTATTTTAATATTTATTTTATTTAATTAATTAAATAAAATAATTAAATTTGAAGATAAAAGTTATAATTTTAAAGTTGGAATGTGATAATATTTATTTAAGTTAATAAATATTTTAGCAATTAAGTTTCGAAAATGAATTTAAAAGTGAAAAAGATATTAAAATCATTAAAAGATTCTAAATTGCATGATGTGTGCATGTGATTAAAATATAAATATATTAAAATAAAACAAGTGGAGTTATTAATGTGAGTGCATGAGATTTATAAAAAATTAATAAATTAAATTGAAAAGAGTAAAGTGAATATTAAATTAATTAATGTGCATTATTTTAATATTTAGGAGTTTGCGAATTCTTAGGAGTTGTCATGTAGACAACACAAGAGTTTGCACTCTAATTATGCACATGTTGTCTACACTTAGGAGTTAGCACATTATTTGAGCACATGGTGTCTACAATATTCTAGACACCTCATCATGTTTATCTTGTTATCGTGGAAGTTATGTTCTTAGTTGTCATGCTTATCTCTTAGTTCTTTCTAGACACATTCTAGATGCATCTTAGAGGGCTTTAAATGGAGGCTCTCCTGGTGTGTGTGAACATGCTTACATGCATTCGAGAAGCTCATATGCTTCTACATGCTCATATGCTTCTACAAGCACTTCTAGTCACTTGGGGGTTTCGATTGGTTTGATTCTTGGAGGAATGGTGAATGTTGGAGAAGGAAGGGATTTTTCTATGGACTTCTGAGGCATAGCAAATTAGCATCAGTATCCAGGTGCACTCATGATTTTCACATATTCCATTTGCACTCTTTCTCTTCCTGTGTTCATCGTGTCTGTTATATGTGTCTGAATATACTCTATGAATGAATCTTCAATCTTGAAATTGGAATCTAGATATGTATGTTAATTTTTATTTGATTGCAAAGAAACATTAGGAAACCCTAGTTTCATTTATGAAGGAAATTCATCACAAACTGCCCTGTCGTTTCCCCTTACATAGACCCGAACTTAAACATTCATAACTTTTTATCTAGACCAAATTTATTCGATCACTCCAGTCAAATTTGGCTCAACTTGGCCCTCTCTAACATATTTCAAATTCAGCTCGATCCAATGGTTCATTAGGGAGATATGGCCCCCGTACTGGGATTGTTTTATTCAATGACAGTCATTCCTCCATTTTCCATAACCATGAGTTCTTTGTGCTTAAAGTTTACAAAAATAATCTATCAAAGCATGCAATGAATTAAAAACTAAACCAACATAGATCTAAGACATTTATACTCAAGATTTTATCCAAATGAGAAGTCTTTTCAATACCAAAAGTAGACTGTGCCCTTACGACAGCAAGCTAGGATTTTGCAGAGAATTTAATTAAGATTAGTTAATAGTAGAAGTAGTGTAGTTAATTATTAGTCAATTTAAGTAAATGGATTTTTAAATGAGGGAAAATTAAAAGAAAAGAGATATTAATAAGTGGAATTAAATAATTGAATTATTAATGAGATTGATTTTACTTAAAATTAATGAAGATTATTTTAAATAAATGATTGTCCTTGAAGTATTTAAAGGAAATTGTAAACTGATTATTTAAAAGTTGATAAGTATTATTCTAATGTTTTGAATAATGTGAATGATTTTATCTAAAAGTCAATGGGAACTAGTTCAATGATTTATACAAGTATATAAGTATCTTATGATTATTTTAGAAAATTGTTTTAAAACAATGGAGGGATAATTCTATGTTGACATGGAAATTAAACGTAGAATCTTAAACACTTGAAGTATACTTGAAACAAAAATTGAAACATCATATTTGGCTTAACCATGTGATTGTAAAAACAAACTAAAATATGTGTTTGTATGTTGTTCTTTATGCTATCCATGTTTGGGGTTTGGGTGTAGAGTGTTGACCAGTTAGGATGTCTACCAGAGGCTTGGGAGTTATGCAAATGTGATGGCATGTTGATATTATTTGGTCTCGATTCTTTTAAAACCCAACCATGGTAATGTGATGGTATGCTCTATGAGATTTTTGTACTTATCATTCGTTGATATTTTTTAGACTTCTTGTGTGAAGCTGAGGTGTATGTATTTGACACACTTGACTTAACCATTTTTGAGTTATCGATCAGTTATACGTGGGTTACTTTCTAGTCGCCTTGATGGGACTGAAGTGTTTATTTGATCTTGATGATGTCATGTTTTGACTTGACCATTTTGGAGTCTCCGATCAGTATTACTTTGAGATACTTTTTGGTTGCTTGTTGAGAACCAATGGATATTGTGATTATCATTGATACCTTCAGTTGCCAATAGAGAGCTATTATGGTCATGATTATTAATGAATGCTTTTCAGCTGCTCATGGAGATTTGATGGTTTTATTGTGGATTATTGTTTGGTATTTTTCCAATCTCTTGTATAGGATTGTGGTGATTTTGAGATTTATGATTCCATGAGCTTAGGGTAGGTTATCTACTTGTAGTGTCAGGAAGTGGCTTGCAATGGGGGCTGGGGCCCTAAGAGGCTGCCAGGGTAACTCATTGTAAGTTGTTTTAATAAGTGATAACATTTACACTAAATGGAGATTAAATGAACCTAAGAAGATAATTGTTTGTTCTCGCCCATGCCTCGAGTGCTTGTAAAGACTAGGATGGCAGTAGAGAGAACACTTGGTTGTGACCTTGCATTATGTAGTATGCCTCGTCAGTATGAGAGGATACTAGTGGTCGTACAGGGATCACTAGGGGGGCGGGGTCTATTGAGAGACTGCTAGGGTAACTCTAGCATGATCCATGCGATGACACTTTTCTACTTGCATAGTAGGTTTCCTACATGTCTTTGTTGTGCCTCTGGGATTAGATGTCAATTTTTTGATTGGAACCTTTGAGTTAGTATACTTTTAGGATTCCTGGACTTAGAGAGTATTTATGCTATGTGATTTTGATAACCTATTTGGGACTTGAGATTATCTTCTCAGCACAGTGGGAGTGGACCATTTAGGTTCCATACGATCGGGTGGTAGTGCTTTATCACTCTTATCATTTGAGATCCGTTTGAGACACTGTGGCTGATGCATTCTTTATGATGGTGGACATGTATCCTCACATTGATGAGTTGCATATGTTAGATGATGTTATCTTATGCTTTACTTTGCATGTTAGATTACTTTCTACATATGATGTGGTATGATTTAGGTGTGACATTCCTACTATGTTAGTACCGATGATCTCTTTGATGATTTGGAATGTTACGCACGGAGGGATGGCTAGGATCCATGATGGTCTAATGATGCTATTTACAGTTGGGAGGAACCATGCACATAGTTAATTATGTTTGATGATAAATGATTATCTTTTACAATGAATGTTTATATCTTCTATGATGATGTATCTTTTGTGATGATGTGGTTTCATTTATGTTATTGCATCACGAATTAGAGTTAGTATGATGATGTACTTTATTCCACTTATGTATATTCTTTTAAGCCTTTCATACCCTGTGACATGTATAGTGGATGATTGAGCAATCTGAAATGTAATTACTTAAAGGACACTTGTATATTGTTTAAATATGTTGGGTGTATCATTATTATTTTATGAGGATGTGATGTTAGATGAATAGATAAATTAGATGTGGTTCAACGTTAAGGGATCCTTGAAGAATGTAACCTATTATGTTATGTTATGTTTACTTACAGTTGATTGTATGTTATTGTTTCTGCTACTATGTGTTTGATGTAAATGGTTTTTACTTTCATGTTTTATATATATATATATATAAATGCTACCAAACTTAGTGAAATTTTAGGTTAATTCTTTGGATCCTTTGGCAGGGCATTACACTACCAATGTCTGAATAGTGGCCTGCTCCTCTTCCTTTGATGTATTATCCTTCTTCTCATCAGACTTACCTTCTTTTGCACTCAGCTTTTGAATGGTGTTACTTGCTGCTATTGTAATTGTTGGAGATGGTGTTGGAAGCATTAAAATTTGAGTACTAGCAGCTGTATAGATGAAAGGTGGTTCTTGTGGTTTCATCTTGTCTCTTTTCGGTTCTACTACTTCCTTTTGTAACTCATCTACACTCACCAATATAGGATTTATGCATAATTGCGTGTATAAAGTTGATTGGTGAAGGATCTTGGAAGATCCTCTATAGTTAGGGGATTGATGTTGTGAGCAGAATTGTCAGGAACATCCTTGATTGTTATAGTATTTGCAGGTGTGATGGTCACATGAGGAGGGCTAGGGGGTGGCACTTTTGTGTCTTGCACACTCTATTCCTCTTGCTACTACTGCTCAATTGTTGCCATTTCTTCTCCCTTTTGTGTTTCCTTCTCTCCTTTTTCTTTACCCTCCTCATCTTCCTTTTCTTCTTCTCTTTTCTCTTCTTGTCCTTTTCTTGTTTCTTTATCCTCTTCCTCTTTCTTCTCTTCTTCTCCTTTTTCTATTTTCTCCTCTTCCACTGCTTTGCCTTTCTTTTCTTTCTCACTGGCTTTAGCCTTACCTATTTTTGCATCCTTGTCATCAATCAAATTGCAGATTGTCTTCCACAATTTTGTGGACTTATTTACTACATCTTCAATTTTATTTTGCAGAATACTGAAGGCTCTATATTTTGGTGCAAATTTTCCACCATGTTTCTTAGTAGCCTTAGTAATTTGACCTCTTTTTAGATCAGGCATCACTTGTGCTAAGGTAGATTCTCTGATCTCCTTTTCCATTTTTAGACAATGATGCCATTTGTTTTCAATTATCTCATATAATTCCCTAGGCATGGTATTGTCTAGCTCTAGAGGTGTGTTTTCAAATTTAGGCATCATGGCATACACTGATTCCTCTATCTTGTTTTGTTCTTCTTTACTTAATTTGTTAAATTCAAGGCTTTTCAAATCAGTCAAGTCTGCATTCTTAATATTTTCACAAATCTTATCTAAGGCAGATTTGGGAGGATGGCTTACCACTCTGAATTGGTTGATATCCTTTGATTCTATTCTCTCCTCATCATAAGTGTTTGGTTGTGCTACATACTTTCTTCTTTTCTTTGGCACTTCATCAGTCTATTTAGTGGCCTTCTTCTTCTCTTTTGTTTCCTCTTTGGCCTTTTTTGTAGATGCCCTTGTGGTAGCTCTTGTTACTAGTGCCTTCAATTTGGCTTGTGTTGTTCCTGTAGCCTTCTTTGCCTTAGGCTAGGCCGGAGGCTAAATTTTAGCCTTTCTTTTCTTTGACTCAGCTTGTGTAGGTGCTTCCTTGGATTCTTCTTCCTCAGTACCTTCCTCCTTATCTTCTCCTAAGCCTTGGGTCAATTCCATTGGGCCTTTCCCTTAATCTTCTTCTTCACTCTCACCTTCTTCTTCTTCTTCCTCTTTAGCACCTACTCCTCCATCAATATTTGCACCAAATATCTTCTTTATTTTCTTCACTAGTTTATCTTTCTTCTTTAGGTGGAGGTTGTTTTAAGTTCCATATCAACTTTGGAAAGCACAACATCATATGTTCCAAAATGAGGAGCCTCCTTATCAATCTCTTCTACAAGCAATGTTGTGATTGTTGTTGAGGCTTCATCCACATCAAGTTCATAACCTAATGGCCTTAGTCATCTCACCCTTGGAACTGCTACTTGAATGTAGGTGAAATCAATGTCTACTAGGAAGCATATGTCATTGATATGTTTTTCCACTAAGGAAACTGGTATTCTCACTCTTTGTTTCATGGATTTTTTAAAATCCTCAAAATAGCTTGTCATCTGGGCTTCGAAGTTGTCACCCATCTTATCAATGTACTCATTGATTTGAGTGATTGTAGTTTTGTTTGGATTCTACTTCACCTTTCCAATTGAAGGAAACTCTTCCATGACATAGAAAAATATGCACACAAGAACTAAACCAAACTTGCATTGAGCACGTTTTGACCTTCTTATTGCTCCTAGGTTTTCATTTATCTACTGCAACATCAGTTCTGCGAGATCATATGTATGATCTTTCTTCACAAGCTTATAGGCCACAAAAACAACAATACATGGTACTCTGTTTAATCTGCTAGATTGGTAAAAATTTTGAGATATCACTCTCACTTCAAAATCTAGAAGAGGATCTATTACAGTGTCAATTGTCACACCCCTCTTATTCCTCTTAGCCCCTATATTCCTTTCAATAACTTCTTTAGAATCACTTCTCAAGGTTTTAGGCTGATCTAGGGTTGGGAAACCTGTAACCCTATCTATTATCCTCTTGGTAATCTTCATGGGTCCTCCTTCTAACCATAAACAACCATTGTGTATCCTGCTTAAAACAATTATTATCCACTCTATTTTTAAACCTATAGGGTAACCTAGGGCATTTTTAAAACCCTTCTTCTCAACTATCTGAAACTCATCCTTCAGAATTTTGTTAGCACACAGTTTTTCATAGGCTTGGAATATCTCAAGGTCACCTACTACTCCTAATTTACAATTGTAACACTTCCTTACATCCTGCACCATGATAACCTTGGGTGGAATTATGAACAACACACTGACAGGGTCATTTTTGTAAGCTACCTCAGGAATGGGTCTAAACTCAGGTTGTTTTACCTCATTACTAACTAGCTAGACCTCATGACTTTCTTTTCCCTTGGGGTTCTTAGAACTAGAAGCCATTATATTGATCTAGGGTTTCAATATATTAAAACTTTAAAAACTACATAGCTCGACACTTGATAAATACCTTAGATCAATGAAATTTATGTTGAATCATTGTTGAAATTGATGCAAATGACTTCAAGGTTTCTCTTTGATCACTTTTGCACTCTTCTTGTCTTTGCTCTATGTTTGAATGGCATAAAAATGATCAAAATTTGACCTTATACCTTTTAATACCTAGCATTAAATGCTTAGTGCATATAGCTATAAACTTGGCACTTGAAGGTTTCACCATGACTCAGCTTCCACTGGATTTTGTTCACTCGACTTCTACTAGATTTCCACTTCACTAGGCTTCCATTGACATTTCTCAACTCGGCATCAACCATCAACTCGGTCGCTATTAGCAACTCGGCATCCACTGGAGCTTTACTTGGCATCTAAGGGCAACTCGATAATATTTATAAAAACTTCAAATTTTGACTTGGCATCTTTACTCATGCTGATTTCTTCTTTGCAGTACTTCTTTGTCTTGGGATTGATGTATGATATATCTTTGTATATCAGTCCCATACACCTATTCATGCTTAGTTTGATGAGGTGTGATCACTTGACCTCTTGGGCGAAGTGATCCCTTCATGTGATGTGTTGCACTCATCTTTCTTCTTCCAAGTCTTGTTCATTTGCCCTCTAATTTGTTCAACATCTACCTTCTCTTTTCCTTTGTTGACTTTTGAATTGGGTTCCTTTTACTTTTTTGGGCAATTCCTAGTGATATGACCAGTCTTCAAGCAACTGAAATATGTGGTTTGACTCAACCACCTGCTGTAGTTCCCTATGAAATGTGTCCTTATGTAGTTTTCATGAACATGCCCATACTCCTAATAGTAGTGACAGCTATACCTGGTGTTGTAATCCTAGTTGTAGTGGTGTCCATGGTTATTTCCCTTTGTAGGCTGATTGGGTGTCCACATAGGCTTTGATTTGCACTCAAATTCTCTATGTTCATATTTCTTGCAATTGTAGCAGTGACCCTCAAATTTTGGTGTTCTCATGGTCTTAGTCCTATATTTATGTGCTTGATGTCCTTGTTTTTTGCACTTCTGACAAAAGCTTGCATTTTTAGGCTTATCATGTTGATGACCATCCTTGCTCCTACATACATTAGAAGTATGTCCCTTTTTACCATAGAAATGACAAGTAGGTTTAGTGTTCTTACCTTTGTTACTCCTGTCTTCTATAGTCTTGGATGATTCTCTTTGTTTAGTGCTAGTGTAACCAAGTCCTGAAATATCATTACTTGCCCTTGGTGATTTCAATAATTGCTCAAAGTACTTGATAGCCTCATTTGGTTTGTTGAAACTTTATGCTATCTCATTCTCTCTCCTCAATTCATTCTGTAATTGTTCATTTTGCATTTTCAAGGTGGAGATCTCAATGTCCTTCATGTTTAACTCATGATGAGCATTCATCATCTAGCTTAAGGTGTTAAGCTGCATGTTTGAGATCTTTTCAAACTCAATTGTCTTCTCCTCTAGTCTATTGGTAAGATTTCTCTTGTCATCATCTATCATAGCCTTGTCTTCAATGGCTTTCTTCTTTTGTTCAATTACTTCACAAAAAATTATGGCTTGTGATTCTTGTTCAAGCTTGAGTATTCTGATTTCTTTTGCTTGAGCTCTGTTCTTCTCCATCAATTCAGCTATTGTTGCATCAAATTCTTTAGAATCTCCATTGGAAAACACTTGTGTGGTGTCAATATCCTTGTAGTGTATGTCATTTTTAGCTATGGTTGTATCCTTCCTTCTTTTCAAGGACTTTCTCAATTCTTCTCTGGCTTCCTCCAATTTGTGTAGAGCAAGATGCACATCAATCACCTAATTGTCTATGATCTTCCCAAGTTTGAATACTTCCATCTTCGAATCTTTTCTCTAAGTTGTTCGACTTCTCCTTGTGAGAACCTTGCTCTGATACCAATTGTTGGAATATTCAAATGGGAAGAGTACTTCTGAGAGGAGGGTGGGGGGGTGAATCAGAAGTAATGCACTTTAACCTTTTCAAATCCTTTGAAACAAATAACTAAAAGTAAACTGCATGCATGCAAACATATCAAAAAAATATAAAGTAAACACATGCATCAACACACATAACACCAGAATTTGGGTAACCTAGAAACCCTCCAAGAATAAGAAGGTAAAACTAGGGTAGGGATGATACCCACAAAATCACTACAACAATAATTGTTTGACCACTTTTGATGGTCTACCCTGTTAAAGGCCTGCCTTGTTAAAGGCTTTACATTGTGTCAATAGTGACTTGGTTAGAGGATTTACAAACACTTTACATGAAGTTTCACCCTGTTAAAGGATTTAGTGACCTCTTCAAAGGATATACAAAGTAGTTGTTAAGCTAACCTATCATTGTAATACCCCAAAACTGGCTCATTGCCATTATACTGATTCTGGTCTACCTGATCAAAGCTAGAGTCTTATCTCATTAGGAAAATTCTTGTCCTGACATTTGCTACTTGACTTAATTGTCAGATGTAGAAAACTCTAATCTTCATTCATCATAATAATTATTTATTTCCTATAGTATTTACTCATATTAGTCGCATTGAAACCTATTTGATTTAAATTTAATTTAATCTAAAAGTATTTATACTTTATTAAATTAAATTATCACCTAAGACTAATGTACTAAGGGATTAAAATTATTTAATTTAATAATTGTGTTTATTTTAATTAATTGAATATGATTATTCAATTAAATGGAAAATACATTTATGAGATCATATCTCACTTATTAAATTAAATAATATCTTCAAAATATTCTCTTCAGTTCTAAATGGAAACTTTGAGTGAACTACTTCTCAAAATTAGAATGAATCCAGTTAACTTACTCTCTCACTCATGGAAAGTTCAGTTAATTGCTCATCACATTTAGATTAGAAATAGTTCACTTCACCTACACAAGGAAGTTTCCATCTTAACTGAATCTTTGCTTCAATCCTGACTGTCGATCCGAGTTGATCTCACCTGTTGATGGACTCCAAGAATTTTATTTAAGGGACTCATAACTCCTCATCAAGAAGGTTGAATGGAATTGATATTGAATTAGTGTTGAAATTCATACTCACTTAGCTCACGTATTTGCACATGTTTACATTCCTAGCTTAATCTCATTTAGTTTAAATATGCATATGCTTAATCTAGTTCATTTTATATGTTCTTAGCTTAATTACATAACACATTTAGAATACTTTGCATATTCATTTAGACTAGCTACATTTCTTTAAATCCTTCGTTCTTAGAGGGTCTGGTTGCCTATACCTCAAATCTGAGGTCATTAACAGGAAAAATCCCTTTAGATAGGAGGCAACAGATCGCACTATCGAGTGTTTTGTATGAATAATTCAATGTTCATTTCAGGATGACTTCACAAGTAATGACCACATTGAAGTGTGTGTGTTAACAGAGGCCACATTCCATGCATACATTTTTGGTGCCCACCGTGGGGCCGAGGAAATCAATTTCTTTGACCTCATCTACATTTTTTAATGTTATTTTAGTGTTATGTCTGTACTATTCTGTACCAGTACTTGAAACTTCATGCGAGACATTCCATTTTTTTACAAGGATTTAAAATTATCACGTGAAGTTTTATACCATATCGCACAAAAAAGTGCCCAACTGCGTAAGTCTTCAAGCGACTCAGAGAAAGATTTTGCACAACCCTGTGCAAGATTTCACGTGAAGATCTACAATAGCAAGTTCAATTTCAACATTTTCAGCATTTTGTTCATTCAATTTTGCTAACATGTTTTTCTTGGAATTTATATTGTTATGATTCTCTGATTTTCTACAGCTTAACTATTGTCTGTAGGATGTTTTGACAAAGATTCCTTATAAAACCCACTCAAACAAAAATTGACCCTTGTTTACAAGATGATTGCCGAAGATACATTTGACGAAGACCACTTTTAAAACCCACAAAATAACGTGTCTTATTTATTTCTTTCAAAACATAGATTAATTAGGGCTTGTGACCTTCTTAGGGTGCAGGATGAAAGAATAGGGGATTATGCTCTTCACCACTTGGAGGTCATGACCAAGGGTGAATCAAAAACCTAGACCCTTCTGAAAGATGGCATTTCGAGGGAGGCAAGAAGCTTAGTGGTTCTTCAATGCTTGTTCTTTTCTATGATGAGATGATGGTTTCCTTTTTAAGGGAATCAAAATCTTTAGGAATAATGAGGCTGGATTGATTAAGCTAAGTGGGTAATTAATTTGTTCTGTGTGTTTGGGTGAGGAAATAAGGTAGAGAATTATGCTCTTTCCCCTTGAGGGAAATCAAAAAATTGAACCCTTAAATCTAGACAACCAATCCAAGTCAATCCTTTAGAGGGTCTGCCGAAGTGTTCCAACCTTTGGGAATGACCCAAGTGAGCATACTCCTTTTGCCGAAGATTCCAACTCACTATAATCAAGATGCTTTGTAGAGTGAAAGACTCCAAAGCTAGATTAATTTCTTTTCCTTGATTCTTGATATCGCATATCAAGGGGAAGCTTTGTTTGTACACTAGTCAGTGCTGGCCTCTGGCTTGCTAGGCAAGTAGTGTACACTTTCAGATGCTAGTGTGGGTTGCTGGTCTCAACTCCACTTGCGAAGCTACTGGGAATTAATACGAATGGAAGCCAAGTAAAAACCTTTAGTTAGAAGCCACTCAGTTCACCTCCGAAAGGAGGCATAATCTTTGTGTAAGGAGGGGGAAGAATCTCTCCTATAGAACTCACCATAGACATGCTACTGGATGTTTGAAGGTGGCATACACACTCGTCCCTTGCCACAAGGGTGCTCATTCAACATATACTATTGAGTCCTTTGAATATACCAAAAACATGGGCACCCTCTAGGGGGTGACACAGCTCTGTGAGGTACATGCATGCGCATAAGATGTGGGACAAAGGTTTTGCCTTCTCTACCATTTTCTATTTTTAGGGATAAAGTGTGTTTTTTATTGAGTCTCCAACATGTCCAAACTTCCTCAAACAAGCTAAGAGTCAAGACTCCCATGTCCCTCTGAGTTGCTTTGCCCTTAGTTGGATTGTATTCAACTACTGATTGTTTCCCACTGCCTAGTTCAAACGCTTTGTCTAATTACAACTAAAACACTTGTTTAAATGATTTTCAGAGTTAACCTTGTTGTTCATTCAACAAATCAGTCCAACTAGCCTATCAATCTATCCAAATAGTCAAGAAATCTCTTCAAAATCCAATGCTACTATCAATCTAATCCTAATTTTTGTGCACAAATTGGCATTTTTTTGCATGAGAATTTATCTTTTCACGTGAGCCTTTTCAGGTCTTCGCATGAGATCTTGAATATAATTGTGCGAGATCTTGCCAATTGTATTCATTATCTTGTCACTTTTTCGCACGAGCCAAATAAACTCTTCGCGCAAATTTAAATTGTTGCTCTAAGTCTTTGCACGACTCGATAAACTTTCTCGCATGACTAAAAGAGAATCTTCACGCAAGACCCTACTATAAAACTGTCAAATGAACTTATTTGACCAATCTATGATCTCTGTTTAGTCTGATTCTTGCATTGAGTTGTCCCTTTTCTATCTGTACGCAGTCCCAAACAGTGGCATTTAGCTTAAACTAAAGATTTGTGATCTACACTTTGACCTAGTCTTGTCATTTAGTTTTTTTTGGATTCTCATGCTTGTCATACTCCGTGTTACGTTAGTCATAACCTTTGGTTGTTCTAGCCTTCAAATCAGACTACCCATGCCTTAGTATACAACATTCTTGTCTTGTCTTATTGAGGCTTAGTCTTAGTGTGATCCATGTCTAGGTTCTTGTCTTTTGTCCTTGTCTATGACTATCGCAACAAGGAGCGGCTATGTGTTTTGTCCTCTTAGACTTAGGTGGGGTCATGTTAGGGGTCATAATCATAGTAGAGGTCACTTAACTTTTGTTAGACAATCTACATCCAGTTCGGCTAGTGAGGCATCTTCACAATCCCCCTCACCTGTCAGGAC
The DNA here is from genome assembly GCA_028749045.1 of Cupressus sempervirens. Lineage (NCBI taxonomy): Eukaryota > Viridiplantae > Streptophyta > Pinopsida > Cupressales > Cupressaceae > Cupressus > Cupressus sempervirens. The sequence goes on along the minus strand of CM053788.1, from coordinate 177,587,622 downwards.
ACATCGAGTCCAATGCACATTCTCCATAAACCTACAAGAGGATCCTAAAACTGGTAGAGGTCCTCTATCTCTAAACACAATCTTTGACTTCCTTTTCAAAGGACCATTTGAAACACAACATACTGAAACTAAGCACATTCCTATAATGACTAATCATGAAACTGAACATGGTGGTAATAGTAGACGTCAAGAACCACCTAGGAATGATAAAGAGAAAGAGAAAGACCATGACACCGATGAGGAACAGGAAGAGGTGGAAATACTCCCTAAACACATAGAAAAATTTCAAAGAGACAAAAACTTTCAAAAGGTCATGTGAATCCTACTCAACGAAGAGAGAGAAAAGTACTTTCTCAAACTTGTCCAAGAGGGAGCTAAGTTAACCTCTCATTTCAATGTGGAAACCATTATCAAGCCTGAAGAAGAAACTGAGACTTCTAAACTCCAAAAACAATTGAAAATTATGCAAGACCAATTGGCTCAGATGATGCATGAGAAAGAGAAACCCACAAAAACATACGCATTGGATGCTCTTTGTCCATTTCCATTTGACAAGAGCGTAAACATACCTCCTTTCCCATGAGGCATAGAGCTACTTAAGTACGACAAGTACTTTGGTACCACTAATCCCCAAGATCACTTGTAGGAATTTGGCACTTTCTCTATGGAGTTTATACACGATCAAACATACCTCATGTGTTTATTCCCTAGAAGCCTAGGTGGTCAGGCTTTAGAGTGGTTTTCACATTTACCTCCCGGTATCAAGACGTTTGATGAAATTGCCAATTTATTTGTTTAGTAGTATTCTCATAACATTCAACATCCTGTCAACATTTGAGATCTATGCAACCTTAAGTAGAAAGTTGGAGAAACTTTTCTTACATTCCTCCAATGGTGGAGGCAACTATACACTAAGTATTCCCGCAAAATTTTGGAAGTAGAGAAGCTTGAAATTTTCACTGATAACCTCCTACCTGAGTTTGGATATAGAGTCCAACTTCAAGGTCCATGTACCTTTGAAAACATGATCACACAGGCTATCCGTATTGAGTAATTTATGGTCAAGAAAGGTGAACTCACTCTTTAGAAGGACACAAAATAAGGTTCCAACTCCAACAGGGATAAAACCAAATATGTCAACAAGAATCAAGAACTTGTACATGATGGAATTGTTGACAATGTCACACCCAATCCTGCTAAAGTGGCATTTAATCTCACAGACAACCTCAAGGTAGCCAAGAATGCTAGGAAACCTCCTCCTAACAACAAGACATCTAAGAACAAAACAAGAAACTCATGGGCCTCACGCCCCAAGCGAGAATATACACCCTTGGGAGAACCTTTGGATGTGGTTTACAAAACATTGCTACAACATAAACTTATTTCACCAATGGACAACCCTTGTCCCTATGATCTATAACCATGTCCACCATAGTGGAACGAAACCTCATTCTATGAGTATCACCAAAATAAGGGACATAAAACTAGCAACTGCATAAAATTGCATCATAAAGTCCAGGACATGATTGATGTTGGTGATCTTGTGGTAGATGGACATAACAAAAACTCGAATCATAAGGCATTCAAAGAGCCTTTCCTAGCCTATGAAAAAGGAGAGACTTCAAAACCACAACTCAACAACAAGGTCAACTATGCATATTCCAATGGTGACAATCTGATCAACATGGTTGAACCTATGGATTCTGAATACTATGACATTATTACCATTAAGGGTAAACAAGATAACAACAAACTCAAGACACCATTTTTCTTGAGGGGCCCTACTCCCAACACAATGGATAATACACACTCACAACACTGTGCTAATGTTGTTACTCGCTCTCGTGCCAAGTTGGTGTTCAAAGGCCCTGTGCCTTCTACTTCCGATCTTGAACAACACAAAGACAAAGCCCTTGCTGGTCCATCTAGCAAAGGTACAAAACCCACAACGAACTTGACGGCAACTAGTTATAGTGTTCTCGATCAATTGAAATGAACTAATGCTCAGATTTCCATCTTTGAGCTACTTAAAATCTCGCCTACTCACAGGAAGATTCTGGACAAAGCCCTCACTGAGGAAAATATTCCTCAAGATCTTGATCTTAAGCAATTTCAATCCATGGTAGGTCGCCTGACCTCGCCTTATCTTATGACCTTCTCCAAGGAGGATGATAACTCGTTGAGTCACCCGCACAATCAACCTTTACACATCAAGGTTATGATACATCAGACACGTGTTCGTCAAGTACTCATTGATAATGGCGTTGGCCTAAACATTTTCTCTGCTACTCTGCTTAGACAATTAAATTATTCTAAGGAGTCTATTGATCCTTGACGCAAGATCACCATCAAAGCGTATGACAAAGTGGAATGAAAGTCTCTAGGTCTTGTGATCTTACCCATTCTTGTCGGTCCTGTAGAAAGGGATGTCACTTGTCAGGTGCTTGACATTCCCTTGGCTTACAACATTTTGTTAGGTTAGTCATGGATACATGAGATGCACACTGTGCCATCCACATATCACCAATGCATCAAGTTCCCATTTCACGGCTCTGAAGTTACTATTCCTACCACTACTAGCTATACTTGTAATATGCTCAAGGCTATTGAAACTTTCCTCCCTACTAACCACGAATCCACTAATTAGCATGACAATAAGCTTAAACAAATTGAAAATTCATTCAAACTAAAAGAAACTAGCATGGGAGAGTATCACATTGAACCAGTGCTATCATTGACATCTCTTCCACAATCTCCTCGTCATTAAGGGAGACCCTCAGAGGCAAAGAAGCCATTCGTACTGACACCTCAAAAAAATTATAATGGAACTTTTGTTTAGGCTATAGTTCCCTTAGAGGATGAAAGTGAAAATAGAGCCATTGCAGCATGGCTTTATAGAGAAGAGGCTCCAATAGACTTAATAGAGCAAGCTCAAGAAATAACTTCTGAGAAATATGGGCTTGGTCTTAAGCTTATGAAATATTTTGGTTACAAGGGAACTAGCTCTATTGGGTGCAATAACAATGGCTTAATCGATCCTATCAAAGCAACAGCTCAAAACAACAGTGATAATTTGGGGCCTAATAAATTCATACCAACACCTGCAAGTTCATCTGGAAATGAGTCACAAGCTGAGTCAAATACTCGATAGGAAGAATTTGATGATAAGGATTCCTATCCTCATCCCTTTCCTCATCATCTCGCTAAATTCTTTGCTAAGCCAGATGACTTTGTGCCACATGTTAGCACAATGGATGATACCAGTGATTCTTCTGAGGACAATACTGAGCAACTCAAATATCATTTAGAAAAGGGAGAATCTAGTTAGTCATTATGTATTGAGTATCTATGTAAGAACCCAAAGGATGAAGGTGAGTATGTCCCTATCACTATTGGAGAGTTCTATAGCCTCTTGCCATGTAGCACTAATTCTAAGGAATATGAGTTTGACTCTCTTTTAGAAGCGACTACTGATAAATACATTGACCAAGTGCATGTTTATGAAAACCAAATTGAAATGGGTAAAATGTCTAGGCTTAGGTCACATGGGTCTGATCCAACTAGTGTCCTAAAGTCATAAATTACTGATGTTCATACTCAGAGGTGTTTGAACACATCTATGGATGAAGTCATCGTAGGTCTCAAATTGCTAGTCCAAGCACTTAATGACTATACTATGAACACAATTGAACCAGCCACCACTCTCTCACTCACACATCCTAATCTTATAGACTAGAACCCTAATGCATCTAGTGAAGTCCCCATGTTCTAGAATGACTATGCTCTCACCTATTACCTAAACATTATTAAACTTGTAACATCTTCCACCATTGAGCAGAGTGTCAACATGACTAAAGCTGACATCAAATATCTCAATCATACAATTAAAAAGAAAAAATGTAAAAGGTCCGATGGTGAAAACCACATTGTGGCATTGTTGGAACCCAAAAAAGTAAAAACAAGACGTATCCAAGGGTGAAAACCTCTTTGAGGTGCCCGCTGATGAGATATTTGATACACTTCCCAATCACTTTTAGGAGAGATCATTAGTGTTGATAGAGCCAACACAGCCAATTAATCTGAGCATAGAAGAACATCCTCATATGATACATCTAGCACAATCCATGTCACCTAAAGAAAAGAAAGAATTCATTACCTTTTTCAAAGAAAAGAAGATAAATTTTGCTTGGACATACTCTGACATGCCAAGACTGGATCCTGAGCTTATCATGCATCACTTGTCCATAGCACCAGGCATCAAACGAATTAAATAGAAGCTTCATTAAATGCATCCTCACGTTGCATTACTTGTCAAAGCGGAACTGGAGAAACTTCTAAAAGCTGGTTTCATTCGCGCAATTGATTATGTTGAATGGATATCCAATATTGTTCCAGTCTCCAATTACAATAAATCTATCAGGGTTTGTACTAACTTCTGTGATCTCAACTTGGCATGTCCTAAAGATGACTTTCTACTTCATAATATTGATATGATAGTGGACATGACGGTCGGCTATGAGATGTACTCACTTATGGATGGGTTTTTTGGATACAATCAGATAAAAATTGCGCTAGAAGACCAAGAGAAAATGGCTTTCACATGTGCATGGGGAACCTTTTCCTAGAATGTAATGCCATTTGACTTGAAGAATGCTGGTGCTACATATCAATGGGTTGTTACTACAATTTTCCATGATATGATGCATAAGACCATGGAGGACTACGTCGATGATACCTTGGTTAAAAGGGTTAAATGTAATACTCATCTGCGAGATTTGGGACCCATCCTAGATCATATGGATAAATTCAGTCTTCAGCTCAATCCTAAGAAATGCGCATTTGGTGTCACCTCGGGAAAGTTTCTGGAATACATCATTTCTGCAAAAGGAATTGAGGTGGATCCGAAGAAAGTGCAAGCAATAATGGACATGCCACCACCTCAGAACATCAGTCAGATGAGAGGACTACAAAGAAGGCTCCAATCTATTTGTAGGTTTATCTGATAGTTGGTTGATAGATCACAACCCTTCACAAAGACCTTACATAAGGGTTTAAAAATTAACTAGAGCCAGGATTGTGAGCAAAGCTTAACACAGATCAAACAATATCTTGTCAATCTGCCAATCCTAATGCCTCCCATCCATGGAAAGCCTTTGCTTTTATACATTTCAGCAACTAAAACATCTATGGGAATCCTATTGGCTCAGGACAATAATGATAACAAAGAAAGAGCTATTTCCTACTTGAGTCGGACACTGATCTCCTATGAGAAGAACTACAGCATTATTGAGAAAGCTTGCTTGGCAGTCGTCTTTGCTTCCTAGAAGTTGAGACACTACATGCTTGCCCACACCATGCAGCTTGTGGCTAAAATAGATCCACTAAAGTACTTGCTTAGTAAGGCAGCTCTCACAGGAAGATTAGCTAAATGGGTGATGATACTTAGTGAGTTTGACATCCAATACATTGAATGCAAGGCTATCAAGGGACAAATAATTGCAGATTAGCTGGCCAATACACCCATGTAGAGTCTCCAGCCAATGAACATTGATTTCCCTGATGAGTCAATTTTGACACTCACACACCAAACATGGGTTATTTTCTTTGATGGGTCCTTCACACAAAAAGGATCAGGTGTTGGATTACTCTTCATTACACCATAGAGATATTCATTACCCAAAGCATACAAGATTTTGTTTCCTTATACAAACAACATTTCTGAATATGAGGCTTTGATCAATGGCATGAGAATTGCAGCCAAATGGAGAGTGGATCAATTAGACATTTATGGTGACTCTCAGCTTGTCATCAATCAGGTTAATGATGTGTATCAAACAAAGGATGAAAATTTAATTCCTTACAAGTGCATGGTTGATGACTTGAAAAAGTATTTTGTGCATATTACCTTCTAGCAAGTTCCACGAGTAGATAATAAAGCAGTTGATGCCATGGCTACTTTGGCCTCCCTACTACAAATGCCTAAAAATAATCTCCGACATGAGTTCTTGGTGAAAGCATTACACTACCCAGCCTATGACACCTCTGATTCCAGGATGATCTATTCTATCATAGGACATGAATCATCCTGCTACCATCACATTTATTCCTATCTTCGCAATCAAACCATTTTGGAAGGTCTGACCCAGAATGAGAAATGTTACCTAATCCGTAATGCTTCACATTATGTCATTGGTTCTGATGATCTATATAGGAGAGGTCTCAACAAAATACTCCTTAGGTGTTTAGAACCCGAAGAGTCCAAATGCGCACTAATTGATGTTCATGAGGGCATTTGCAAATCTCACTCAAATGGTCTAACACTAGCTCACAAACTCCTTAGAGCTGGTTACTATTGGCCTAAAATGAAGCAAGAAGCTATCAAGTACGCTAGATTTTGCAAGTAGTGTCAGCTTCATGGGAACCTTATCTATGCTCTAGCTAGAGAGTTGATTCTGTCTACTACAACATGGTCATTTCAACAATGGGTCTTTGACTTGGTGGGTCAGATTCACCCAACCTCTTCTAATGGACATAAGTTCATTATCACAGCTACAGATTACTTCACAAAGTGGGTAGAGGAAGTACCTCTCACAGTTGTCAATGGAAAAAAATGTAGCTCTTTTTATCACAAACTACATCATCTGTAGATATGATGTACCATCCTTAATTATTACTAACAATGGAGGAAAATTCAAGAACAAAGACCTCAAGGAACTATGTAAGAAATTCAAAATCACACAACATTGGTCTTCCATTTATTACCCCTAGGGTAATGACCAGGCTGAGGCATCTAATAAGGCAATCCTCAAAATTCTTCATCACACAGTCAGCAAATCAGGAAGAGACTGGCATCTCTAGATTAATCCATCCCTATGGGTGTATAGGACAAGCATCAAAACTCCAACGGGCACGACTCCCTTTGCTTTGGTGTATGGGGCGGATGTTGTGCTTCCAATTGAGGTCAAGATTCCTACCTTGAGAATCTCTATGAAGGGCCTTATTACTGATGATGACTACATGATAGCTTGGCTTCAAGAGCTTGTGTTACTGGATGAATGTCAACAAGTGGCATGTGATCGTCTATGAGCATATCAACAACAAATGTCAAGAAGCTACAATCGAAGGGTCAAGCCACGTGACTTCCAGCTGGGTGATCTCGTCCTGAGAGAGACCCCTAAGAATCAATAGCAACGAGTCCAAAAAGGGAAGTTTGAACCAAACTAGCTCGATCCTTACATCATTACTACAGTATATGGATTTGGCACCTACTAGCTTTCCACAACCGAAGGAGAAGTGCTCAAAGAACCTATCAACACTCTCCACCTAAAATGGTTTTACAGTTGATCTAATATTAGTAGCTCTTTGTACATTTCTATATGTCCTGAAAAAAATCCTAAAAATCAAAAAAGGTCCTAAAAAAATTGTTACCTTGGTGAAAACCTAGCAATATGCACCTCGGTAACACCAAAAAAAATTGAAAATTCCAAAAAAAATTTAAAAAATTTAAAAAGAAAGAGAAAAAAAATAATAATAAAAAGAAGAAGAAAAGTGCCATTGGTGAAAACATGGAAACAGGCATCATGGTAGCAAAAAGAAGGAAGTAAACAGGCACCTCTTGTTCTCAATGCTCCATCTCTCACCTCATCTTCTGGCTCTTTGTACATTTGCTTTACTGCTTTTCCTACTTTCTACTCATGTATCTATGGATTGAGTCTTGTCATAGCTCAGGGGCATTCCTCTTTATGTGTCTCTCCTTTCGAGATTCTCCTCATAGAATCTCTTTCAAGACAGTCACCGGCCATTCTGGCTATGTCTACCTATTGTCACTAGTGTCACTATTTTCAAGATTCTCCTAATAGAATCTCTTTCACAACAGTCACCGATTGTTCTAGTTGTGTCTGCCTACTATCGCCAATGTCACTCTTTTTAAGATTCTCCTAATAGAATCTCTTTCACAATAATCACCAGTTGTTTCAACTATGTCTGCCTACTAAAGCTCGTGTCACGTTTTGAGATTCTTTTATGGAAGATCTCTTTTGCATCAGTCACCAGTCATCCTAGCTATGTCTATCTACTGTGCTCAATCCTCCTAGGTTCTTCACCTCGAATATTCCTCTTTGACCTCAGTCACCAGTTGTTCTAAATGCATCTACCTACTATTATCACCCTACTAAAGAGATTTCTTTCAAACATGTTCTGGACACTGATACTTGACATCAATCCTATAACACAAAAATGAGCTCAAAATGACATTTTTTTTGGATAGGCTAAGCATTTTCTTTGTTTGCTTTGTTTTTTCTTTATCATATCTCCTCACACAACTCGATGATGTCATTTCTGACTAGAGAAGTAATGAGTAGAGGCATGATCTTTTCTTTGCTTTCTGTTTGTGGTTTAGTTCCAATAAGTCAACATATTCCTATAAGAGAGGTGTCCACTATAAGAGCCTCCATCTAATATTGGATGGTGGGGTGTACCTCGACTCCTTTTATACGAATATGTCAATAATGTTGGTTCTTCTCCTTGTCTGTTGGAGTGAACTCTTCATGCTACAGTACATACTAATACTCTTCCTATTGAGTGAACGTATAGGTCACTATGAGTATACCTAGCACATTTTTGTCTCAGGTTACAAATGTAAGGGTTGTTGCAGATAGAATACTTACTGAATACTTAGCATAAGATGGATCTCTCGTGTGTTTGGTGTGTCTGCCATGCAAGCAACATTTTGGTCATCCTAACATTCATGTTTTGATGCTTATGTTAACTTGCTCCAATATAAGGGACAAATGTTCTGGTCATTCTAGCTTCTTGTGCCTCGAGTGCTTACATTTAATCCCAAAAAACCTATGACATATGTCCTATTCATATTTCCATGATTGCAAAGTTAGTCATAATTGTAGGATGTTTAAGCTTTGTTTATGTCCAGTGATGATAAATTGTTGAGGCTCGGTAACCAAACCTAACGTTGCATTTAATATAGTCTGGCATCACATAAATCATTTGCATAAGCACACGATTCAGTAGAAATTATGTCTCTATTCTTCATAATGAGGGATTGGGAGTCTCTTCTAGCTTATTTGGATTCTCCATGACTACACAAGTTCTTGGTTCATTGGTTCATGCTCCTCGATGAAATACCTGTCACTGTCAAGCAAAAATATGCAACACTGCATAAGATTTTAGTTCATTTCCATATGCATTGAATTCATATACTCACATCATCTACTCTACATAATAATAATCACATCACATCAAAGTGAGCATGCATTTGTCACAGACACATTCGTCTCATCGATATCTCATGTACATCAAAGTAAAATAGACATAGACAATGACATGTACACAGGAATACTCAGCTCAAAATCTCATATATATATCAAAAAAATGTGTCCATACAAAAAATGGGTGCTACTTGAGCGCTATCGATCAAAATCGTACAAAATGGTGCTGGCACACCAATGGATACATAGCCAAGATCAAAATTGGGAATCAAAGTAATTAGGAGCTAACTATGGCCTATGCCATCACCCCCTGCAGCTAGAGGAGGGGGAGGAGGTGGCATATCTAGTCTCGATGGAGGACAAGCACCCCTAGAATCTTGGGCATATTAGGAAAATCAAGGAACCTACTAAGCCTCATCAGGCACAATTGTAGAGTATGCTGAGAAATAATAAGCCACTTGGGCCATTTGCAATCTGACCTCATCCTGCAGCATCTCTGCCCTCTGCTCGGCTATCTATACCTACTCCCACAGTCTCAAAATCTCCTGATCTTGCTCAACCAACTGTGCATCCCTCACCACCACTGCAATCTGTAACTCTCTGATCTTCCAGAAAGCCTGCCAGATTTTCTCCCTCTATCATCAAAAAATCTCTAGGGATCCTCTGGATGGTTGCTCCTGAATCTCCTTATCAAGCATTTTTGCTTAGTGGGTGTCTTCTCCTCCACCCTCAGCCTCTGTCATCGTCTTTGCCTTCCGCTGCTACTCCCAACCCCTAGATCTGATCGCATCTTTTGTGTAGGGATATCAGCTGCCTGATCCTCTACCTCACCTCTAGTAGTGGGCCCTGTGCTACCTATTGTGGGGAAGCCTACTACTACTTTTTTGGTGCCTATTGTGGGCCTGGCACTGCTCCCCCCAAGGGATCTATAAATCGTGGGATGGGATGACTGATAAGATATACTTGATATGCTATCATCACCCTTGCATTGGTTACCTCTAGATGGTAGTCCCACTATGTTGCAACTAGGTTGCGCACATCGATCATTGATCGCCCTACATCTAGTCTTGCCAGCCATCCCCATGTCAGATCCTTCATGAATCACACGTAGGCACAAAACTCTTGGGAGATGTCCTATTGCCTCCCATACTACCTCCATACTTGACTAATGGCAAACCATTCGATAATTTGTGTAGTCCCACCTATCAGTGGTCGTGAGCTAAACATCTAGTCAAGCTTTGCGGGAGCATCATCCCACTCCTTGGTCTCTCGCCAGGGCTGCCATACGACAAAGACTAGGTCATCAAGATGGTCCCTCCACTGCTCTATCTTACCCAAGCCTGCTTGGGTAATATGTCCTATGTATCTACAAATGTATGGCTCTATAGGCTCTCGGGCATCCTCAAAAATTGGTCAGGTGACTAGCAGATGCTCCCATGCCTAGACCTGTAACACGTACACACTAGCAGCCATACTCTTTCACTCATGGTACACTATCTCATGCATCTCATAGAACATATGGGCAAGCATGCATTGACCCCATCTGAATCTCTTTGGTGCATCCAACATCCTCTGCAACATGATCCCCCATCCACACTCTAGTCCATGCTACCCTCTATCAAGTACCAAGAAGCAGTTGATGAATATGGCCAAAATTGCGGCCAATATGTGTGTCTACCCATATCTGTGGACAAGCTCATCCCAGGTGATGGCCCATCCAATAGCTAATTGTCTCCCAAAAATGGTATACAATGCCTCTGTACCTACCTAGAGCACTGTGTCATATGATTCTCTCAGCCATGAAATAGTATGCACAGGATCCTGTATATGTCCTCGGGATTCACAGTCATCTCTCCCTGAGGAAGGTGGAAGGTGTTCATTTCCTAATGGAAATGCTCCACCAATGCAGTCAACAGGTCGTGATTCACCAGCAATGCTAGGATCTTGCATAGATATGTGAGCCCCAATCTGTCTATATGAGCCATGCCCTCTACATCTAGACTCTGCAACAAATCCCCATACGATGAATAGTGAGATCTAAACAAGACATCACCAAAGACCTCTTGCACACACAAACAAACAATAACAACAAGAAAATGGTCAGTACTCGATCAAAAAATCAGAACTATAAAGAAACGAATGCGAAGATCATGCTAAAAATGTAAAAAATGTAATTTTTAAACATACTGTTGTCATAGGTTTTCGCACAAAGATGTAATTCCTCATGTAAAAATTCATTTCTTTGTGTGAGAAAAATTCAAGTTCCTGCACATGCTCAAATCCCCATATGAAGAGAGTCTCTCTTGCACGAAGAAAGACGTTTTTGCACAAAAAGAGACAATCTCGCATGAAAGATGAAAAATCTATGCGTGAAATTCTAACATTATTCATGAGATAAGTGGGCATCTCCTATGCGAGAATCTCCACCGATGCGCATGAAGATACGTCAGGTTGGAAAATCTTCACGCGAAGAAATAGTCCTTCGCACAAGAAAGGACAATCTCGTGCAAAGATTGATGTTGACCACCTTAAAAAAAGCTAAAAGTGCAATAAATGACCTCGAAATGCATGAAAATGAAAGTACAAAGCTCAGATATCGATAACAATCAAAGTTTCGTAGTTTGCCGATCGGTTATGTCATCGAGAGCACTCAAAATGATGATATCTCACATTCACTATCATACCTCTCTCAAAGTTCAACCTCGTTAAAAGAAAAAATGCACAAATGAATTGAAAATGACCCCTTGGGCCCTTATATAGGGGTTGACCTAGTTTTTGAAAGTACTCCAATTTGCGTGAAAATCACCCCTTGGCTAATTTGACTGTTCTGAATCCATTTTTAGGATCAAATTCAAAATCTAACACACCTAAGTGCCTCAAAAATGTACTTTAAAATTTTGGAGACCGACGCGATCGAATGCTTGTGCAGTCTAATTTTTTTTTAATATTTTGGGATTCCTAAAATTCTTTCAACTCAAAATTCTTCATATTTTCAAAATCCATTTCATAAATAGTCAACTCAAGTCAACCATGGCCAATTCTACCCAACTTTTAGTCAAACTTGGTCTTCTAGACCTCAAAATCGTGCCAAATTAATTCTAAATTTTCCTCTGATTCTTCGGATTTCTTCTACATATCTTTATCTACTGCTTTGTGTCACATTTTTGGTGTCTCATCTTTCGATTTTGCTCCTGAGGGGGTAGGATGATTACATCATTGAATACTTATTGCTTGGGGCATCTCATTCCCATCCTCTGTCCTCATCATTTAGTGTATCTTATCACTAGGGGCATCTCATTTCCCTCCTTCTGGCATCTTTGTCATCCATTTCATCTGGTCATCGATTGATTACAGGTATCAAGACAATGCAAATATCGACTTCTAACAATCAAGCCTTGTTCTAGGGATGATTCTATGACTCATAATTCAATTTTATTATCTACTATCACTCTCAAGTATCAAAGTATTCTATCTAGATCCTTAAAGGTTAAGCTCCATTCTGGATATAATCTTTTAAATGCTTTCAATTTAGGTATCTAGGTGTTCTATTTGGATCCTTAAAGGTTAAGCTCCATTCTAGAGATAATCTTTTAAATGCTTTCAATTTAGGTATCCAGGTGTTCTATCTGGATCCTTAAAGGTTAAACTCCATTCTGGAGATAATCTTTTAAATTCTTTCAATTTAGGTATCTAGGTGTTCTATCTGGATCCTTAAAGATCAACCTCTATTCTGGAGATAATCTTTTAAATGCTTTCAATTTAGGTATCTAGGTGTTCTATCTAGATCCTTAAAGGTTAAGCTCCATTCTGGAGATAATATTTTAAATGCTTTCAATTTAGGTATCTAGGTGTTCTATCTAGATCCTTAAAGATTAAGCTCCGTTCTGGAGACAATCTTTTAAATGCTATTGATCTCAGGTATCTAGATGTTCTGTCTAGATCTTTAAAGGTTAAACTTTGTTCTGATGGAAACCTTTAGAATGCTTATCAGTTTTTGTATCTAGGTGTTCTGCTTGGATTCCTTAGGATCCAACTCTATTCTGAAGATGGTTCTTAAAAGCTTATCAATTGGTCTCTGGATCATCAACTTCAGAACCAATCTTATCTCTTGATTTGTGCATCACACTTTCTGATTTTCTTTGAATTGAACATGTTGCTCACACATTCATTCAAATAGGGGCAAAATGTAATACTCCAAAATTGGCTCATTGCCATTATACCAATTCTAGTATACCTGATCAAAGCTAGAGTCTTAACTCATTAGGAAAATTCTTGTCCCGACATTTGCTACTTGATTTAATTGTCAGATGTAGAAAACTCTAATTTGCATTCATCATAATAATTATTTAATTCCTATAGTATTTACTCATATTAGTCACATTGAACCCTATTTGATTTAAATTTAATTTAATCTAAAAGTATCTATACTTTATTAAATTAAATTATCACCTAAGACTAATGTACTAAGGGATTAAATTTATTTAATTTAATAACTATGTTTATTTTAATTAATTGAATATGATTATTCAATTAAATGGAAAATACATTTATGAAATCATATCTCACTTATTAAATTAAATAATATCTTCAAAATCTTCTCTTCAGTTCTAAATGGAAACTTTGAGTGAACTACTTCTCAAAATTAGAACCAATCTAGTTAACTTACTCTCTCACTCATGGAAAGTTCAGTTAAGCATAGTTCTTGGTACTATGGTAAGCATATTCTATGGCTAAATAGCACCCTGCTTTGGACCAAGTGAAGGAATTGAATAGATTGTCTCATGTTTGGGTCAGGCTTCCTAGTCTCCCTCTGGACTTTTTGGATGAAAGGATCCTAAGGTTGATTGGGAACTCCTTTATACACTTTGTGGAGGTGGACATGGTTACCCTTTAGAAATATAGACTATTTTTTGCAAGGTTTAGTATGAATGTAGTGAGTGGTGTTGCACTACCTAAATCCTTTGTGCTAAGCTCTAAATGGGAAAGAAGGTCTAGCCCATTGTCTATGAGAATGCAGGACTTTTCTGTCAGAGTTGTTCAATGTTTGGACACTTGTTTGTTGACTGTAAAAAGAATAACATGCCTTTGAGGAAGGAGGATGAGAAACTGAGGGAGAAGGAAATAGAGGAAGCACCAAAGGAAAAGGAGAAGGTAGAGGGAGAAACTTCAGAGGAGGGGCCTAAGGAGGTGGTTGTGGTGCTCTTTGATGAGGAAAATATTAGAGCGATAGAAATGGCTAAGGTCCCTGAAAAGGTTCTAGAACTAGGTGGGTCTTCAAAAATGTTAGAGGAAGGGGAGATTGTTGATATTGAAGGCAGAAAGCCTTTCCCCTTTCTCCAAGGTATTGAGGATCTTCTAAGAATCCCCATGAATAACATGATGATTGAAGAGGTTTGTGGAGGGTTAGAGGATACATGTAAAGAGATTGTAGAAGATAAGGCAAGATAAGGGGAAGGACTTGGAAATGAAAGAGGTGGCCTGAGTGCTTAGTTGGAGTGAAGATGTCCCCCCCCCCCAGCAACTATGCAGATAGAAAAACCAACTACCTCTCCTTCCCCACTTGGGGAAGGGGAGGGAAAATTCCAAAGTCAGAGAAGGTAGACCAGAGTTTTGAAGAAACCTAAAGGGGGAAAGGAGTTGAAGTTAGATGTGGGGAAATCAGGGAAGAAAAATAGAAGAATGAAATATATGGCAAGGGAGGTGGCTAGTGGCAAGCAACCTATCCTAGAAGCTATGACCGAGGGTAGAAAATGATTATTCTATCTTGGAATATGAGGGAGTTGAATAGCCCTCAAAATTAGTATGTACTTAAGCAACAACTATCTAATACAAGGATTGATATCCTTCTAATTTAGGAAGTTAAAATGACCATGGCTAACCTAGAAAGTACTATGAGTTATATTTGGCCAAGGACAAATTTTTTCTATAGTGAAGTGGAGAGAGTGTTAGGAGGTGTGGCTACCTTTTGGATACCCAGTGTTGCCCCAAACTCTAGGCAAGGAAGAGATCGACTTTGGGAGGAATTGTCTAATTTCCTATCCCATTCCAAGAACACTTTCTGCATGGGGGATTTTAATTATCCATTGTATCCCTTTGAGAAGGCTAGAAGAGTAGTGGATTTTACTATTAGTATGAAGGATTTGGCTAATTTCATAAATAAAAATGATTTGATAGATATGGAGATGCATGGTGTCAAGTTTACTTGTTTGAATAATAGAAAGGGGGTTGACCTTATTCAAGTCAAATTGGACAAACTCCTAGTCTCAGTTGCTCGGGATGGATTGACCTTTTCTACTCTCACAAGATTACCCTGGATGATCTCGAATCATGCCCCTATCATTTCTAATTGGAAAGAGGTGGTTCAGGGGGGCTCAAGACCTTTTAGATATGAAATAATGTGGCAATCTCATCCAGACTTTTGTTCTCAAGTGGAGGAGTGGTGGGGTATAAAAGTGGAAGGAACTGCAATGTTCAAATTGTTAGCCAAACTTGACCATGTGAGAAGGAATGTTTGATCTTGGCAAAAGAGTTACTTTGGAGTTATCTTTAAGACAAAGAAGGAGGTGGAAGGGAAGCTGGAGGAGCTCCAAAAGGTGATGGGGGAGGTCTTGGCTTTAGTGGATATGATTCTGGAAGAGGAAAACTGTAGGAGGGTGTGGAAGAACACAATGACTAGAGATGAAACTAACTAGAAGAAAAGATCAAGAGTTTTATGGTTAAAGTTGGGAGATAGAAATACAACATTTTTCCATATATCGGCCTCTATCCATAAGTGGAGAAACACTATTGATGTTGTGATGGATGATAATAATGTAAATCTAACTAAAATGGAAGAGATAGGGAGTTGGGATAGCATCTATTTCAAAAATTCTTCTGAGGAGCACATGGCCTTTAATAGGGAGGATAGGAAATGCTTGATTGATTCCATGCCCAATGTGATCTCGACAAAGGAGAATGAGGAGCTTATATAGCTAGTCACTGAGGAGGAAGTTCACAGAGTTGTTTTCTCTATGAAAGTTTACAAGTCCTCAGGCCCTAATAATTTCCCCCCAACCTTCTTTCAGCTCTTCTTAGAGATTATGAAAGTTGATCTAATCAAAGCTACATGTGATTTCTTCAGGACTGAGAAGTTACTTAGGCAATTTAATAAAATGTTCATAGTTCTAGTCTTGAAAATCAAAGACCTAGGAGCTCTTTCTGATTTCAAACCTATTAACCTATCTAAAGCCATTTTTTCATAAATTTATTGAGAAAACTCATAATGAGTTTGTCCCAGGACGTCAGATACTTGATGCTACTATAACTACTCATGAGGTTCTACACTCTATGGAGAAGAGATGGATTTAAAGTTAGATATTTCCAAAGATTATGATAGGATTAATTGGTCTTTCCTATATGAGGTCATGGAGAAAATTGGTTTTAGTTAGGGGTTATTGAATTGATTAAATATATGGTTGAGACTGTTAATTACTCAGTGCTAGTAAATGTTTCACCCTGGGAAAACTTTAGTGGGGAAAGAGGTCTTAGACAAGGGGACCCTATTTCCCCTTATCTGTTCATCATGGTTGCAGAAGTGTTGGGTAGAGTGTTCTTGAGAAAGGTGAAAGGAGGGGAGATCAAAGGCATCAAACCTGCTACTTCTCTTCTAGTGGAGGTAATACAATAGTTCATGGATGATACTTTCTTAAGTGGAGACTCTTCAATGATGGAAGAAAAAGCTTGGAAGCATGTCTTGGAGATATATGCAGTTAATGTAGGACAAAAAATTAATCTAGATAAAAGTAAGGCTTTCTTCTTCAACATTGATTTGGATATCCAAAGGAGGCTGTTAAATATCTTGGGTTGCAATACCGCCTCCCTTCCTAATACATACCTAGGGCTTCCTTTGACTATTAAAGAGGTATGCAATCAATTTTGGAATACCATTATGGAAAAAATGCAAAAGAAGTTTATTGGATGGAAAGGTAAAACATTGAGTAGTGGGGGTAAGCTCCAACTTTTGACTTCATCCCTTCAAGGGATCTTGGTCTACTTCCTCTCCTTGTTCAAAATTACTCAGGTTATGGTAGAGAAGCTAGAGAAAATTCAAAGAAAATTCCTTTGGTTTGGGGGGAGAGAAGAACAGACTAAGTCTAATGAATTGGGATACTGTGTGTAGACCAAAATTTAGAGGAGGGTTCAATATCAAGAAAATTTCATATCTAAATAATACTCTTCTTACTAAGGTTGGTTAGAAATTTTTGAAGGAGAAGGCTAACTGGTGTAAGATCTTAAAAGATAAGTATCTGGGAAATTTGAATTTTATTCACTACATTTGGAGAAATGACCTTCCTACAGGATCTAGAATTCGGGGTAACATATTAAAAAATAGAAGTTTTCTTAGGGAAGGAGTGAGGTGGCTAGTGGAAGATGGTAATAAAATTAATTTTTGGGAAGATACTTGGCTTGTTGGAAAACCCTTGGTCTGAACAAAGTATGGTAGGCTCAGGGAATACCTCCAGGTGTAGGTAGGAAGTATGGTGAGGAATTCTTTTGCATTAGGAAGGAGGTGGAAATTTTTTCAATTGCATCAGGGTCATTTAGATGGTAGAATTCTAGTGGAGGAACTAGAAAAGCTCCTCAAAGGTTACAAAATCTTGAGGGGTGACTCAGAATGACACCTTTATTCGGAAGGAGACCTCATCTAGAGATTTTTCCATTGGTTCTACCCATAGGATGATTTTTGAGAAATATATGGAGCCTAATGGCTAGAGGAGAATCCAATTTAGCCATTTGATCCCGAATGTTAATATGTTCTGGTGGGTTTCCATGCATGGGAAAATCCTTACCATTGATTATTTAAGGAAAAGGCG
Organism: Cupressus sempervirens; assembly: GCA_028749045.1. Taxonomy (NCBI): domain Eukaryota; kingdom Viridiplantae; phylum Streptophyta; class Pinopsida; order Cupressales; family Cupressaceae; genus Cupressus; species Cupressus sempervirens. Next base: position 177,569,546 of record CM053788.1, on the reverse strand, counting down.
ATTCCAATTACCTAACAGATGCTACCTTTGTAAATATGAGGAAGAGAATATTCCCCATCCATTCTTAGATTGTAACTATGCTATTAATATATGGGGTAGGTTGTTACAAAAATTGGAAATGGTTTGGGTGTTCAATAAGGGGATTAACCAATTTGCTAAGAATTAGCAGTGCTCATTCCTCCACCCGTTGGCCTATTTTTTCACTAGGTATTCTTGTTACACTCTATAATGAAAGAATCATTATTCCCATGCATTTATAATTGTGAAATGTGTCAAAACCCTAGGTGAGATTATTAAAATTTTATCAAACCCTTGTTATGTGCCCTAGCTTTTCAAAATTTTAGAAAGTAGGTTTTATAAAAAATTAAGCAGGAAGATTATTATCCTAAGGTTTTATTTTTACCCTTTTCCCATATTTATTTTAAGTTACTTTTTTAGAATTTAGAAACCCTTCATTATAAACCTCACCCTAACCGTGGTTTTACCTTTGTTATTTCCTTAGTACTCTACAAAAAATCTTGACCACTGTGGTTTACTCTTGTCAACTATTGATCTTCAAAAGATCAATGATGAGTGCATGCCCACATTGAGAATTTGCTTGACCTTTAGCAAATGTAGGAATGCACATGTTTTCCACATAGTATTTGGTGATGTTAGCCTTTTTAATGCGCCACAAAGAATTGGAGGTGTTAGAATGTTCTTAGAGTTATCAGAGCACGTAGAATTCTTCAAGCAATTTCATTGGCTGAACTGAGTAGTGGGGTCATCTTTTGGTGTTATATCATTGAGCTGTTGATCTTGGGAAGATCTACAGTGGGCATATTAATGCTTCATGAAGATGTGTAAAGTTTACCTAATTGGTAAAGTGCCCTAACGACACATGTATTCAGTGATGTCATGCAAGATGTTGAAGCAATTAAAAGAGCACAAGATATATACATCATTGATCTTGAGAAGATCAACAGATAGTGCTTGTTCGCAATATGAACATGCTTAAAGTTTATTTGAAGAGGGGAAGCACCTTATTTCCATGTGTACCAAAATGAGGTCATGTATCCCCAATTTGGAAAGGGTGATAGTACCATTAGTAGTTGGCAACTGTCAGAACATGTCAGAAAAGAGAAACGCATTTCATTGGTTGACCTTCCTAACTAGATTGAAGAGGGTGTGATATTTGTGCATCATTGATCTTGAGAAGATCAACGGATAGTGCATCCCCGTAATATGAAAATGACTGAACTTTAACTAATGTACAAAAGTTCTTGCTTGCCATGTGGAGAAGTGGTGTTAGTTACTAAGAAAATTTCCTAGTCATGCCACCATGGAAATGTATATCAATATGGACCACGATGATTGATGGGATGGTCTATGTATTTGTTGAGTTTGAAGGTGAATTTTCTAGTGGGCTCATGATTTTTAAGTCGGAGTTATGAAGATAGAAGGATCCTTTATGATTTTTGATCTTTGGAAGATCAACGATCAATGCTTCATCACTTCATGAAAATGCTTAAACATTATGAAATGTGGGAATGTGCCTTGTTGACACATGGAAATTTCTAAAAAAGGTTAATTCTGTTATTTTGATTTTAAAACAAATTGTCAAATTCTCCATGATTAACGGTTGAAATTCAAACTTCATGGCACAACTCAAAATTTGACTATTGGAGCATTAATTATGATTAATGTCACTTCATGCAAGCTTAATGTTGTAGTAAAATTCTCAATTCTCCATTATTGAGCCATAAGATCATAGAATTATCATAGCACAAATATTTTTAGAGCTAAAGGAAAAAAATTTCAAGGTTTTCAGCACATCACAAAGTAATTTATAGAGAGAAAAGGGCAAGAAAAGGAGGGTAAGTCATCTGTACTTTTAAAAATTAAGAAATTATAATTGCACTAGGGTAAATTGCAAAAATGCCTCCACACAAGGATTTTTCTGGAAAAGTAGATTACTTAAAGAGGATAGTTCACAATGATTTTCTGGAGAAAATGTTGTTTTCAATGAATGAATTAGCAAGGGGTAGAAAGTTGATTCCAAAAAGCCATGGGTTACAGCTAGTTAGCGAGGGTTTCTATGACAAATAAAATTGGTTGAGGGACACATAGGTGTCTATGGGAGGATTAGAGTTGTTTAGGAAATGGTTTGTAGAGAGGAAATTGGATACTCTAGTAAGTAATGTCTGGGAATTCGACATAGGAAAAATGATTGTCCTTGGAGCCTTCTTTGATGATGATCTATCGACAGACATGGCGAAGAAGTATGATCCAATTACTAGATTGGTAAAGAACCATGTAGGAGATAACCTTTTTAGGGTTTCACTTGAACTGATTAGAGAGGTTTTTAAACTGAACCCTAATCATGTTGTTCATGAAAAAATTGACATGGAAGACCTCCAAGCCAGATATGATGCACAAAGGATGTATCTAAGGGAAAGGCCACCACATCAACATTTTGTTAAAATTGGATCATTGCCCTTGGTCACACAAAATATCCTCAAGCCCTTGTTGAAAAACTATTTTAACCCTAAGGCATAGGCCTTGTACTTTTCTCTTTGCAATATTTTTGATATGGATGAACAAGATCACATTCCAGGCTCTATTGTCCTCATCATTGCTCAAACTCTTCAATATGGAATGAGTTCAATCCTTGATTTTGCTACTTTCTTGGCTGAAGAAATTCATAATGGCTTGATTGGAATAGAAAATCCTAAAGTTGACAAGCCCTTTTGTTGGTATTCTATGTTGATGTATATTTGTTTATACAAAGGAGTTACTTTTTTCTCCAAGGAGATGAAACTAGAATTAGAATGAGATGGAGAGAAGATCCCTATGCAATTATGGAGTGCAGACATGACATGGGAGGTAACTGATGCTATCTTTGTTAGATTTGATAGATACTTTGCTTCAAGGCTCAAAATATTATTATTAGGGGATAGCCCTAGAATACCATGGTCTGTTTTAGAGTTGATAAATCCCAAAGACCACGCTAAAGGACTATTGGTGAGCCACAATGGGGTGATATTATTCCATATCCCATTTCCACTATTTTTAGAATTTATGGTTTTTTGGGAAAGCCTCTTGTGTTTCCATACCAAGTACCTTTGAAAGTGACTATTTTTGAATTGTTATGGAAAATCAAATCAGTAGAGGAGAGGGATTTTCTTGGTAAATCTAAAGGTACTTTCTTTCCAATGATTACTGTTATTCACAATTTTCTTTTGTCAAAAAGGGATGGAGGAATTTAGGAAAATTCTTAGAAAAATATTAGATGGCTTAGTCCCATGCCCACTTTGTTGAATCAGAAGGATTTTATGACCTCCTTAGAGAAAGGAGTAAAGAAAAGGCTCAAAATTAAACTGTATATTTTCTTGAGGACATAATTAGACATAAGTTCTCATTACAAGAACAAAAGCTTAGGAAGGAAAAATGGATAGTTTATAGTAAATTCCTAGACTTTATAAATGCTTTTGAACCTATATTGATCCCCTGTCAAATAGAACATATTAGGGAATAAAAATAGATATGCTAATGGAAAATTTTGTTGGGATTATGCAAACACTAAATGAGAAGAAAGAAATCATAAAAAAAGCATACCCAAACAAGGTTATTGAGGTGGAGAGAAGGATGGTTAGTAGACTGGTTATGACCCCAGGGTAATATATATTGCAAAAATGAGTCAGGTATGTAGTGGCCCAAAATATACATTATGTGCCTCCATATAAAAAATCAAGATCAGAAATCCCACCTGATACAAATGCTCCCAAAAAGCAAAGATTAGAACAAGGGTCATCTTCTCATATGGAAGAATATTCACCAACCCAGACTCCACTTAGAATAGATGATGAAGCATCTTTGAGAGAACAGTTGATGCAAATTGGAGGAGAAAGGGACATTGTGGTCACAACTGCTAACATTGAAGGAGGACCACCTAAAGAGCCTCATATGCCATCTTTTGACTTTACTATTGCACATTATAGAGATAAGGAAATAGACCCTGTGATAGCATAGGTTGCCCAAAAATTTATTGATGTTGAAAATTTTGTAAAGACTAGAGCTTTTGCCTAGTTTTTGTGGAGAAGAAATATTGGTAATTTTGAAAATAAGTGAAAATTAATAAAAGCACAACAACCTAATAAGTTGGGCTCTGAAATTGAAGAGGAAGTTAAAGCTAACTTCATGGATGAATTTTCACAATTAACCCCTAAAGGGGGAAGGCAATTATTGAAAGACTCGAGAGTCTTAATCTTGCTTGAATAAGACATACCCAATGCTATGATTTTTTATTCTGTTAGGAAGGAAAAGGATACTCAATTTAAAACTGAGGAAGAAATCCTACAAGCACATAGAGGTTCAAAATACAACAATGATCACCAGGCATTGGTGATATAGTCTATTAAAAAGAGGGATAAAACCAGGCTACAAGAAATTTCAAGTGTTGAGTATATAGGTAGCCTCATGGTGTACAGAGCAAATGAGGTAGATAGTGAAAAGGTGTCTAAAATGACTAGGAAGATGATGGACTTTGGGGTGGTGGTTGCTGAAAAAGATAGAAATGAATTCCCAGAGCTCAATGCCAAGTTTGAAGAAATATTGAAGGCATATGAGGAGAGAGGAAACAAGATACATCAATTGGAGGCTCAGGTAGCTCAAATGGATAAGAAACTAGGAAAAAGAAAAGTGGGAGAATCAAATCAGCCCCAAATTACTTATCCTCACCCCTCAGTTGGACCATTCAAGTCAACTCCCTTGGTAGAATTTTTTGATAACCCACAAAGGCTAGAATTCTATACTGCTGAAGAATTTGAGGAAGAAAAGAATAAACTTTAGGCCTTGCATATTGAGTTGAATGACTTGTATGAAGATAAAATCAAGAAAACAATCTTATATTTAGTGGATAAGATTGATTGGCCAACATTTCATGAATAATTGATGAAAATAATGAACACATGGGATGAAATAAAAGGTGGTGAAGATGCTTTAAAACCCATCATGAGTAAATAGGGCAACAAGAATAAAGATGTTACCCTTGTGATGATTTTAGTTATTAGTTCATCTTGTCCATTTATAGAAAAGACTTTTAATGTGACAAGTGATTTATCTAATTTTGATGAAATAAGAGTTGTAGTACAAAAGAAAATAATAATTTGTTTTTCAGAATATCTTGCTAAGAATTTTGAGCTCTTTCCCCATGCACTTAAAAAGATAGATAAATTGAAAGAAAAGGAAGAATGGGGCAAAGAATTAGATGATTTATTATGTCACAAAATAAATGGAGTTACAAGTGAAAAAGGGCATTTGCTATGGGCAATGACAACTGAAGAGGTTGTTGAGGTGCAATTATTTTATAACTCCATTAGAGAAGATTTTTCTAAAATTGATAAGCTAGGAGATTTTGTGATTAAGAAATAGTGAGAGGTTCTGAATTTTGATTGGCTAGATGATACACTTTTCAATAAATAGATGGAAGATTTGGTGCATTCAAAGTAGTTAGTAATTGAAGAAACTGATGATGAGGAAATGGGCCAAGATGAGACACAAACAACTGATACATCTATTCAAGTAGAAGAAGATAAAGAAGAGCAACTAACTGTAGTAATAGGCACAATGGTCCAAAATGATGACATGGCCACAAAAAAAATAGATGTAATTGTTGTTTTAACTATGCATAATGACATGGATGGAGACTCTCAAGTTGAAGTAACTCTACAAATATCTAAATCAGGCTCACCACGTGCAACTTCATTGGTTACACCATCCGAGGAATGCCAACAACTCTAAAACCAATCATGAACCTCTTAGCACAAAAAGTGTAGTAGAAAGTGGCCCCCACAAGAGAATATTTTGTAAACTTTTTCTGTTACACTATTTTTTGTCTTTTATGGCAGTAACATTGTATATCTTTTTTTCTTAAGGATAGTTGTTTGTTTCTCTATGCCTGAAGCTTGTTGCATCTCACATTATATAAGTGAGATCCCAAGGCTAGAGAAGGGGCCCGATTTATTATAACTTTGAGTTCTGTTAGTTTGTTTCGGTCCATTCTTTCTTGATATCAACTCTTTGATGCATTTTCTTTGCAAATTCTGAGAATACATTTATTGTCCATGATCATGGTGTCTTGTTTTGAGTATTATTCAATGTTATATAATTTTCAAAGAAGATTAATACAAAGATGAACTGTCCCCATTATCTTTTCTCTCTAAATCTTGTCTCCATTTTTAGTGGCTGATTGTTTTGACATTGTATAAGAAAAGCTTGTTTAGTTTAATGCAACTAGGATAAGTTGTATGTCAATTCGTTATTGCTTTTGATTCAATGAATTTAGTAAATGCTTCAATGAATATGACAAGATCTCTAGGCATTAGGAATGATTTATTTAAGATTAAGTTGTGGAGAGAATTGTTGATTATATTGATTGTAATAAAGTTAATTAGGTCAAGAAATTGGATAGACTTTGAATCCCAATGGATGAGGCACTAATCAACTATTTCAGTTAGTACATGAAAGATCTTAGATAGATGTCAAGTAAACATCTCAAAATTAATATGAATTTTTCTTTAAATGTATGAAGAATGTCATAGCTAGTCAGTATTTGTTTACATTTAACCTCTAAGTCATAGTTAGCTACTATTGCCCAGAATTATTTGTAGATCTGAGAAGAATTGTGACCAATCTACTATAACGGATGAATATTATTATAAAATGTAATGAATTGGATGAGATGTGAATGTAATATCAAGTTCTGAATCCTTTTATCCCTTAGGTGCACCAACCTTGTTTTTTCAAAGCCAAAAGAGTAGAAAATCTTCCATGATTTTGTTGAAGTTGGGTCTAGATCTGAAGAACATATAGTTGTTTATAGGAAGTAGTTAATCCTTAGGTTATTGTGATCTTCACCATCTTGGTATTAAGTATTTTATTTCTTAATAGTGTAAAAACACCAACACCACCCCCTCCTTATACAAATATGGAAAGTGATTCACCCCATGTTTGTTGGGGCATTTGGAAGGAGAGAAACAACAAAGATTTTAGAAATGAAGAGAGGAGTGAGGAGATTGTTACATATATTATACTCAAGCTGATTGTGGAGAATATGAGGAATTGCAAGTGGAGAAAATTGGCAATTCCCCCCAATATGACTGAACAAAGGATTGCCAGGAACTAGAACCTTGAAGAAGGATTCATGGAGGTTGACAATTCCAAGCAACTTGCTAGAAAAAAGATGAGATGAAGACCCCCTAAGGAGAATTAGGTTAAAATTAATTTTGATGGTGCTACGAAAAAGGAGGTTTTGGCTAGAGGGGCAATGGTTAGAGATAGTGAGGGAAGAATTATTCTGGCCTATGCTAGTAATCTAGGGAAAGTCTTGAATAATGTTGCAAAAGCAATGGTACTCTTTTGGGGCTTGAATTTTATTATCAGTGTGGGACGGGAGAATGTGGAGATAGAAGGTGATTCAAAAATTATATTTGAAACTGTGCAAGGCATCATGAAAGAGGAATGGATAATTAGAAGGGTGATAGAAGATATAAGGCATTTATTGCTCATCCTAAAAAGATTGGAGCTGAAGCATATTTTTTGGGAGGGTAGCAAGGTGGCAGACAAGATGGCAATATTAGGTCTTAGTATGCATGGCCTACATTGCTAGAGGGATTTTAGAGTGTTGTCAAATTTGGTAAGACTTTTAGCGAATAAGGATTTATCCCATGATTAAGTATAGCTGGAGAGATTTTTTGTTTCTTAGTGACAACTCAGTGATGAGTGGATTAATGGGGTCAGATCAATATGGATAGATGGCAAGGAATGATGAAATGAGTACTTTCAATAATAAATTTGCTTGGTTCAAAAGGAAAAGTATATCGAAGGACGATATGGGTGTATTTTTTATGATATTCTTGTGCATTGCTTCATACTTGGTCCTAAGTAAAAATTCAAATTTTAAAAGGTTTATGATTATTGGGAATGATGGAAAGGAAAGGATTTGGGGTAACGACAATTGCCACATGATAACTAAGTCATGATGTGCCACAAGAATTCATGAGAGAAAAGGCCTTTATGAGTACTTAGTGCAACCCATTTTTTCACATAAGGGTGATTGGATTAATATTTACCTCTAGTTTAGAGTTTTGAAAGAGGAGAGAATTCTGGTGAAGGGGTGCAGATATAGGGGGAGAACTTCTGCATATTGAGCCTACGATGATTGAGGAAAGTTCTCGTAAACCCCTAGTTTGGTACATTCTTAAAGAGGGTGGATTAGTCCTGTTAACAGAGGCATTGAATGGCTTTGATGAGAGTTTTTCTCAAAAATTTCTTAACTTGTAGGAGGATAGGAAGGTTACTATTAATGGTATTACATTCTAGATTTCTGAGGAAATTTTCTCCTTGGTGATGGGCCTAGCGATGAAAGGGAGAAAGTGGTAGAAGGTGACTAGGGTTGCTGATTAGACAAGCTTAAATCACTTCTTTCTTGAGGGTGAAGAACCCATTCATCATTGTGGAGAGTTTTTGTAGGAGAAACTACCACAGCATTGGAATTATGTTTACTTGGTTCTGATGAAGTATTTAATGCTTGAAGGGAGGTATGGTGTTTGTTACTATTATCATTTTCCTCTTCTAAACCACTTCTACCATCATGATTATATTTCTATCCCATTCTTTTTATTACATGAATTAGAGGATACGATTTCTAATGTTAACCTAAGAAGATGAAAAACAAGTTTAATTATACTATCCTCCATCAGGGGTTGATGTTTCACCTTTACCAGTTCCATCTGGCCCTATTACCCCTTAGGATTGTAGAGGTTGACATCGTGACTCTCCATAACCCTCGTCCCCACAATATTCCCCTTATAATTACTAGCTCTAGTGCTCCTACCCCCAACCTTCACCTAGTGGGTCCCCTAAGGAGAGGAATATTTCCCCCTAGTAAAAAAATAAGAATGGAGAAAGGGAAGGAGAAGGAGTTGGAAGACTCGAAGGATGAGGTGAGAGGTGGTAGGAAAAGATCTAGAAGAATTGTGAAAACTAATGCTAAAAGGAAGTTGATCTCCACAACCTCACAATAGGACAATTCAAATTCTAAGGAAATGGCCCACCCCAAACAATGAATAAAATAAAAGACTTCAAATTATGGTGTGGGGAATAATGAGGATAATGAGGTGGAAGTCTCAGACTCATCAAGGTCTAGTTCGAGTGGTGTGACTAAAGGAAGTAAGGAGATGACACATTTTTTGGCCTCAATTACTATGGGGTGTGTGGACCTCACACAAGACTAGTTGCCTGACACAATGGAAAGAGCCCCCTCCCCTATAACAATGTCTTCACCTACTAGGAATAAACCTAAAGATAATATTTGCTCAAACCCCCAAGTTTCATAGGAAATTGACAAGGACATTGTGGAAGGTAACTCAAGTGCTAAGTAGGAGGTCCCCGAGGAGATCAAGTTGGTTGACAAAGAGCTGAGGGAGAGAGTGCATGTCCTAGAGGAAAGAGTTAGACTTTTGGAAAAGTTCACCATCAAGGTGACACACGCGATGGCCACTACTCTGCACCTATTAAAGGATAATCAAGAGGGGGGGACCTGACTAATGAAGACTCCTTAATGTTGTTTGACTTCCTCACTGAGGATTGGGTCAACATCCTCCTTAAGCAGAAGGATGAGAAGAAGCTCAATTAGGGTCGGCTCCCCTTGGTTTCTTGTGTTTTATGATTTGCTGGTTACTGAACTTACTATGGTTTAAGGCAGTACTGCCTTTGTTTATAAACTTTTATAGTTTAAGTAATATTATTTCAGGCAATAGTAGTAAGTTTCTTGGTAATACTTTTTTAATGATCCTTTGGGTGTTTTTTTTGCTTAGATTAGCAGTAGTAGGGGTAATTTTTTCTAGTGGTAATCTACTAGTTGTATTCGAGTTTGTCTATTTTAAGGGTTGGACCCCTTGTTTTGGCTACTTTTTAATTCAAAAACTATATTCTAATTAATAATTTACTTATTGTACTTGTCATAGGCTAGTATTATTGCATTCACTTTGCTCAATTAGTGAATTAGTTCAATATCAATCAACCAATAAAAATGAACCATTTTTTAGATAATCAAATATTTATAAAGTTACTATATTAATTTATTATTTTTATATCTTATATATACTATTTATCTGAACCATAATTGGTTGATTTCATTAGGTGTTATAGGACCCCTTTTTCTAGGGGCTCTCCCATATTGATTTATTTTTGCCTAGATTTTTGGCTAGTTAATACATTTTACTAATATTAAGATTTTAACTTTTTATTAAATCATTTATAGATTACTTTAATATGTACTACTTTATAAATAATTACATTTTATGTTAAAATTAGGTTAGCTCAATTTAAATGCTTACTATCATTTTAGTGGTTAGTAAAGAAAATGAATAATTTAAATTAAACAACCATATTAAATAAATAAAAAGAAGCTTTATAGTACTAAAATATAATATAATACACAATTCAATATTATTAATAATTTGATTGTACACCTTTTTTTAATCTTTAGTATACTTTATCTTTAACTATTACAAATTTAATTGTATTTGGATTACAACAAATTTACTATAAAAAATTTATTTTTACAACTAATGATTTAAAACTCTATGCACACTCTTTTATAATTAATAATCTACTTCCAAATTTTTGAAAATATTGATAAGATTTTATTTTATTTCTTTAAAATACAATTAAAAATATCACTATATTGCTTAAGTGAGGATAATAGGACAAGGAAATGTTTTACTAGTTTTTTTTTTTTTTTTTTTAATTAATTTTTTTTTGGCTTTTTAAGGGACAAAGAAGATGACATGGGAAACATTAGGGGAAAAAATTAGATATATTATTATAATAGTATAGGATATCAAATAAATATACTAATTTGTTTAAAAAAATGATATGTTGATAAATATGTAAGAGAATCTAAACATTTTGTACAATGTTTATGTGTTGTCTTGATATCTAATAAAAAGGTAACAATTTCTTATAAACTATTTATTTCAATATAATAGTATTAAATATTAAATAATTGTGTACTAATATATAAAAGTAAAATGTTAGATGTTGATAAAGATGTGAGAGAATATAAACCATTTTATAGAGAGTTTTGCATCTTTACTTATATATCTTGATTTTTTAAATGTATTAGTGTACATATATTCAACTATATAGTATATCTATATAAAAAATGTTTATGTTAGATGTATTTTGAAACAAATGAAGTAATTGACAATTGGGATGTTATACACTTGGGTGTCTGCTGGTAATGTCAATACCACTAAGACTATGCATGTCTTGGCTAGTTTTACCTTGCAGCCTATTACCTTCTATGAGGACAACAATAAAGTGGATACCTCCCCTATCACCAATAAAGTGGATACCTTCCCTATCACCATCTCCTCCCCGACAAAGGAACCAATGTTTTTACTAACCCCCAAGTTTTGCAGGATGAGAACCAGCCATTGACAAAGACTAAGGAGGTGCATAAGAATGTAGAAAAAGGAAACTAGGAGAAAGAGGAGGAATAGAATGAGAAGAATGCACAGATGGAGAAAAGGGTCAAATTTTTAGAGGATGGGTTTTACTCTAAATTGGCCTTGAAGGTAACCCATGTTGCTGCTACTACCCTCTAATTACTGGCACAAGAGAAGGATGAGATGGGGCTAGACATGGAGGACAACAAGTTCTTGTATAAGTTTCTTTCTGAGGATTGGGCTAGGGTGCTTTTGGCTAGGAAAGAAAAAGATAAGGATAAGAAATAATGTGGTAATCTCTAGGGGTTTTTTAGCCCTAGTTGTTTTTTTTTTTTCTATTGCTACCTGGTTTGCTGGTCCATAGCTTATTCTCAGACTTGGGTTGGCTTGTTTATGCCAACAATTTTATATTCTGAACTTTAATAGTACATTTAGTACTATAGTCTTTAGAATTAGTATAGATGATACTCTGGTAGTTGTAAATGATTGTATGTTGTTTTTCAGTTGGGTTGGTTTGTTTATGCCAATAGTTTATGTTTTGAACAATCATAGTATGTTTAGTACTATAGTTTTAGAATTAGTTTAGATGACTCTCTATTAGCCGTGTTTTTTCATATGGTGTTTTTTGGTTGATAGTTGTAGTTCTCTAAAGCAGTGACTATCATCTACTTATTTTTGCTAGCAATGTGTTGGTTGTTAGCTTTTTGGTTGTAAGGGCTGACCCCCTTGCTTTGGTCACTTTTTATTTCAAAAACAATTGGGATGTTATAAAAAAATTACTCTCTACTGCCTCAAAAGATATCATAGAAAAAGTGATATTTGAACCCAATAAATTAAACAAATTTTCTTTTGAATGATTAGAAGTATAGCAATTTACATCAAACATCACATTATAAAATTCTTCAATAAAAAAAGGCTTAGCGGGTTTTATCAACAATTACGTAATGGGACGATTGAGAAATTTACTAGTACACAAATTTTTATTTATAATTTGATTTATTTTTAAAATGTAGAATTTATTTTTAATATGTAGAAATTGTAAATATTTTATTTGTTAATTTTATAAAATATAAAACTATTAAGATTCGTATGAAATTATATTTGATTTTATATCTTTTTTTTATCAAAGTTAATAATATAATTTTATCATGTTATTTAAAAAAAAAAATTATGACACTATAATAATAAAATCTTAAACCTTTGTAGTTATAGTATGAATAATATGTACTAATTTAAATTGACATTTTACTAACTCTTGAGTGGTAAGGGTATTTCATCTTCATGTTACATATATTTTTTAATTATAAATTATGTTAATATGTTCTATTTCTATTTAAAATTTTATTTTAGAAAATATATATAAATTTATGAAGATATTATCTACAAGAATTTAGAAAAGGCTTTTTTAGTATACATATAGATTATAGAAATGTTTTAGATATATATGTAGAAAAAAATATAAAAATGCTCTCTGTCTCTTTTAAATTAATTATTTAGAGTATATATATTGATTAAATCTAAAACTAAAATAAAGTTTAGTAAGTTTTTCTAAATAAAAATAAAAATGCAAGAGATATATATTATTAGTAAATTACTTATATCCAATAGCAATATTATAAAATTAAATTAAATAAGCCATACATACCTCAAAATATTATATGAGTAATATAATTGTTAAAATAACCAAATTTGACATTAAATGAATTCATCATTTCATTTCATTAATTATTTTCCATACAAATATAGATAGATAGATAGATAGATAGGTAATTATTATTTAAAATTTCAAATATATTAAAACTTACCCAGCAAACCTGAGACTTAACTCTAATACTAAATTAAGTTAAAATCTAAATTGAATTATAACCCTAACTGTAATCCTAAATAAATATTAATAATTATTTATCTAATATATTAATATTAAAATTCATGTTTAAATATATTAAGAGAGAGAAACAATAGCTATACAATAGAGGGAGAGAGGGATGTGTGTTTGTTTGTGGATGTATAAGTATGTGTGTGTTGGAGAGAGAGAGAGAGAGAGAGAGAGAGAGAGAGAGAGAGAGAGAGAGAGAGAGAGAGGATCATATTATGTTTCTAATAGAGAGAGGGGGGACAAAGGGAGGTTTGGGTAGAGGGATCGATAGAGGAATTGAGAGAAGGGGATTGAGGGAGGGAAGAGAGTGAGAGAGGCTGATTAGGGGTAATAACTAGAGAGAGAGAGAGAGAGAGAGAGAGAGAGAGAGAGAGAGAGAGAGAGAGAGAGAGAGAGGATCATATTATGTTTCTAATAGAGAGAGGGGGGACAAAGGGAGGTTTGGGTGGAGGGATCGATAGAGGAATTGAGAGAAGGAAATTGAGGGAGGGAAGAGAGTGAGAGAGGCTGATTAGGGGTAATAACTAGAGAGAGAGAGAGAGAGAGAGAGAGAGAGAGAGAGAGAGAGAGAGAGAGAGAGAGAGAGAGGGGGGACAAAGGGAGGTTTGGGTAGAGGGATCGATAGAGGAATTGAGAGAAGGGGATTGAGGGAGGGAAGAGAGTGAGAGAGGCTGATTAGGGGTAATAACTAGAGAGGGAGAGAGAGAGAGAGAGAGAGAGAGAGAGAGAGAGAGAGAGAGATGTGTGTTTGTGTGTGGATGTATAAGTATGTGTGTTAGAGAGAGAGGATCATGTATGTTTCTAATAGAGAGAGGGGGGATAGAGGGAGGCTTAGGTAGAGGGATCGATAGAGGAATCGAGAGAAGGGGATTGAGGGAGGGAAGAGAGTGAGAGAGGTTCTTTAGGGCTAATAACTAGAGAGAGGGAAGGGAGGGGGAGGGAGGAGAGAGGCACATATGATGCTTTTTAATAGAGAGGGGGGGGGTGATTAAGGGACATATGTAGAGAGGGAGAGTTTGATAGAGAGATGGCGGAAGAGATAAAAGTGAGAGGTAGAGAAGATTAGGGGGCATATATATAGTTTGAGAGAGAGAGAGAGAGAGTGAAGGTATCTTATTATGTTTTTCTATAGAAAGAGAGATAGAAGAGGGAGGGATATGATGGTAAGATAAGGAAGGCAATAGAAGAAGGCGATAGAATAAGAGAGAGGGAAGGGATAGAGGATGGAGGGAGAGTTTGAGAGAGATGGTGGAAGAGATAAAAGTGAGAGGGGGGAGAGGTAGAAAGAGATTAGGGGGCATATATATAGTTTTTAATAGAGAAAGGTTGAGAGTGGGGAGGGAGAGAGAGAGAGAGAGAGAGAGAGAGAGAGAGAGAGAGAGAGAGAGAGAGAGAGAGAGAGTATAATGTTGATAATAGAGAGAGGGGAGTAGAGGGAGACTTGGGTAGGGGGTTATAAATGAATAGAGAGAAGGGGATTGAGGAAGGGAAGAGAGTGAGAGAGGTTGATTACAAATAGTAACTAGAGAGAGAGAGGGAGGGGAGGGTGAGGGGGAAGAGATAGGCTCTCTTTTTTTAATAAAGAGAGGAGAGAGAGAAGGTGATTAGGGGGCATATCTAAAGAGAGCAGCAAGGTATCTTATTAAGTTTCTCTATAGAAAGAGAGCTTAGAGATATGAGAAGAGAGAGGGATATAATGGTGAGATAAGGGAGGAGAGAGAGAAGGGGGGCTGATTAGGGGGTATATATATAGAGAGAGAAGGGATATAGCAAGGAGGGAGAGTTTGAGAGCGAGATTGTAGAAGAGATAAAAGTGAGAGGGGGAGAGAGGTAAAGAGATATGATGGTGAGATGAGGGAGGGGGGAGAGAGAGAGAGAGAGAGAGAGAGAGAGAGAGAGAGAGAGAGAGAGAGAGAGAGAGAGAGAATATATAGAGATAGAAGGAAGAAAGAGAGGGGGTGATTAGAGGGTTGTAGCTAGAGAGAGAGGGAATGAAGAGGAGAGAGAGTGGTGGGGAGAAGAGAGAATTCCAAAACTGACCATAATTCTAACCATACTTAATACCATAGCCTAAGTCTTAACTCTAACCCTAACCCTACCCATAAACTCAACCTTAAAATCTAATCATAAACCTTATCCTAAACTGCCCTATATATTAAAGTTATACAAATTAAATCCCATTTATAGAAGTAAAAATGAAAATGTTGAAGAATAATTTAATAGCAATATTATCTACCTATAATTAAAAACTAACTACATAATTTGATCCTAACCTTATACACTTATAATTAAAATTAATTAAATAATTTGATTCTAACTTTATCAAAATATAAAATTTAATTAAAAGGCTTCGGTTGCACTGTGATTGCCACCAACTTTTATATATATATAGATATAGATATAGATATAGATATAGATATATATACATATATATATATACATATACATATATATATACATATATACATATATATGTACATATACATATATACATACATATATACATATATATATACATATATATATACATACGTATATATGTACACATATACATATGTACATATATATATATGTACATATATACGTATACATATATATATACATATATATATGTACATATATATGTATATATATATATATGTACATATGTATATGTGTATATATATATATATGTACATATGTATATGTGTACATATATACATATACATATATACATATATATATATATATACATGTATATATATATGTACATATATGTATATATGTATATATATATATATATGTATACATATACATATATATATACATGTATATATACATATATATATACATATATGTATATATATACATATATGTATATATATACATATATACATATATGTACATATATATATATGTATATGTATACATATATATATGTGTGTGTGTGTGTGTGTGTGTGTATATATATATAAAAGGTAGTATATTTGATTGCTATAAGCATAACAAGAGCTCTATAGAGAAAAAGTCATGCCTAATGCTTAAAAGAGAGAGTTGTAAAGCTTATTAAATGTTTTTTTATTTAGTTTTACAACTTAACTCAAACTTGCATTTTAAATAGTTAACACATAATATATTGAAACTAGGAAATCATTTTAGCATAGATAAAAAAAACATTAGATAAGTTATATATGATTTAATTTTAATAAGTTAATAATAGTCATTTCTGATTAAAATGTCAAACTATTGATTAACCAAGAGTATACCTAAGGTATAAAGCCTATAATTATTTGGTAAAAATTTGAGCCTTTGTAATGGAAAGCCATTTTAGTTGTTCATGGAAGACCTTTTGTCTCTTGTAGAGATAGAAAGAATACTATTAAAATGTTGTGAAATTATTGTGTCATTGTTCATATTATTTCTCATCCAATTGTTATAAGTAACAAATTTTCCAAGGCTACAATAGCATAAAGGGTCATTCAATCCTCCACAATATAGTGAAATTTTCAAAGGAAAAATCCGAAATTGAAGATAGTATTATGTGTGCAGTTTGCACTTTCAAGCTTCCTTAGTTTTCCCTAATTCTAAGTAACTCTCTCAAGAAACGATGTGTATCATTACTTGTCTATCCCTACATTTTAGTAAATTGACCAATAAGACAATCATGTGTGACTAACAATTGTTGTGTATTGTTGTACACAACATGGAAGATAGTAAAAAAGTGTCACGTAGTGGTTTGTACTTGTGTTATAGTTAATTGTATTTGTATTGTCCTTATTCAATATAAACTAATTTTATAATATTTTTAATGTAATATAATTCATGTTTTCATAAATACTAATATATTATTTGTTCATAAGTTGAATATATAAATAGAAAAATATTACATAAAATACTACTTTAGTGTTGGACATTGTGGGGTGGAACAAATATTGACCTCAAAAATCACAACCACTAAATTTTATATCAATATTTAAAAACATTAAATAATTATTACAAAAAGTGAAATAAAAGGAAGTTAATATGTAATAAATTGTAAGTATACCATAAAAATATAAATAATTAAAATTTGTTATGCTTTTGCATTAAGCACTAACACTATTAGATCATTACAATAAGTTTTAACCCTTTGTTAATTATATCAAATAAATTGTTACTGATTCAAATAGTTTGTGACATTTACTATAGATTATACTATAAATAATTTATTTTAAAATTTTTGTGAAATTAGATCATTAACTCCAATATCAAACTACAACTTTTTTTGTGTTTATTAATTTAAAACTAGCTTATATATATATATATATATATATATAGGAAAGTCGAGAGTTATCAAGGCTTTAACCTCTCACCTTCCCTATATATATTATAAAATATATAAGCTAGCGGTAGTGGCATGACACCTAAATCAAATAATTATTAGTGATAATTTTTATATCCAATAATTTATCTTAATCATCCTAAACAATAATTTTACAAAAAGGCTTACCATATAGTGGGATGGTGAAGTGGTGATTGTATTATTGTGCAAACCAAAGTTCAAATCTCAAATGGATTATTATTTATTTATAATTCAATTTTTTTTAATGAAATATAATTTCAAATAATGTAATTTAACAACTTTAAATAGTACATCAAAAAAAAATTGGAATTTGATTGTGTCTAAATTTTTTACCATCAACATTTCGGATCACACACAGTGATCCATCATCAAGATGAAGAGTGCAAGAGAATAGAAAAATTAAGTAGCAGACTGGAGAAAGCACAGAGATATAAATAGAAGAAGAGAGGAAAAGAGGGGGGGTGGGGGCACGAAGACAAAGAGGGGAGATCACAAGGTAAAAAAGAAATGAGTTTAAACTAAATCAAAGAAAGGAAATCAAGAAATGAAAAGCAATTAAAAATAAATAAAAATGAACAGAAAGACTAATAATAAAAGAACAAAAAGGGAGGAACAAACCAAAATAAAAGAGAACCAAGAACAAATAAAAACAAGCCAAAATGTAAATTACAGATAACATCATATATATATATATATATATATACGTGTTTATAAAGTGGATACATAAGACAAAGAATGAACCAAATCGTGAAAGAAAAAGCATGTAGTGCCTGCCCCTAAGTTACATTTTTTTACTATCATTGTTGAACTCTTTTAGGCCAATTTTATGTTTGATGATTAGTACTATTGTTTTGAGATTATCGGATATTATTTTACATTCAATTTATTATATGATGAGGTTACTTGGTACTCTATATTTCATGTATGCATGATAATTATTCAGTGTTTTAAGTTATTTATGATGATTAGTTAGATGGTTTATTATCATATGTGTTTTCTTATGGATACTTACCCCATACTACATGTGTATGGTGTGCATGTTTGTTTTCTTTATGTATGGTGTTTCTGATGTGGTTAAGGAAGGGAGTCGTAGTCACCTGCTAGTCAGAATCTACATGATGCACCACTTCCTTCCATTGCCTATTTAGTTTAGCATATATTGTGTATGTACATGTGTGGATTTTTATGCAGGTTGTAGGTACCAAGGATTGACTTCCCTGAATTTCCAGGATGAGTGTACCCTATCACATTATCTCAATGGTAAGAGAGGAGAGATAAGTTCTTAAGTCCAAATCCTAAACCTTTAAGCCATTTGACCTAATTGAAAATTAGGACAAATATCTGAGTCGAGTACCCTTCAAATGCGACGGATGATGTTAATTCGTGATTATAGCCCTTTAGTTTAATTTTGTATGTGTTTTTCTTTGATGAGTTTTCATATGTTGTTTTATGAGTCTTTGGTGGATTTTCTATTAATTAAGTCTAATTAAAAGATTAAATTAATGATTTAATTTAATGAAAAATTATTATGACATTTTCAATATTTAATTAATTAAATAAAAAGAATTAAATTTGAAGATAAAAGTTATAAGTTTAAATTTTAGAATGTGATAATATTTATTTAATTTAATAATAATATATTTAGAGTTCATTTTTAAATAAATGCTAAATATTTTTTATTTTTTATTTTTTGGATAGGTAAATAGCCGAAGCCTAGGTTATTTATTATTATTATTAAGATTAATTACTATTATGTGTTAATCACGAGTAGATTTGAACCCAAGACCTCCTCGATGAGAGGCTTGCAATTTACCAATGTGTTGTAGGCTCTTGCCTACTAAATATTATTATTATTTAAGTTAACATATATTTTATTAATTAAGTTTCAAAAATGAATTTAAAAAGTGAAAATATATTAATTAAAAGTTTTTAATTTTGCATGATGCGTGCATGAGATTAAAATATAAGAAATTAATTAAACGATGAAAACAAGTGAATTTAATAAAGATATTTTAATTAAAGTGTGCATGAGTTTAAAAGTTAATAAATTATTTGAAAGTGAAGTCAAGTGAAAAATTAACTAAAGTAATTTAATAATTCAATTAAATGTGCATGGAAAAGATAAAGCAAAGATTAATAAAAGTTAAATCTAGAGTTGAATCTTGTGAGCAAGGAGTCCTCTCAGGTGAATTCACAATTAGTGCCCCGATTTGAGGAAAGAACTCTTTATCATAATTAGAGGGTTCATGTTGAAGGGGAGGAATTGGGATGTGAAGTTTAAATGCAAATTTGGAAGCGAATTCTCCCACAAATCTTCTGGGCATTGTGAATTTAGCATTAGAACCAAGTAGGTTCTTGAGTTCTATTCATCCAGTTAGAATTATATTATTTAGATACTCCTCTCTTCTTCGTGATTGTCAAAATTGAATTTATGGGTATCATTATATGAATCTTTCACTCTCTTGTTATGAACTTTATGATATCATGTTGTATCTCATCTGTATATAAGAAGAAAAATAAATTAAATTGAAAACCTCATCCATAGGCAAAAGGAAATTGTAATTAAACGAGGAGGGTTTGAGATTTAAAAGAAAATACAATTTAGAGATTCGAATAGTTAATCGAATTTATATATATTTGAAATCTTTATTATCACATGTGGGGGTGCAATTGTTTGGGGAAAATTGAATTTTATATATATATATAATGAATTTTTAAAAAAAAAAAATTAAAAATAATGATTGGGGAGGGGTGAGTTTCACCCACACCCTACCCCCTTACCTCCATTCGGCGGCTAAGTTGTTGCCATAGCAATAACTGCTGCAACAAAAGAAGTACTATGTACTGCTACTGCGGCAACAACCTACTATGGCAAAGTTGTCACAGGCATAAAGGCCGTAGCCAGTGTCAAAGCTAGAGGACTTAAAACGTATTAAATTTTTTTAAATTTTTTTAAAAATGTTTTTAAATGTTATTAAGTTAATTTATTTAAAGTTTTTAATATTAATTATTATAATACTATTTAGTTTATAAAGTATATTAAAAGTTTTAAATGTTATTTAATTTAATTTAATTAAAGTTCTTTATAATATTTAAATATTATATTATTAATAAAGTTTATTAAAAAAAATTAATTTATAAAAATTAATTAATCAATGATATTTAATATAGTTATTAATTTATTTAAAATAAATTTATGAAAATTAATTAAATGTTATTTGATAAATATTAGTTTATTTAAATAAAATTTAATTCAAATTTCTATGAGCATTTGTTAGTATAATAGGGGTACTTTTTGAATTGTAAATTCAACTTTAGTAAAAAGTACTATTGTTCTATCGAAAAACAATAAGCAAACTCAAACAAGTATAGTATTTACCCTCAATAAAGTTTAGAAGATTGACTTCAAAATATGGGGGTAAATCTTTGTTTTATCTAAACAAATTTGTGGGTTAACTATAAGGTAAACTGGGAATCCTTTTTAACTTGAAAAATACATTGGAACAAAATGGAAAAACCTTGTATTTAACCCAACCATGTGATTCAAAGAGAACTAAAATATGTACTTGCATCTTGGTTCTTATGTTGTCTATATTTGGGGATTGGGGATTGATTTAGCTTTGACCAGTCTTAGGTTGTTACCAGAGGCTTGGGGGTTATGAGTTTGTGATGTTATGATGCTTTGATTTTGAACTTTTTAAACTCAACCATGGTATGTGATGATATGCTCTATGTTGAGTGTGATTATATTGTTGATTACTATTTTCAATGCCTTGTGAGATGGAAAGATTTATGTTACGGGTTATCTGACTTAACCATTTTCAAGTCATCGATCAGTTATATTTGATTTGCTTTCTAGTAGCTTTCAGAGGACTGAAGTGTTTGCTTTGTTTTTGATGATGTCATGTGACATGTATTGACTTGACCATTTTGGAGTCTTCAATCAGTATTATTTTGGGATGCTTTTTGGTTGCTCGTTGAGAACCAATGGATATTGTGATTTACTTTGGGATACTTTCTGGTTGCTCGTTGGAGAACTGATGGATATTGTGATTTATCATTTGATACTTTTCAGTTACTTGTAGAGAAATGATGTGATTATTATGATTATATTTATGATGCTTTCCAGTCACTTGTACAAGATTGAGGTGGTTTTACTATGATTCTTTGATTTGTGATTCATGAGCTTAGGGTAGGTAATCTATGTGTAGTGTCAGGAAGTGACTTGCAATGGGGGTTGGGGCCCTAAGTGGCTGCCAAGGTAACTCATCATAGGTTATGTTAATAATTGATAACATTTACACTAAATGAGAGTAAAATGAACCTAATAAGATTAATTGTATGTTCTCACCCATGCCTTGAGTGCTAGTACAGACTAGGATGGGAGTAGAGAGAATGCTTGGTTACAATCTTACATTCTGTAGTATGCCTTGTCATTACGAGAGGATACTAGTGGCCACACAAGAATCACCAGGGACACTCGAGTCCTAAGCTAATTGCCAGGGTAACTCCTAACGTGATTCATGCGATGACACTTGCTCGCTTACATAGTAAGTTTCCTACATGTCTTTTTCTACCTCTGGGTCTAGACGTCGATCTATGTTGGAACCTTTGAGTTAGTATACTTTTAAGATTTCCTGGACTTAGAGAGTATTTGTGTTATGTGATTTGATATCTTGTTTGGGACTTGAGACTATCTCCTCAACGCAGTGGGAGTGGGCCATTTAGGTTCCACGCAGTTGGGTGGTAGTGCTTTTTACTCTTACCATTGAGATTCATTCGTAGTCACCATGGCTGGAGCTTCTTGGGATGTTATTTATCATGTTTAGGTGATGTTATTTACTGATGCATTTCCTTATTTTGATGATTAGTATGTTATATTTCCTTAAGTATATATTGTAGTATGTTTTAGTAGTGATGTCCCTATTATGATAGTACCGACGATCTGTTCGGTGGCTTGGGATGTTATGCATAGGGGATGGTTAGGGCTCACGATGGTCTAATGATGCTATTGATGGTTAGGAGGAACCACGCACATAGTTAGTTGTGTTTTATGATGGATAGTTACATTTCATGTTAGATGTTTATGTCTTTTATGATGGATGGATGTATCATGTATGGTGGATGGTTTCATTTATTTTACTATACTTTGTATCATGGTTTTGAGGAGGATGTTGTATCTCTATTTTTACATATGTATATTCTTATAGCCTTTCATACCCTGTGACATGTACAGTGGATGATTGAGCATTCCAAATTAATTTACCAAGAGGCATTCAGAACAAATGTATATTATGGACTTTGGACTTTTTAGTATTCTTTCATGTGGATGTGGTGGTTGTTAGACTCAGTATTAATTAAATTTATATGTGACTCAACGTCTTGGGATCCTTAAGAAATATAACCTGTAATGTATGCTTATAGTTGATTGTATGTTATTGCTTCTGCTACTAGGTGTTTGATGTGTATGATTTATCTTTCTTATTTTATTTTTTTAAATAAAAAATTATTTGGCAAACTTAGTAAAACTTTAGGTTAATTCTTTTGGATCCCTTGGCAGGGCATTGCATTTGGTATCAGAGCTTGAGTTTCTACATTGGGAGCTCTGGGTATATTGGAATGCCACTAGTGTTAACTAGTTGAGCAAGAATGAAATCTTTAAACTATTATGTGTATCTCTTTTAAACTGAAACTTGAAACTACTTGAACTAAAACTTAAACTTTTAGTT
This sequence comes from Cupressus sempervirens, assembly GCA_028749045.1. NCBI lineage: Eukaryota > Viridiplantae > Streptophyta > Pinopsida > Cupressales > Cupressaceae > Cupressus > Cupressus sempervirens. The sequence goes on along the minus strand of CM053788.1, from coordinate 177,546,125 downwards.
GTATATTTTTCATACTTCAACACTTATACTTCAAAACTGAAATTATACGTAAACCTAAACATAGGCAAAAATTGAAATTGAACTTGTTCTGTTTGCGAAACATGTATCTTTCATATATGCTTTACAATAGTTTGTTTTATGGTTATTATAGTATCTTGTATCTTGTTGTAGGATGGTATCTGGGATGAGGTCTTCCATTATAGGTCATGGTAGGGGTTGTGGATGAGGCAGAGATATCAGTGTCCATGGGTCTGTCCACAAAGACCTTAATCAGGAAGGGAATAGGGAAATGCATGTCAATGAGCATCAGGAAGAGAACCATAGAGAGGAGCATGCTAACTCTAAGGAGGTTGATCTGAGGCAAATGATATGAACCATCCTTGATCAGCTACCTCCTATTCATGATTAGGATAGAGCACATTAGGCAGGACATGAGCATAGACCTAAGTCTAGGAGCCCTCTAAGGGATCGATAAAGATCCATAGTATCCGCTTAGATGAAGGACCTACAAAGGCCCATGGTTAAGCCCTTTAATGGGTTGGGTTCAGGTTATGTAGTCGAGTAGTGGCTTATTTCTCTTGATAGGGTTTTTGCTATGTAGGACTTTGACAATAATGTCCAAGCAAGGTTTGCTATTACCAACCTGGAAAACTTTGGAGCCAATTGGTGGACTATCGAGGAAAATAAGTTGGACATAAACATGAACAATGTTACATGGGAGTTATTCTTGGAGAGCTTCCGTGAGTGATTCCTAACAGAGGAATGGAAGCAGCATAGCGCAGACGAGTTCCATAACTTGAGATAAATCACTATGACCATTGTAGAGTATGGAAAGATCTATGAGCTCATGCCTTATTCGAGAATTACTGAAAACCCAGCACAATTGGCACAACATTTTATTAGAGGCTTGAACAACCATCTAGTTGGGGGTGTTAAAATGTTTGAACCTAGAACCCTCAAAGATGTGGTACATCAAGTTGTCCTTGTAGAGTAGAGTGTGAACCTAGGACATGGGGGTTTTGTAGGAGCACCTTCAGCATTAGGATCGAAGAGTGGTTAGGGAGAAGGTGGTAGTAGGAAACCTCCTTCTAGGGGTAATCAGCGGCAGGGAGGAACTCAACCTCTAGCACAAAGTGGTGGTGGTGGTTCCAATGCTAGGAACTATCATGATGCTTAGTGCAACAAGCACGACTAGTATGATCAGTCATCTCAGAGTGTTCAGTCTTATCCTAATGGGGGTAGTTTTCAGCAACCTAGTGCACCTAGAGTTTAGAGGAGCTTCAATGGAGAGTGTTTCTCATGTGGGCAATGTGGACACAAGTTGTCTCATTGCCCTCAAGAGAAACCATAGTTCTCAGGCCAGAGACCCGCAACTTCAGAACCTATAGTGGGTGACATGGGTAGAGCCTAGAGAGTGTACTCAGTGGAGTCATATACTCTTAGAGGTGGAAAGGGTCCAAGGATCTGCACAGTGAGTCCTTAGCTTTACTTTTCTTGTAGGCTTCCAGGAGTAAGCCTAAGTCTGGGGGGGTAGATGTAGTGCCTGCCCCTAAGTTACATTTTTTTGCTATCATTGCTAAACTCTTTTAGGCCAGTTTTATGTTTGATGATTAGTACTATTGTTTTGAGATTATCAAATATTGTTTTACATTCAATTTATTATATGATGAGATTACTTGGTACTCTATATTTCATGTATGCATGATGATTATTCAGTGTTTTTAGTTATTGATGATGATTAGTTAGATGGTTTATTATCATATGTGTTTTCTTATGGATACTTACCCCATACTGCATGTGTATGGTGTGCCTGTTTGTTTTCTTTATGTATGGCATTTTTGATGTGGTTAAGGAAGGGAGTTGTAGTCACCTACTAGTCAGGATCTACACAATGCACCACTTCTTGTCATTGCATGTTTAGCTTAGTATATATTGTGTATGTACATGTGTGGATTTTTATGCAGGTTGCAGCTATTGGGTATCGACTTCCCTGAATTGCCAGGATGAGTGTACCCTATTGCATTATCTCAATGGTAAGAGAGGGGAGATAAGTTCTTAAGTCCAAACCCTAAACTTTTAAGCCATTTGACCTAATTGAAAATTAGGACAAGTATCTGAGTTGAGTACCCTCTGAATGTGTCAGATGACATTAATTCATGATTATAGCCCTTTAGTTTGATTTTGTATGTGTTTTTCTTTGATGGGTTTTCATATGTTGTTTTATGAGTCTTTGGTCGATTTTCTATTAATTAAGTCTAATTAAAAGATTAAATTAATGATTTAATTTAATAGAAAATTATTATCTCATTTTCAATATTTAATTAAATTTAATTAATTGAAAATTAATTAAATAAAAAGAATTAAATTTGAAGATAAAAGTTATAAGTTTAAATTTTAGAATGTGATAATATTTATTTAATTTAATAATAATATATTTAGAGTTCATTTTTAAATAAATGCTAAATATTATTATTATTTAAGTTAACAAATATTTTATCAATTAAGTTTCAAAGATGAATTTAAAAAGTGAAAATATATTAATTAAAAGTTTTTAAGTTTGCATGATGCGTGCATGGGATTAAAATATAAGAAATTAATTAAATGATGAAAACAAGTGAATTTAATAAAGATATTTTAATTAGAGTGTGCATGAGTTTAAAAGTTAATAAATTATTTGAAAATGAAGTCAAGTGAAAAATTAATTCAAGTAATTTAATAATTTAATTAAATGTGCATGGAAAAGATAAAGCAAAGATTAATAAAAGTTAAATTTGGAGTTGAGTCTTGTGAGCAAGGAATCCTCTCAGGTGAACGCACAATTAGTGCCCCAATTTGAGGAAAGAACTCTTTATCATAATTAGAGGGTGCATTTTGAAGGGGAGGAATTGGGAGATGAATTTTGGATGCAAATTTGGAAGTGAATTCTCCAACAAATATTTTGGGCATTACGAATTTAGCATCAGAACCATGTAGGTTCCTGAGTTCTATTCATCCAATTAGAATTATATTATTTAGATACTCTTGTCTTCTTCGTGATTGTCAAAATCAAATTTATGGGTATCGTTGTATGAATCTTTTGCTCTCTTGTTATGAACTTTATGATATCATATTGTATCTCATCTATATATAAGAAGAAAAATAAAATAAATTGAAATTCTCGTCCATAGGCAAAAGGAAATTGTAATTAAATAGGGAGGGTTTGAGATTTAAAAGAAAATACAATTTAGAGATTTGAATAGTTAATCGAATTTAGATAGTAAATTCAATTGGTTGATTGTTTTCCTCCTATCAGAAATTTACTAGATATTTATTATATATATATATTTAAAATCTTTATTATCACATGTGGGGGTGTAATTGTTTGGGGAAAATCGAATTATATATATAATGAATTTTAAAAAATAATGATTGGGGAGGGGTGGATTTCACTCACACCCTACCCCCTTACCTCCATTTGGCGGCTAAGTTGTTGTCGCAGCAGTAACTGCTGCGGCAGCAGCCTACTACGACAGAGCTACCATAGGCATAAAGGTTGTGGCCAGCGTTAAAGTCGGCGAGCTTAAAACATATTAAATTTTTTTATTTTTTTTAAAGTTTTTAAATGTTATTAAGTTAATTTATTTAAAGTTTTTAATATTAATTATTATAATATTATTTATTTTATAAAGTTTTAAATGTTATTTAATTTAATTTAATTAAATTTATTTATAATATTTAAATATTATATTATTAATAAAGTTTATTAAAAAAAAAAATTATAGAAATTAATTAATTAATGATATTTAATATAGTTATTAATTAATTTTAAATTAATTTATGAAAATTAATTAAATGTTATTTGATAGACATTAGTTTATTTAAATAAAATTTAATTCAAATTTCTATGAGCATTAATTAGTATAATGGGGGTACTTTTTAAATTGTAAATTCAACTTTAGTAAAAAGTATTATTGTTCTATCGAAAAACAATAAGAAAACTCAATCAAGTATAGTATTTACCCTCAGTAAATTTTAGAAGACTGACTTCAAAAATATGGGGGTAAATCTTTGTTTTATCTAAACAAATTCGTGGGTTAACTATAGGGTAAACAGGGAATCCTTTTTAACTTGAAACATACACTAGAACAAAATGGAAAAAACTTGTATTTAAGCCAACCATGTGATTCAAAGCAAACTAAAATATGTACTTGCATCTTGGTTATTATGCTGTTTGTAGTTGGGGATTGGGGGTTGATTTAGCTTTGACTAGTCTTAGGTTGTTACCATAGGCTTGGGGGTTATGAGTTTGTGATGTTATGATGCTTTGATTTCAATCTTTTTAAACCCAACCATGGTATGTGATGGTATGCTCTATGTTGAGTGTGATTATATTATTGATTACTATTTCCAGTGCCTTGTGGGATGGCGAGATTTATGTTACGGGTTATCTGACTTAACCATTTTTGAGTGATCAATCAGTTATATTTGATTTTCTTTCCAATCGCTTTGAGAGGACTGAAGTTTTTTCTTTGTTCTTGATGATGTCATGTTGTGACCTATATTGACTTCACCATTTTGTAGTCTTCACTCGATATTATTTTGGAATGTTTTTTGGTTGCTCGTTAAGAACCAATGGATATTGTAATTTACTTTAGGATACTTTTTGTTTGCTCGTTGGAGAACCGATGGATATTGTGATTTATCATTTGATGCTTTTCAATTGCTCATAGAGAACTAATGTGATTATTATGATTATATTTATGATGCTTTCCAGTCACTTGTACAGGACTGAGGTGGTTTTACTATGATTCTTTGATTTGTGATGTAATGCTACACTAAACATAAGTAATAAATTTGAAACGAAGAACAAGTACAATGTACCTTATATATATATATATATATAATTCAACATAATACAAGTACAAGAACAATGATTGAGCCACTCTCAATTCGTAAACCTCAAAATAAAAGAAGATATTATCAAAATAAATTTCCATTATAATGCTAATACATATTGAGTTCAATACAATAATGAAGTACGATATCATTCTTAAATGCCTATGTCCAACATATGGACCCTACAAGTAACAAATTCTGTTTCTAGATGTAACTTCAACAATCATCCTTAGCTACTTGTTAATCAACTTGAAGCACTTGATAACACACGGAAATGCAACACAACACAAAGAGGGCTCAGTACACACTGATTTGAAAAGTGTAATCTACCTGCATACATGTTAGAATAAACATATACATAACCATAATGCAGATATCTGATCCACTTAACATAGTGCAATTCCAAAATTAATATGCAAGAAGAAAACATCTACTTAACAATGCAAAATTAAACTCGCACTAAGAATAACCAGTAAATGAATCATATATATACTGAGGTGTCATCACTATGGTGCTAAGATACTGCATTAGTGTATGGTATGCTCATAGACAACACATAGTGGGATTCTCTATTGTACTCGTGAAATGACGTAATAGAGATTTGCCTTGTTCTCTATACTTAACCTTATTGGTTTAAGTCATAGGTAAGGCCAATTATCTTTTATATGTAATTAACACACCCAATTCATTTTAAAGTTATCACTAAATTAATTAACTGAATAGGATAAACCAAATTCAGCCACCCCGATATATGTTCATCACAGCTATTCTTAAAATACACATCAAACATATATACTAAGAATGCACATGCAACAAATATCATATTAGTATACAACATGATACTACATTCTTCATCTATTTGAAACTCATCTTCTTCTGCCAATTTTGAAAGTAAACTTAGGTCACTATAGCAGTAGGAACAAAACTATAATATTAAGATCACATAAATATGATTAAACTATTATCTCATCTTAACAGTACATACTTAATCTTAATACTATACAATCAATTTCCTACTGACATAATCAACTACATTTAACTTCGAAATGACCAAGATAACAAATCAAAATGCATATGATAATCTTGTTCAATATAAAATTCTCATCAAACATATATCATTAGTCCATCTTTTCCATTGAAAACAATTTCCATTTCAATAATGAATTGAATAACATCATTAGAATAATAGATTCTAATTCATAAAATCTTCATTTCAAAAACATCATATAAGTACCATCGAAATGCTTCATAACATAACCAAACAAATTAAATCATATCTAACAGACTCCACAATGTTCAAGCTCTGTCAATGTTTTAAACAGAAGAACATTAACAATGATGTCGTGTGTTCAACTACTTATTTCCAAATTGCCAAATTTTAAGTTCTACCCACAGTCAACATACAAGCTATTTAGAATCTCACAACATATCTAATTTCCATATTGTCAACTAGAATTTCTAATTCAAAATCAACACACTTACTATTTAAATCTATGACACACACAAAACCCCAAATACTAGTTTACTCATCTACATGAACTATTTAACAAAATGCCTCTTCCCAATTCCAGATAACAACATAACTAAAGTTACAAATATCGAATAAAACTTTATGCAGTTATATATGAATTCAAAACATCATGCACAATCAACAAAGTATCGACTGTTCTACATGTAACCTCCACCATGTCAATAATCGTAATAAGAACTATGCTGACAAAATGAAAATCCAACCTTGCTTTAGGTTTCCTTCTAATTGTTTGACATAATGCCTGCACCTGGATTCATACAAGTGACCCGATGTGAAACCACTGATGAATTTCCTACCAACCCATATAAACTTTGTTTAAGACCGTTATACCAAAACTATAACCGTAGGTTCAACTCAACTTCACAACTATATGTATATTTTTTTTTATAAGACAAGCTCAGATTTTACACATCGAAAACCTATCAAGAAACAAAGATAAATCTCTTTCTAATCATTATAAGGTTGGTTGTGCATTGCGAACTCAAAACTCCAAAATCTTGCTAAGAGTTCAACACAATATCTATGCCTTGATTTCAACCAAATTGTTTGATATAATGACCATGCTCTAGTTTGTATGCCTTATTAGGGTAAATAATAGTGCCCACATAATACATGCAAACCATATGTTAAAATGTCCAAACCCAGACTTATAAACACAACATGGTATTAAGATTGTGCTATATATATATATATGTATGTATGTATGTATGTATGTATATACATACATATATATGTACATACATACATACATACATACATACATATATACATATATATATATATGCATATATATGTACATATATATATATACATACATACATACACACGCGCGCGCGCGCGCACACACACACACACACACACACACATATATATATATATACATATATATGTACATATATATATATATATACATACATACATACACACACACACACACACACACACACACACATGCAAACTGTTTAACAAAATATCAAATAATAATATACACCGAAACTTAAAGCACACAGAACTTGGCTCTATGGAAGCCGAAAACATCATAATGTTACTCATTTCCATAACATATAGCAAAACTCTACTGGACGCTACAATACCAAGGTGATTACACCATACCCACATCCGAGTTTGGGGATATGCAAAACTCAACAATTTGATTGCCGAACCTTGCATACACCCACACTTGGGTGTCGATATGTGACATCTTCAACAAAACAACTTTTAACATTCATAGTTTACAATTTCAAAGTGTAACATACACAACAGAAAGAGGATAGGGATAAAGAAAGCCCCCTACATGAGATACAAAAGATGGAAAATGCTCAACACAATGCTCTGCAATAAAGCTCGTTGCCAAAGCCCCAAATGCCAAGTCAAAACCACACTTCCCAACTGTGAACACTGACCAACTAGCATGCAACTGTGATAATGAAGTATAGCAGAAGAAACTTACAAGAAAAGCAATAGAAAATCTTGCTGTGAGCAGCTTAACCACGCTCATCTTCATAAGAAATTATCTCCTTCCAACCAAAACCCTTCATGTTGCCGACTCTTCAGCAACAAAACACAAGTGTTATGCTTACACTGAGTAATAAGGCCAAATTATCGGCATTGCTTCCACATAAGCCAAACTTGCAATGGTATGGGCGACCAAGGCCTTCAGTGCTATTAAGGCCTCATTAAAATTGCATTCAATGAACTTAAACTCTGCACAGAGCTGTGTATACAGCTACCTCATAGCCACTGGCATATTTTGGCCTAGTTTTAAAACAATGCAAAATCCCTTAAGCATATTGTATGCAAAACCCATTAGGGTTTTAGGATGATAAAACCTTTTTGCAAATATAATATATGCTTAACATAACAATCACATATATTATAACAACCGCGAGTTTTTTTTAACTCCATTTTAATAGCAATTGATTTAAGAAAATAAACTTAGGGTATATATAGACCCTTTTTAAATAAACAACACACACACACACACACACACACACACACACACACACACACACACACACACACATATATATATGACATGCCAACGTAGGGTTAGGAAAATACCAAGTACATGAACTCATAACCTTAAGCAACATTGCTAAATTAAATTCAACACAGGCCAATGGATTAATCACAATTAAATCATACCAAAGCTCCGCAAATGTCCAATATACAGCGTATTAACATTAATACTATTATACTGAATATAAATCATGATAATCATAAACAATATGCTGACATGCAATAAAATATGAAAGCTACAACCATAAAACCTGAGCTTAATTTAAAAACTTTTCAATAGTTTTACCAGTCATATTTTACCTGAAGTTTATACACAACAATATCGTTAAAACTAGAAACATCAAACATTAATTCTAAATACATCAGAAAGTTTGTCAGATTCATAAGTGCCTCTACTAAAGCTCAAAATAGAGTATTTCTGAAACAAAAAATTTTGTCTAGCAATAATCACATGTCCCAAGGACATTAATAAAACCAAGTTCTACAGAAATAAAAACATAACATCTGAAAGGAACTTATAACAAAAAAGTCCTAATATGCAGAAAAATTGAAGTAGTGGTTAGGCATGACATGTGATTCATGAGCTTAAGGTAGGTAATCTATGTGTAGTGTTGGGAAGTGACTTGCAATGGGGGTCGGGGCCCTAAGTGGCTGCCAGGGTAACTCATTGTAGGTTATGTTAATAAGTGATAACATTTACACTAAATGAGAGTAAAATGAACCTAATAAGATTAATTGTATGTTCCTGTCCATGCCTTGAGTGCTATTACAAACTAGGATGGGAGTAGAGAGAATGCTTGGTTACGTCGACCTTGCATTCTGTAGTATGCCTTGTCATTACGAGAGGATACTAGTGGCCGCACAGGGATCACTAGGGACCCTGGAGTCCTAAGCTAACTGCCAAGGTAACTTCTAACATGATTTGTGCAATGACACTTGCCCGCTTGCATAGTAGGTTTCCTACGCGCCTTTGTGTGCCTTTGGGTCTAGATGTGGATCTATGTTGGAACCTTTGAGTTAGTATACTTTTAGGATTTCTTGGACTTAGAGAGTATTTGTGTTATGTGATTTGATATCCTATTTGGGACTTGAAACTATCTCCTCAACGTGGTGGGAGTGGACCATTCAGGTTCCATGTAGTCAGGTGGTAGTGCTTTTTACTCTTACCGTTGAGATCCATCTATAGTCACCGTGGCTGGAGCTTCTTGGGATGCTATTTATCATGTTTAGGTGATGTTATTTATTGATGCATTTCCTTATTTTGATGATTAGTCTGTTAGATTTCCTTATGTTGTAGTATGTTTTAGTAATGATGTCCCTATTATGATAGTACCGACGATCTGTTCAGTGGCTTGGGATGTTACACACAGGGGATGGCTAGGGCTCACGATGGTCTAATGATTCTATTGACGGTTGGGAGGAACTGTGCACATAGTTAGTTGTGTTTTATGATGGATAGTTACATTTCATGTTAGATGTTTATGTCTTTTATGATGGATGGATGTATCATGTATGGTGGATGGTTTCATTTATTTTACTATACTTTGTATCATGGTTTTGAGGAGGATGTTGTATCTCTATTTTTACATATGTATATTCTTTTAGCCTTTCATACCTTGTGACATGTACAGTGGATGATTGAGCATTCCGAATTAATTTGCCAAGAGGCATTTGGAACAAAATGTATATTATGGACTTTGGACTTCTTATTATTCCTTCATGTGGATGTGGTAGTTGTTAGACTTAGTATTAATTAAATTTATATGTGACTCAACATCTTGGGATCCTTAAGAAATGTAACATGTTATGTATGCTTACAGTTGATTGTATGTTATTGCTTCCGCTACTAGGTGTTTGATGTGTATGATTTATCTTTCTTATTTAAAAAAAAATTTAAAAAATTGTTTGGCAAACTTATTAAAACTTTAGGTTAATTCTTTTAGATCCTTTGGCGGGGCGTTACAAAGCAAAAAAAAGAAAGATGAAACAAAGATAAAAAATATATGGCTAAATATTTACACATACATATGAGGACATGTGCAAATATATATATATATATATATATATATATATATATATATATATATATATATATATATATATATATATATATATATATATGAAATGCGCAAATACATAGCATGCAAATTTATTGTAGTGCCTACCCCTAAGTTACATTTTTTCTATCATTGCCGAACTTTTTTAGGCCAGTTTTATGCTTGATTACCAGTAGTATTGTTTTGAGATTATTAGATACTATTTTACATTCAGTTGAATATATAATGAGATTACTTGGTACTCTATATTTCATGTATGCATGATGATTATTATAGTGCTTTCATTTATTTATGATGATTAGTTAGATGGTTTATTATCCTATGTGTTTTCTTATGGATACTTACCCCATACTGCATGTGTATGGTGTGTGTGTTTGTTTTCTTTATGTATGGCATTTCTAATGTGGTTAAGGAAGGGAGTCGTAGTCATCTGCTAGTTGGGATCTACATGATGCACCACTTCTTGCCATTGCCTATCTAGCTTAGAATATTGTGTTTGTACATGCATGGATTTTATGCAGGTTGCAGGTATTGAGTATCGATTTCCCTGAATTGCCAGGATGAGCGTACCCTATCACATTATCTCAATGGTAAGAGAGGGGAGATAAATTCTTAAGTCCAAATCCCAAACCTTTAAGCCATTTTTCCTAGATAATTAGGACAAGTATCCAAGTTGAGTACCCTCTGAATGTGTTGAATGATGTTAATTCGTGATTATAACCCTTTAGTTTGATTTTGTATGTGTTTTTCTTTGATGAGTTTTTGTATGTTGCTTTATGAGTCTTTGGTAAATGTTCTATTAATTAAGTCTAATTAAAAGATTAAATCAATGATTTAATTTAATGGAAAATTATTAGGATAATTTAATATTTAATTATATTTAATTAATTAGGAAATTAACTAAATAAAAAGAATTAAATTTGAAGATAAAAGTTATAAGTATAAATTTAGAACGTGATCATATTAATTTAATTTTAAAATAATATATTTAGAGTTCATTTTTAAATAAATGCTAAATCATATTAATATTTAAGTTAATAAATAGTTATCAAATTTAGGTTTCGAAAATAAATTTAAAAGAGAAAATATATTAATTTATTAAAAGTTTTTAGATCGCATGATGTATGCATGAGATTAAAATATAAGAAATTAATTAAAAGATAAGACATGTGAATTTAATAAAGATATTTTAATTGCATAAAGTGCGCATGAGATTAAATTTAATAAATCAATTAAAATAGAAGTCAAGTGAAAATTAAATAAAGTTATTTTATAATTCATTTGACATGCATGGAAAAGATAAAGGAAAGATTAAGAAAAGTTAATAGGAGTTGAAGTCTGGTGAGCATGGATTTCTCTAAGGTGAATGCACAATTAGTGCATCGATTTAAGGAGAGAACTCTTTATCACAATTGGAGGATTCATTTTTGGGGGACACAAATTTTGGAAGAAGAAGGAATTTTTTAGATAGGGGAAGGTTCTGTGAGGAGGGATTTCTCTTCAATCTTCTTGGGTGTAGTGATTAGCATTAGTGTCCAGGTAGACGCTTGTGATTATTCACACAATTTATTTACGTAATTTTCTTTCCTATCTTCTTCGTGCCTATGGATTGTGAGAATTTCTCTATGATGAATACTTGAACATTTCAATATTGCAATTACTGAATGCATGTCGATCCCTTCTGTATATGTGAGATTAGAGAAGCAATTAAAGATCCTTGTTTCGTAGATTAAAGAATTTATTATTTTAAACCGAGGAGGGTTTTGAGTTTTAAAAAGAAAATTTTTAATTAGAAATTTGAATGGTTAAACGTGTTTTCCTATCAGACTAAAATTGTAGATATATATATATAAGATGTTATATGGGTGGGGGGGGGGGGGGGGGAGGTCTTCTTTATATTTAAAAAAAAAATTGAAGTGGGAGGTCGGGGCCACCACCACCCCCACCCCCCACCCCCCTTGGCCAAGCGGCCTACAACTTAGCAAACCACAACCTGCTAAGCAGTCCGCGACTACCTTAGTGCAGACTGCGGCTGCTTATTGTAGTTCGCAGTTATTATATATGAGATGAGTTTTTAAAAATATTCAAAAAATTATTATTATATTATTAAATTTATTAAATAATTTTTATAAATATTAATTATTAAATTTATAATTATTATTAATGTTATTAAATAATTCTTATAATGTTAATTATTAAATTTATAAATATTATAAATATTATTAAATAATTTCTATAAAAATTTTAATAGATAATTAAGTATTGAATTTATTAATTATTAATATTTTATTAAATATTCAAACAAATGTATGGGATAACCTATAAGGCAAACGAACAATCTTTTACCTGGAACATACACTGAAACAAAAACTGAAAGTTTATAATTAACTCAATCATGTGTTTTTAAAATCAAACCAAAACTTTGATACCTACACTCTGTTAACTGTGTACTATCTATGTTTGGGGTTTTGGGGTTTGTCCTAGCTTTAACCAGTCTTAGGTTGTTACTAGAGGCTCGAGGGTTGTGTGTTTGTGATGTCATGTTGATGTTTGATCTTGATCTTTTTTATACCCAACCATGGCAATGTGATGGTATGCTCTATGATCTATTTGTATTTACTATTCATTATTGCTTTCCAATGATCTTGTGTGACACTAAGGTGAATTTATGACTTACTTGACTTAACCATCTATGAGTCCTCGATCAGTTATATTTGAATTTCTTTCCAGTCACTTTGATAAGATTGAGGTGTTTGTTCGCTTTGATCTTGGTGATGTCATGTTGTGACATGTTTGGCTTAACCATTTTGAGTCGTTGATCAGTATTATTCGGATACTTTTTGATTGCTCGTTGAGAACTAATGGGTATTGTGATTTATCTTAGGATGCTTTCTAGTTTCTCGTAGAGAACTAATGTGTGATTATCTTTTGATGCTTTCCAATCACTTATACAGGACTGAGGTGATTTTATATGATTATTGATTGTGCTTTTATGAGCCTAGGGTAGGTTATCTACATGTAGTGTTGGGAAGTGGCTTGTAATGGGGGTTGCGGCCCTAAGTGGTTCCTAGGGTAACTCATTGTAAGTTTTTTAATAAGTGAAAACATTACACTAAATGAGAGTAAAATGAACCTAATAAGAGTCTTTGTATGTTCTCGCTCATGCCTTGAGTGCTAGTACAGACTATGATGGAAGTAGAGAGAATGCTTGGTTGTGACCTTGTATTCCGTAGTATGCCTTGTCAAGGATACTAGTGGCTGCACAGCGATCACTAGGGACCCTGGGGTCCTAAGAGACTATTAGGGTAACTCGAGCGTGATTCATGCAATGACACTTGCCTGCTTGCATAGTAGGTTTCCTACATGTCTTTGTGTGCCTCTGGGTATAGATGTCAACCTATCTTAGGACCTTTAAGTTAGATTGTTTTTAGGATTTCCTGGACTTGGAGTGTACTTTTGATATTTGGTTTGATATCATGTTTGGGACTTGAGAATATCTCCTTAGCGCGGTGGGAGTGGGTCATTTAGGTTCCACGCAGTCGAGTGGTAGTGCTTTTTCACTCTTACCATTGAGATCCATCCGTAGTCACTGTGGCTAGAGCTTCCTTGTCTACATTTCCTTTTATTCTATCTATGTATCATTGTGATGGATGTTTTTCTATCTTTTATGATGGATGGATATATCATGTATGGTGGATGGTTTCATTTATTTTATTGTACTTGTATCATAGATCTAAGGAGGATGATGTATTTCTATTTCTACATTTGTATATTCTTTTAGCCTTTCATACCCTGTGACATGCACAGTACATGATTGAGCATTCTGAATTTCATTTGCCAAGAGGCATTCGAAACAAATGTATATTATTTAAATGGACATTGGACTTTTCATTATTCTTTCATATGGATGTGGTATTTGATGGATCTAGTTTTAATTAAATTTATATGTGATTCAACGTCATTGGATCCTTAAGGAATGTAACCTGTTATATATGCTTTTAGTTGATTGTATTTTATACTATGTGTTTGATGTGTATGTTATTCTTCTTGTTAAAAAAAAATGTTGGCAAACTTAGTAAAACTTTAGGTTATTTCTTTTGGATCCCTTGGCGGGGCGTTACATTTATTTTTGTTGGCACATGCATACCTAAACTAATATATAAAAGAATATAAACACGCATATATGTATGTATGTATGCATGTATGAATAGTGTGTATGCCTAGTATGTAATTGTATTATTGTATGAAAATTATATATACTAACCTATGCAAATATGTTAGTACCTACATACTTAAACAAATATGTATAAGAATATATACCCATGTATGTGTGTGTGTGTGTGTGTGTGTGTGTGTGTGTGTGTGTGTGTGTGTGTGTGTGTGTGTGTGTGTACGCAAGAATAAATAAATAAATAATAATAATGGGCGCATTATATATATGTGAGCATGTCTAAATACAATAATAATAAAAAATATAAATATAAATATATAAATGTAAGAAATTTTTTTAAAAAATTTAAAAATTGATATAATATTTAAAACTAAATATAGAAATAATGAAAATAACATTTAAAACTAAAAATAGATATAATGAAAATAAAAACTAAATATAAATAATAATAATAATGGTCTAAATATGCGAATCTAAAAATGAGTAAAAAGTCACACACGTACACACATATTAAAAAAATAAAATAAAAAATAGTTATAATTATATATATATATATATATATATATATATATATATATATATATATATATATATATAATATAATTAGTTGCAAATATATATAAATATGAAGAAAATAAAAATCAATAAAAAATAACATTGACAACATTGAACTAAAAAATATATAATGAAAATAAATAACTAAATATAATAATAATAATAATGAACTAAAAAGAGAACCTAAAAATGAATAAAAAGTCAAACCCAAACACACACACCCAAAAAAACAATATTGAAGAGCAAGGGAATAATAGAATAATGAAAGCAAAGGAGCAAAGGTGGAGAAAAAGAAAAAGTCGAAAATGGATAGCCTAGGGAAAGAGAGAGAAACAAAGACAAGGGAGCCCTAGAGAGGGAGAGCAAGACAACAAAGAAAATTTAAAAAGGACAAGAGAAAAAGAAGCGCAACCATCGACCCAAAAACCACCACCAAGGGAACAAAGAGGAACAAAGAGGTGAGGAATGACAGACAAGGCGGGAAGACCACAAGACTAGGATCGATGACACTTAGCTAACATAGGAAGCCAAGAGGGGTTTAAGGCTCATCCATCATCTCTATTGAGGTTGATGGGGTGACCATTGATTTCTATTGCTTCCCTAAGTTTCCTTTTGAAATAGTTATCCTCCTTAGATAAGATTTGAGCATCTTCTAGACAAATGTGATGCTTAGTGGCTGATGAGTGCTCAACTAAGGCTGACTTTTGAACCCTGTCATGTCTAATGTCAACACTATGCTCCTTGATTTGAGTGTTGAAAGAATGACTAGTTTCACCTATATAAGGCATACCACAAGAGCAAGACACTTTGTAGACTCTTGATTTTGAAAAAACATCGTTGGAGTCTTTGAGTGTAGGGGTTCAATTTTTGAGCCTATACAAGGGTTTGAAAGCCACACATAAGCCTTTTTTGCTCTAAATCTTGGCTAACTATTGCGAGACACCATCAATAAAGGGAAGAGTCACAAAAGAGAGAGGTGGAGAGGGGGTGGATTTGGTAGTAGAGAGGGACAGAAAGAAATAACGAGCTTAAACAAGGGCCTTGGAAATTTTCTTGTGGGAGTACCCATTCAATCTAAAGACTTGGCGAAGGTGGGTAAGCTCCAAATTTAAGTGGTCATCATCACAAATTCTGTGGGCCCTTAAGGCCAAGGTCTTAAGGATGCCAACTTTTTTGCTAGAATGGTGGTGAGAAAATGCATGAAGGTACTCATCATTTTGGCATGAAGGTCATCATTTTTATTTATTTTTAATTTATTTTCATTTCTCCTCCATATTTACTCTTTTATCTCTACCTCATGTATATTATCCTCCTCCTATTCTCTCCTTCTCCTTCTCTTAGACATATATCCCATGTAATTAAAACCCTCTATCTACCCCATTATTACCCTATTTAACTATCTCCCCTCGTTCTTCTCATCATCTCTTCCTCCTTATTTACCCTCTATATCTTTCTAACATCTATCAACCTCTCCAAGTTTTCTCACACACACATGCACGAGTATCTCCCCTCCCTATTCTCCCCATTTCTCTCCCATATTGACTCTTTTATCTTTACATCATGTATATTACTCTCTCCCTATTCTCTCTCGATTCTCTCACACCTTAACTCTTTCTCTCACATGTTCCACCCCTCTCTCTCTCTCTCTCCCTCTCTCCCCCCCCCCCCCCCCCCCCCCACACACAAATCTTATTATCAATTTTCTTAAGCTCTATCTCATGTCTTCTCTTTTATCTCTACCTCATGTATACTATCCTTGACGTATTCTCTCCTTCTCCTTCTCTTAGACATGTATCCCATGTATCTAACCCCCTCTATCTACCCCATTATTATCCCATTTAACTATCTCCCCTCCATCTTATCATTGTCTCTTCCTCCCTATTTAGGGTTTAATTTTTCAGTATTATAATTTTCAAATTAATTTAATTTATAAAATTTGGTAAATAATTTGATCTTATTCAAGTTTTTAGATAATTTAATTTATTAAAAGTCAATAATCATAATTATGAAAAAGATGATGAATTTTAATTAAATTCACACTTTTTAATTAATAGAATTGTCAAAAATATATTTAACTCTACATTGAAATTTTGTTTTTTTTCTATATGAAAGTATTTATATAAAATATTAAATAAAATAAAATAAATAAAGTTTTTCTTCGATGTAAATTTACTCAAATAATTAGTTACATATTCTTTAAGTTATTTATTTTGTAAATACATATAAAACTTCTTCTATATGACTACAATTAATCTTTGTCTTATTTTTCTCCTATTTACTTATTAATATATTATAGCATATAATTTAATGATGAAGACTATGCCTTTTTTTTACTAAAAGATTAAAAATTTTATATAAATGATATAGATTAATCTATTAAAAAAATAGATTTAATTTAAAATTATAAAATATATTAATTCTACTTATGTTTTTGTATAAGAGATGAACAACTTTACAATGCCTTCAATCTTCTCTCAAGTAAACATTTAAACAAGTAATACCAAAATTACCTTCTCCAGCCAAATAACATATGAAAATCCTCTAAATTGGCTCAACACTAAATCCATTTGCGAAATTATCAAACAATTTCTTAATAGTCTATTGAAAATTTATAAAAGATATTTACAAAATAGATGGTAAACTATATAATAAAAAACATATTTGTTCATTTAAACCCTAAAATTAAAAAACTAGTGTTATAGTGAAGTTGCATTTGTTTCAACCTAAAGTTTAGTTCAATTATTTTAAAAATATTTTGTCAGAAATAAAAATTTTCTATACAAGAAAATGCAAGAATATCAAAAATATAACTATAGTATGAAATTTAGAGCATCTGGAAGTAAAGGGAAGGCAAATTTCCATTTGTGCTTATTACTACCATGAAATATTGCAAGTTCATTTATACATTCTTGCGTGTCCATTTGGAAATATTTCTTTGAGACATCGAGATGAGCAGCCCATGTGCCCTCCTTGTCCTTTCATATTTTGAATGCATTGTTTTTTTGGTTATTTTAGGGCAAATAGGTAAATTTGAAGATAATGGTTTGTTAATTTTTCATCAACAAACATAGATAAATTTGAAGATAATGGTTTGCTAATTTTTCGTCCTCAACTTTTGTTGATTAAACACTTAGAGTTCTCCTCCATTTGATATTCTATGGTCATTTTTCTATGTTATGAAGATTTCAAAAACAATCTCAATTAAATCAATTATTATTTGTTCTCCTCTAGTTTTCTATTTCATTTAGAAGCTTTTCATTTTATTATTTTTAAATCTTATAATTTACTTTCTAGCATCTCCTTCTAAATTTTCCTTCAGTACAACTCTAATAAGACTCACTAACTCATCATGTTACTCTCTAAAGAGTTGTAAGCCAAGATTCATCTTTATTAGTCTCAAAGAGTTCTCTTTTACATTCTTCTTATATTTGTTTTTGTATTCTTCAGAAATTTCTTGGAGCTCATCAATCTATATTCTTCATACATTTTCTCTACACCATCTTTGTCTTTTATGTTTTCCATAAATTTCTTGTAAGTCGCCAATCTATGTTTAGTGTGTTGCCTCTTGTTGTTCAGATAAAAAGAGACTAATTTTTATATTATTCATACTTTTATTATACACGTTCTAGATAATCATAAAGATTTGGGCAAAACATATAAGTAAAAAATAACCAAATTGAAAATATGGGGAATATCTCCTTTTCCTTTCCCAAAATAGTTTTATGCATTTTCTAAGCCACTTAGTATTACCTTAGTTCTAACCTTAGCCGAGATAATGAGAACTTTCTCATTTCTCTCTTCCTCTCTGACTGAATTTTGATCTTAATTGCACCAGAAGTTTGAAATAATATGTTGCAGACAATTAATGTGAATTTGAATTTGGTTACATTTTAGTTACAAGCGGTTTGTTATGTACTAGAGTTCAAATGAATAATTAAATGATATGCATTGGTTAATGAAAATTTAAGTTATTTCCTAGAAAATAATACGATTACCTGAGTTTGACAAATTTTTCAGGTATTACACAGGTTTCTGACCCTTCATAGATTTGAGTGTCTTTATGTGACTGAGGAGCCTCATGGCTAATTAATTTTATTATTATTATTTAATTCAAATTAATCAAAATTAAAGCATATATGTTACTAAAACATAATATTATTTCCTAATAATTAAAATTGATTTTTTTAAAAACAATATTGAGTTTGTAGTGGACTTTAAAAAATAATTTGTGATCTAACTATTCGTTTAACATTCTTTAGTGCAAATATATATATAAATTTGAACATTACACAAACTATAATTATTTTGGAAATGAAAAAAATGAAGTGTTTCTAATGGTTTAAATTAATTGAATGATCGGAGAAAGTGAATGCAATAGTATTATAAATAGTAATATTCTATCTCTAATCAAATTTGCAAATGAAGCAAAAATCTATTTATATCGTAATTTAAAAATATTCCCAACTCTTTTACTTCATAACTTTTTCATTTTAATAATGATGAAAAAAATAATAATAAAATAAATATTTGATTAAAAATAAATTTTAAATTTGATTAAATGAAATATTTTCAATAACAATTTAATATTATATTTTATTATAAACTTAGATTCAAAATATAGTACATCTACACTAATAGTTAAAATTGGTCCTATTAAAAATGTGAAACAAATGGGTCCTCCTAAAAAATATTACAAAAAAATATTTTCCTTGGTGTAAATAAAAAAAGTGAATGCAATAGACAAGTACATTTTTAAAACTAAAATAATAATTATAAAACCATAGGTTAAAAACAATTTATACAATTTTCAAACATGTATTAATTAATGTAAAACAATTGAAAACATAAGTCTAGGCATATAGATAGATCTAACTAACAAGGAGGCAAAGCATCTAGTTCTTGCTGATAGAAGAAAATAATATGAATTTTATGCAATAGTAACTCAAATAATTTGTTGCATTTTGTGTATAAAAAATTAAAAGCCCTATAAAACAATAATCAATAATGATAAGGAAATAATATGAATTTTATGCAATAGTAAAATGTATAAAGTCTCTAAAATAATTTGAAAATAATATGAATTTTATACTTCAAAATAATTTGTTACATTTTGTGTATAAAAAATAAAATTTCTACAAAAAAACAATCAATAAATATTTTCTATGAATTATTTCAAATATAATATAAATGAAAACTTTATAGTTGCAAAAAGTAATTAAATAATAAATTCTTTTGATTGAACAAACAAATAAAGGAAAAAGTTGCACTCCCTACTTAACACAAAACAACCACTCAAATTGTCAATGTGTTGAATTATTTTAAATACAATAAATATGAGAACTTTATAATTCTATGAGAACTTTATAATTCAAAAAGTAATTGAATAATAACGTGTTCTAAAAGTGTGTTGAGGAACTAATAAATATATCTAATGTTAATGTAATAGTTATGTATAGCACAATTTAATATATTGTAGCTTCTCAACTAGTAGCATAAGTTTATTAAAAAAAAGCTATGCACATAGACTTTAGCATATGAAATCTTTCTATTTCCTAAACTTTCTCTATTTGGTTGACTTTTGCAAAAAGGAGAAATTTAAAATATATAAAAACTTAAAATATATAAAGAAATATTAAATATTCATTTTGAAAACATCAATAAAACATGCTTATATATTAAAAATCTTAACTTTAATGGTTGTATTAAATTATTTAAATTGAGAGTTCACATGATATTCAAAGTCAAAAGACAACATACAACAATTTAATATTGAATATAATACTCAAGGTTTCTATTTATTATTCCTTAGGATTATATTTAATAGATTTTGTTCTTGTCACACCTTAAAAAATGTACATATTTAGTAACAATGTTTTTATTTCTTTACATTACAAAAGAAGATGATATTATATTTAGGAATACTAATAATGCATACATATTCTTTTTATAATTAATAATTTACTTTGAGTTATTTTGTATATAGAATCATTATAGGTATTCTTACACACGATAATGTTCTACATTATTTTTATTCAACACAACAAAAAATAATATTATACTTATGGGCAATAGCTATTTTGGTTTCTAACTTTCTTAAAAAGACAATCATGCAACTTTGAATATAATGTATGGAGTTTTATTTTTTCTTCCTACAACTTATAAATATAGATGATCTTAATACTACCACACCTTAAGAATCACCTTTTTTAATAAAAATAAATCAACCCCATAATTATATTCATCAATCACTTATTTTGCTATAAAAAGAAATCAACCCTATAATTGTATTCACCAATAGAAAAAAGTTATCTCCACACAATCTAATCACTTTTTTTTAATTTAAAAAAAAAATTAATAAAAAAATCAACCCCATAATTGTATTTACCAATAAAGGAAACTTATCTTGATACATTCTAATCATATTGAAATCTATTTATAAATATCAAATTGATTAAATACCTCAAAAATTTCCATAATTACCAATTAAAAAATTCATCCAATTCAAAATTGGCATGATGGTAAGTAGAGGCGTGTCTCACATGAAAAGAATAAATTGATATCTTATTGAATGTGACTCAATAATAAGATACTTGTTTATCTTAATTGCACCGAAGTAAGAAAATAAGTGGATTAAATAAATAAATTCCTTTTCCTTGTCGCCTCTATAAGTGAGTGTAATTGTGGGCAGCGCTCCTTTCAACGGTCACATTTCTCAACTTTATTATTATTATTTTTTCTTGTTGCTTTCATGGCGGAACTCAATCAAATGCCTAGCTATTTTCACTTTAACAAAAGAGAGAGAAGCGAAAATTAATGAAACAATTCATAGTGTTGATGATAACACATGCATCTCTCAAGATTTTGTTGCTGTTTTGTGAGAAACAGAATGTCTACTTTGATTGATTTGCCCACAATAATTGCTAATATGTCACCTCCATAGAAAAGACAAGTCTTTTTTGTGACTGGTTAACATTGATTTTAATTCCAACAGGACTTTACCTTTGCTTTTCTATGTTGTTTTCTTGCTGGATCCTTTCCGGATTTGCTTTTCTTCCTTTCCAATTTGTCTAGTTAGGGAGAGGTAGTGAGGGTGGGGTTACTAAACTTGTGGTGAAAGTTATCTTTTTGGGCATCTTTTTTATGTCGTCTTTTTAATTATGAATCTTTATCAAGAAATTGACTCTTTTATGAACCTGTGTTCCTTTAAAACAGTTCATTTATGTTAGAATAATTTGAAAATTTCTTTTCTACCGAATACAAATGCCCAAAGTCTTGGAGATTAAAGTAGCCTCAAGAAACAAGAGTCACATCCTTAATATATTTTCAAGTTCCTTTCAATGTTGGCTCTCTTATTATGATCCTTCATCAAGAAGTCATTATTTTGTAAACCTTGCCTTATCAAATAGGGTGAATATATGTTGGAAATAGTTATAACTCATCTCATGTCGTTTGAAAATAATTGCATATTGTGCAAAAACTACATGGGTCAACTTATGTGTTTTTCTTCTTCACGTTGAAATTAAATTTTGATCCATGTAGGGTTTAAGGGGTTTGAAAGTGACCGACTAATATATAATAGATTTGAGCCAGTTGAGGGTGGTACAATGTGTTACGCATCCATAAGGGCCTTGAGTTCACATCAAGATAGTCGTTGATTCTTGACCCATGCAAGTGGGGTGGTAGGGAGTTATAGTTGTTTCAATAGCGTTAAACTCTAAAAATTTAGGGGGTTAAAGTGACCACAATATATGATATTGTTGAGCTAGTTAAGGGCATGCCAATGTGTTGGGTTCTCGTAAGGGTCTTGAATTCACATCAAGATTGAATTTGATTCTAGACCTATGCAAGTGGGGTGACAAAGAACTATAATTGTTCAAAGTTAACACAAAACTTTGGATATTTAGGGGTATTAAAAGTGACCTGTCAATATAGGATATAGTTGAGTTGGTTGAGTGTAGGGCTATGCATTGAGTGACCATAGAAGTTATAGGTTTACATTGAGATAGAATTCGATTGCCAACCCATACAAGATTGCAATTCTTTTCATATGGCATGTGATAACTTACAACTGATTCCAATACTTTTAACTACACACTTTCAAATTATTTTCATACTACACACGAATATCTATCAATAGTCATGGAATGCAAGTGGAACCCAATGTCTTGATATTAAAAACCTTATACATAAATTTATTTTGAATCAACATTATGAGGTGTTAAAATTTGGCATCATCATAATTTGCATTTGCTCCACTATAGATTTCTTTATTTGACTCTACAAGATGTTAAGTTACATATCAGTGGCGTTGAAAGTAACCCATTAATATATGATATTTCTAAGATGGTTGACACATGACTATGTATAAATACTTCCTATATAGACCATGGGTTCATATTGCGATCAATAGTTGGTTGTTGACTCATGTAAGATTGTAGTTTGTCTCATGAAATGTGAGAGTGATTAGAACTTAGTTGAACAATTTAGACAACCCACTTTCAAATTAGTTTCATATCACTTATAAATATCATGCAAGAATCATGGAATGCAAATATGACCTAATAAATTGAATGAATGAATGAAGGAGTTATACTGACGCCCACAAGACCCAGTCGTCCAAGGGACTAAGAAGTGCCAAATTAACCCATTTTCAAATCCTTCATCATGTTTGTTTATGTAAATTATAAATCTTGTATAGGGGAAGAGACCTAATAACTGACATGGGGTCCAATAACCATGATAATTTTGCATAGATACCCCCAAATTATCACTCTTTAAAAAGCCTACAAAAATGAAAAAAACATGTACTAATAGTCAATCACACATGTACTGATAGTCAATCATTTTTAGCTTTTTAGCTTTTTTGGTTGGTGATTGACCACTTCATGCACCATTATTGTGACATTTCATTAAGTCTACTAGAGCATTTAACCGCAAGTGTTGGTGTTTTTTGAGTGAGAAACTATTGGTGCATATAGCAAGAATTAGGCAAGCATTTTGAAATGACACTTTATGATTACTTTGTGCTCCACGATCCCAATAGAAAGATCCTTGAATACCCAAAAACCATGACTTTAGCTTTAAGCTCTTCACTCACCTACTGAGACAAACAACAAAAAATCGACAAAATCCAACTTGCGATGTAGCAATTCCAAGTGTGCAAAATTAGCTTAGGCGATTGCTGGGGCTTTTCCCCTATGTGTAAATGCCTCTTATAAAGACTACATTTTCACATTGTGATAGAATTTGATGCAGGAGCATCCTGGGTGTAGGCAAATCTCACATCACCCAAAAATAAGTTTATTTTTAGTCTTTTCTATTTCCATCAAGACTAGTAGACAGGGGGGTTACTATTTCTAAGACCTTACTACTTTTAGTAAGTTTGTCATACGAGCTCGAAATGTTCTAATTTTCTACATGAAGGTTCATTTCAGAATTATAAGCCTTACCATAAAATTCTCATCGCTCCAGTTTAAGTATCAAATAAGTTATTATGGATTTTTGGTTGAAACCTTTGGTGAAAATACTTGAGCTTAGTTTTGAAAGCCTTAGAGGCCTCAAATGAGGTCCAAAAACTCAATGGAAGGGCGCTAGCGTGGTTCTAAGCATGTAGATCGGGAGTCGACGTTTCTGAAAAGTGGTTATAATTTAGCCAATTGGAGCAACGGTTCGAGAGTTATGGCCTTCTAAAATAAATGTCAAAGATGTATTTGGTTGACTCTATATATAATGTTAGGGTTTGTCAGCCCTAGGTATTAAGTTTGAATGTCTACAACCTTACGGAGTGGCATAAAATTGCCTATTTAAGAAAGACCTAAACATTATCTAGAACAACTCTGGGTGTAGTTTGCAGCATTGTATTGCATATTACTATAATGAAGGTGCCCATGTGGGTTAACATATTATAATTGAGAATTTTGTAAATTTGCATTTGCAGTAATAATAAGAAACCCCTATTTTGTTCTTACAATTGTTGTTGTTTCTTTGTTTCTGTTGTGTATTTATGGTATTAAGGGGAACACCCTTCATCAAAATTTGTAGGTCTTTTCATGAGATGTGATAGTAATTACAATTTACTTCAACAATTTAGACAAACCCAGTTTCAAATTAGTTTCATATCATTTAGAAATATCACTCAAGAATCACAAAATGCAAATATAATCTAAGGGTTCATTTGGCAACAAAAATTAGATTGGAATATGCATATGTAAATCCTTGAAATTTTGAATCCTCCATTTGGGTGTGCCAAATTGGAATTGAGAATAGGAATATGTTTTCCAATTATGGGCGAAAAACAAGCATTTGCAATTCCACCTAAATAGATGAAATTGGAATAGTCTATTCCTGATCCAATTTTACTTTTTCATATTTGATGAAATTTTGAAGTTTGTTTTAAAAATATTTCCCAAATTTGTCCTAAACTCTTCCACTCAATGTTAGCCAATGAAAATAGATTGAGACGATGAAATTAGATTTGGAGCCAATGAAATTAGATCTGGAGTTGCGTAGAGGGTTTCTCCTCTATAAGGTTAGAGCTCGCACAACAATGGATCTATAGATGGGAGGATGCACAAATAAGAGGATCTCTTGGTGCGACTTTAGATCTATTTTTCTGTGGGTTAGGCTTCAAATCACCCTTCTAGTCATACTAACTAACCAGGTGACCAAAACATCAAACAATAACGCTGACAAACCAATTCTTCGTCTTCATCTTTCCTTTTTAGGAGTTTTTTCATGGCTATCGAGGAGCTCTTCTATAGTGTTTGGACCATTGTTCAATTATTGTCGATAGAGAGACTGGGCCAAATTTTTTGCCATTGAAGGACTATTGTGGGCTATTGGAACCCCATCCAAAATTATAATAATGGCCATAGATTCCATAAATCACTTGAGTAAGACACAACAAGTCCTTGTCAACAGAAAAATAATTTTTCCATGGTGCTATTGAGGCTATTGAATTTTCCAAGCTCAGTGATGAAGCAAATTGTAGTTAATGTTTGATGTTGTGACGTGTTCCAATAATGTTCCCTAATTTAGTTGCACAGTCTAACTAGATGTGTTGCTATCCAAAATTTGGTTGAGGCCAAATAAGACAAGACTGTGAATAACAAATCTAGAATTAGTTTTGTCTAACCAAACAGATCTAGAATAACAAATCTATAATTAGTTTTGTCGAACCAAACAGACATGGAATAACAAATTCCAAAATAATAAATATGGAATAACAAATTCGTATTCCTAATTCCTATTCTTGCAGCTAGGGTCTATTTGGCTGCAAGAATAAGAATATGGGAATAGGAATACATATTTTGGAATTGTTATTCTAGAATAAAAAATAAGAATACGTATTCCTATTCTTGTTTGGTTTAGTCGAAATTTGATGGGGAATTCACGAACCCAAAAAATTATGTTTTCTAAAATAAATACAACTGGAATAGGAATACATATTCCAATTCCACATATTTGGGTGGAATTGCAAATGCTCATTTTTGGGGAAAAATTGGAATACGTATTCCTATTCACAATTCTGATTTGGTGCACCCAAATGAAGAATTTGAAATTTTAAGAATTTGCATATGCCTATTCCAATCGCATTCCTGCCAAACATACCATGATAGGAATTAAGAATAAGCATGTGTTATCCTGGATTCATTATTGTTGCATTTGTTATCTTGGATTTGTTATTCTCAATGCATTTGGTTCACCCAAAACTTGATGGAGAATATGTTTATCCTCTGTTTGGTTGTGCAAAATTAAAATAGGAATAAGGTTAAGTTTAAATATTTCCACCATTGCATAATCACCTGGTTCCATGGTTAGATGGAAATTTTAAGAAGCATTTGATTAGCTTGCAACATCTTTGTTTGGATTGAATATGAAAGTGGGAATGTCTTCAAATTTGGAGCTATTGGTGGAGCTAATGGGAAGGTTTCAATGCCTCCAATTCCTGCACTCAAATCACAAAGACAAAGAAGAAGACTCAAAAGATGAATATCCTCTTGCATAGAGCTCCTTGGAAGATTTAAATTCCTTCATTTCCAAACTAGTGCTTTAAACCATCTGTCTGGTGCACTGCCATTGCAAGTCCCCTGGAACAGTGTCTACAATAGCTTCTCAAATCTCATAATTGCAGGGAATACTGGTGTCCTCAAGGGTTTTGTCAAAAATCTCAATTGACTGCATTCAAGCCTAGAAAGTCGTCACATAAGATGTTCAAACCAAATTCATTTCTTCCGCTTTTAATCTATGGTATTTGCAGAGCATATTCTCCATCTCCCTTTCACATAAAAGTAAAACCTTACGAACAAAGTGGGAGGGAAATAATACAACAATGCCTAGACTCAAAAAATGACTAAAATGTGAAAAAGTAAAAAAGCAAAATCAAATGCATGTTTTGAGGTCAAAATGAGCTTATATATTCATATTCCTAATTCTTGTTTGCCACACCCAAACAATAGATTCAAAATTTTGAATATTCGTTAATACCTATTCGAGTCATATTCTGGTCACCAAATGAGCTCTAAATGAATGAAAGAATTTTAATACACAACAAATCCCATTTTCAAAATTGTTATGTTTATTTGCTTATGTAAATTTTGCTTATTATAAATTTTACATAAGAGCGAAAGGCACCACATTATGCTCTTCTAGAAATGCTTTTTCAATCTTGCATAAGAAACTCGTGGACTAGTGGGAAGCCTTGCCTTAAACTCTGAATTGCAAAAACTTGATTTCATTGATGTCATGTCTGCTCCATTGAAGATCTCTTTGTCTGACTCTGAATCATGTTAATCTTGAAACACCGGCCTTTTACAACAGTAAAAAGAGTAAAGTAGCCAATTGTAGTACAGCTGTGACCGGACATCCATCCAGATAAATGGAGATGGAGAAGATTAGAAAAGATGATTACAAAGTATCACGTGTGAGGTAATGATCCGTAAGGTTTGTCATTCAAATTAAGCATGATTTCTAAACATGGCCAGCACAAGTGTACTTGACCTCACTGTCTCTTTCCTCATATACCTAAGTTTTTGTACTTTGTCTCTCACAAGTGTTGCCAAAACAATTTAATACAAAAATCACCCATTTTGTGATCAAAACCAAAGATTTATGATCTATCAATCACACCCGGTAAACAAGTTTGCAACGTCATGCAGCATGACGACTTCTCATTAATGCGTAAATAAGTAAACAAACCATGCAGAAATGAACATGTGTCGTCTGAATCTCAAACTGGGTTTTGTGAAAATGGAGGAAAAGGGCAAGAAATGCAGAAGGGCAGGAAGACAATTTAATACCCAGAGGTAGGAGAGGGCAAAAGGGTAGGAAGAGAAGAATAAAGCCAGAATATGTATAGATTTCTTTGTCAGAGCAAGATGCGCACATAAGTGCATAAAGTTTATCACTTTCTAAACATTTTCCATAATCTAGGGATTAGACGACTATAAAGAAAGGAAATTAATGATGGTGGGCTCTGCCTGACGGGAGGGAAAACGAGGGGCATGTGCATTGTCTAATCTAATGTCAAGTCAAAGCTCAATTGAGGGCCCCAAGCTGGCAAGGCTGCTCAATGCCTTCAGAACAGATGTGTGTGAAAACTACTTACATTGGGGCTCTGTTTTCAAGATGCAAAGGTGGGATTTTTTTTTTCCTACTTTGGAAAGAGGGGAGTAGTTGGTTATGGTCACAGTAAGATGGGTGGGAAAAAAACTATGAGGGGAGGAGATCATGTAGTCATCCAAATTAACTTTGTGTACCTTGATTCTTAATTTATACGTTTAAATTTACCAATTTTTTTTGGTGAATTTCTATAGGTGATTGAAGAGTTTAAAACTGTGGTTTACCTCTTTGTAGAAGTTGAAGTAGTAATTGCTCAACAAAAAAAAAAGTACTTATTGCCCAAATGGACCAATCAACAATCAAGAAAGCTAAAAAATTTAATTTTTAATAAATGTGAGATTGATCATTAGTATACATGTTAATCATTTTTTTGAGGTTCAACTCATGGGTCTCTTTTCCTATATTGACGTAAATAACCCAAAAGAAGTTCATGAGGAGAAAGCATACATAAGAGCAAATATCAAATGGAGAGTCAAAACGCTCATAGAAAAACTCAGGGCGAGCTCTTTGAGATATGAAGTGGTTTGATGGACCATAGAAGAGAGAATATATCTATTTTGCAACATAAGAGTGGTGGAGACTGAGTGTCATTTTCTCATTGAATGCCCAACATACAATAGCATCTGCTACAGCCTCCAACTACAAGTATATTCTACAAACAGACAATTTAGACATTTTTTTTTTGATGAAATACATATTAAATTTAGTGATCAACATTTATTGTGGAAATATAGTCTTAAAGAAATAGCTTCAAAAGAGCTAATGTTCTCGCACTCTTTTCTCCAGGTGTGCTTGTAGTCCCCTAGGCTGCTTTGGCCAGACCACCATTATTAAAATTAAAATTACTCATTCTTCTCTCTCTTGACATTCACTGGTTAAAAGAAGGGAAGGGCCTCCCCACGTTTTCTTTCTATATTCAGCCCAACAGGCGGGTCTAGGGGATTCTGTCAAGGTGGGTTTTATAGAAAAAAAAAAGTTTGTGTAGATGTAAATGGGTGGGTTGTTTGTGATATGATGTAGGCATTTACGTAGGTGCAAGGTTCGTGCTCTTGGGATAATTCTGTATTCATTGCTGTCTGTGTTCGGGGTCTTATCAGACATACTTTCTCGGTATTTCTGACCATACTCAAAGATCAGAATTATACCCTGTTGAGTTGGGTTTTCTGCCAACAAGAGTGATAGTAATCAAATTGTTTTTGACTCTGAAAGTGGCCTGATTCGGAAGTTAAGGTAGCTTGGAGACTGTGTGGGAGGATTTGTGAAATGGATACTAATTCGGTAAATGAAGGAGGCGGCCATGATCATTGCTGGGCTTCGTCAAAGATGCAGCAGGAGTGGCAGGTGTGGGAGGGGATGGGGATTTATGGGCAGGAAAGATTGCCTGTAGCTGAATGGGCTGCTGGTTCTGAAGAGGGGGGATATATTGGGAAAGAGTATTTTAGGGGCTCTATGGATCAGGCTGCCATGGTGGGTAACTTGAGTGAAGTTGTTATGGAGAGAGGTTTTAACAGCAATAACAAAGGAGATTTTTCACTGGATGAGAAGCTTAGCCATGTGAAAGGTGAAGGAAATGGCTTAAAAGGCTGGCTTTCAGATGGGTCTCCGTCTGGCAATGGAGGCAATGGTTTTCTGGGTCATGGTGGAAATGTGTTATTAGAGGGGACAAATGGTGGTAGTTATCATGGTGGGCGCAACGTTAATGTTAATGGTAGTTATCATGATGGTAGATATAATAGCAAGGTTGTTAAGGATGTTCAAGGGGGGGATTCATTGACTTGCCTCAAGCTTGGGAAAAGGCAGTATTTTGAGGACAATGCTAATCTGGGCAAGGCCATTCCTGTCTCTTTTTCTGTCACAAGTTCTGGCTACAAGAAGCCTAGAAGTTTAGCTTCTTCTAATGCCCACCCTCCTCGTTGTCAAGTAGAAGGATGCAATGCTGGTTTGGCCAATGCCAAGGATTATCACAAGAGGCATAAGGTTTGTGAGATGCATTCCAAGACTGCCAAGGTTATTGTTATGGGCATGGAGCAGCGTTTCTGTCAACAGTGTAGCAGGTACCTTTTTGAGTTTCTTAAATCAGGTAGGAATTTGTTGTGGGATGTTGTTCAAAGTGGGAGTTTTAAGTGGTTCAGCTTTGTGTTGTGTAGATTCCATACTATAGCTGAGTTTGATGATACTAAAAGGAGTTGTAGAAGAAGGCTAGCTGGACACAATGAACGCCGCAGGAAGAGTTCATCAGATTCACTCCACAATTCTTCCGGCCAAGGTAAATTAGTATCCATTTCTTCTTTGCTCACTTCCCCTCTCTCCTAACCTGTCCCCATAAATCTCTTCGCTTTAAAATGGAAAGCTCTCTATATAGCCATATATGGTTTCTCCACATCATATACATGATGCTAATTCTTTATTTTCTCTTAGAATTTCTCTGGGTGGGTCTTTATTTTTCATTTCTCTACCTCCATCTTGTATGAATATGTTAGTAGAAAAGGAAATCACTCGGACCTCTTCTTCCAAATTTCTTCATCTCACTCGGGTCTCTTCTTTCGAATTTCTTCATCTCTCATCTTGTTTTTTCTTGGATCATTGAGAACTAGAAATGTTAGTCCCTTTGGACTCCAATTCAACTTTATCTTGTTCATTTCTTCAACTTATTTTAACGCTCATTCTGACCTGCGAATTGTTTGTTCAACCCAATTCAGCTGTTGCTTTAGAGTTCATCTCCTCAACTAGCTATATTAGCCCTTTAAACCCAATTCAAACTTCTGCTTTGGAATTAATTTCTTCAAACTTCATATCCATTTAGACCTGGAAATATTAGCCCTCTGAGCCCAAATACTTTTTTTTGCTTTGAGTTGATTTCCTCGACTCACTTTAATGCTGGTTTAAATGTTGAAATTTGAAGTCCATTTCTTCAACTTATGTTAATAGACCTAGAAATATTAGTAACCCTTTGAATCCAATTTAGCTTTTGCTTCTGAGTTAATATCTTCAACTCACATTAATGCACATTAAGAACTAAAAATATTAGTCTTTGGAACCTGATTCGACTTCTGCTTTGAAGTTCATTTCTTCAACTTATGTTAATACTCATTTAGACCTAGAAATATTGGCCCTTTGAATTCAATTTAACTTGGATCTAGAAATATTAGCCCTTTGAATCCAATTTAACTTTTGCTTTGGAGTTCATATGTTCAACTCACTCTAATACACATTTAGACCTAGAAATATTAGCCCTTTGAATTCAATTCAACTTAGACCTAGAAATATTAGCCCTTTGAATCCAATTTAACTTTTGCTTTGGAGTTCATATCTTCAACTCTCTAATACACATTTAGACCTAGAAATATTAGCCCTTTGGATTCAATTTAACTTAGACCTAGAAATATTAGCCCTTTGAATCCAATTTAACTTTTCCTTTGGAGTTCATATCTTCAACTCACTCTAATACACATTCAGAACAAAAAAAAAATATTATTCTTTCGAACTCAATTCAACTTTTGCTTTCAAATTCATCTGTTCAACTCGCCTAAACTTATCACGAATAATTGCAACGAATTGAGCAAAGCTCATCTAATGCTTTGGAGATCTCTATACTCAATCCTCCTGAGCTTTGCAGCTAACTTGTGTTTAAGACTGCTTGACTTTTGAAGTTTCATATTCACTGAGTTCATATCTTCAACTCACTCTAATACACATTTAGACCTAGAAATATTAGCCCTTTGAATCCAATTTAATTTTTGCTTTGGAGTTCATATCTTCAACTCACTCTAATACACATTTAAACCTAGAAATATTAGCCCTTTGGATTCAATTTAACTTAGACCTAGAAATATTAGCCCTTTGAATCCAATTTAACCTTTGCTTTGGAGTTCATATCTTCAACTCACTCTAATACACATTTAGAACAAAATAAAAATATTAGTCTTTCGAACTCAATTCAACTTTTGCTTTTGAATTCATCTATTCAACTCACCTAAACTTATCACGAACAATTGCAACGAATTGAGCAAAGCTCATCTAATGCTTTGGAGATCTCTATACTCAATCCTCCTCAGCTTTGCAGCTAACTTGTGTTAAGACTGCTCGACTTTTGAAGTTTCATTTTCACTGAAGCTTCCAAAAATCTTGCAAAGCCCATCTAATACTTTGGAGATTTCTATCCATAATCCTCCTAAGCTTTGCAGCTAAGTTTTGTTGAGACTGCTTGGCTGTAGAAGTTTCTTCTTCGCTGAAGCTTCAATTTTTAAAAATCATTGAATTGAAGTGGTGGGAAGTGCATCCAGATGGTAGTAAGGTCCTTGCAAATCTGAGATTAATCATTTAATATACTTTAAAATGTTCATATTTTGGTACTTGATTATGAATACAGATTATATGGGCTTGGTGGGCTGCAGCCGGGAAACTTTCC
This sequence comes from Cupressus sempervirens, assembly GCA_028749045.1. Taxonomy (NCBI): domain Eukaryota; kingdom Viridiplantae; phylum Streptophyta; class Pinopsida; order Cupressales; family Cupressaceae; genus Cupressus; species Cupressus sempervirens. The sequence continues at coordinate 177,512,889 of CM053788.1, read as the reverse complement.
CATCAAGCGATATTAAAATTGTCTAATTTTAGACCCAATATTCAATACCATTAAGGTGTACGTAAACACACTATGAGTACAGACTTAAACATCACTTATTATAGACAAAATTGTACTTCTATTGTGTTTTGCATCTTTCACTACGCTCCATATTGGAGATTAAAGAAATGCCATTTTATAGTCTAAATATTTAACACAAAAGTGCTGACGAGGTATGCACATTGCTTATCAAGCTACCTACAACATTTTATAGAGAACCCCACAGATCCTAACTGGGCTCGATGCAAATAAATTATATATTCTACAGTAAGAAGGACAAAAGAGTCATTCCTGAGTATAAACTCTGATAATTTAAAATATATTGAATACCTAAAACACAGGTACTTGATCCTAAATGGGCTGTTGTGATGTAAATAAATTATATATTCTATTGTAGGAAGAGACAAAGGATTCAGTCTAGAATACAAAGTTTGATAATATATTGTATGCCTAATACATAGGTTACTTTTTGACACTGATTTATCTTGTGCTGATTTAAAAATGTGCATGCAATTGTGTTGTAATAGATGTGAAACGGCTGATGGGTGTTGAGGATGAGAGATATGAAATGGGTAGATACAACAACAACATGCCATACATGTCTTCTTCATGCGGACGTGCTCTCTCTCTTCTGTCATCACAACAACAGTGGCTCAATTCCACTGTTGTCCCTTGTCGATCAAGTGCAAGTGCTGCTTTGAGAGAACTCATTGCTGAGAATCGAGCTCAGGTCCTCTCAAGACCTCCTTACTCAGATGATTCTTCTCAATACCAGAGATCTCTCATGGTGCACCCTTTGTCAATGCAAGAAGATAACAAGTGCAGATTGATGCCCGGCTTAAAGTCCTTGGAAAACCATGCAAAGGTAGTAAATGATGGTGAACTAATGAAAAAGATCCCTGGAAACCCTAACACAAGAAACCCTAACTCAGTAAACCCTAGCAGAGGAAACCCTAACTCAGGAAACCCTAACACCATTGTTGTGCGTCCAACACTAGATTTAATGCATCAGGCAGATTCCTTGTTTGCATTGCAGTCGGGGAAGAAGAACAGCAACAGCAATAAGTCGTCTTCTTCTGCTTCTTCTTCTTCAGAAGATTGTGAGATTTGGAAATCCTTGGAAGGCACACACATCAGCTGATTACTCATGCTCAGACATTTCAGATGCTTCACAACGGTCATCGAAATTGGGTTGAGAATTAATTTTACACAAGCTGAATTAAGGCTTGAATAGATGAATCTCTCAATTTCAATTCCATAGGAGCAGAAGATCTGAAGATGATTTGAAAGTATCTGGAGTTTGATATGACTTGTTTCCGTGTACAGTTTTCTCTTCTGAAAATATTTTAATTGAAACAGTTTCGAATTTCCTTTGAATCCTCAAATGACATTAGACATTCTAAGGGGAAAAAAGAAATTAGTACTAAGATTTTAATGGGTATTTTGAAAGCTTTTTCTCTTTTGTTCATAACCTATGTTTAATCTCATATAGTTGTTACAATTGGGCTTGTCCTAAGTTAAACTTTAAAAAATATATAAATTAGTCGCTAATCTATCTTTTGTCATTCAAATAGCTAGTTCCATAACAAATATCTAGTTCCATGATTCATGTTTAGTCCGATATAGTTGTTATAATTGGGCTTGTCTTAAGTTAAACTTTCAAAAATATGTAAACTAGTGGCTAATCCATGTTTATTCTGATAGAGTAGTTACAATTGGATTTGTCTTGAAGTTACATGTTTATTCTGATAGAGTAGTTACAATTGGATTTGTGTTGAAGTTAAATGTGCAGAAAGATGCAACCTTAGTAGCTATATATGTCTTTGAACCATTTATTTTCTATGATATTTACCATCAAAGTAATCTAATAATGCCAAACCTTCTGGTTTTGACATTAGAATTATTACCTGAGATCAATTCTATAAATTTGCTTTGGTACTTAAATGCATTTCAATTGTACTATTATAAATTTGTAATATCTTTTTATAGAATAAATTCAAAGTGATCTAATATTACCAAACCTTCTGGTTTTGACATTAGAATTATTACCTTAGATAAATTTGCTTTGGTACTTAAATACATCTCAACTGTATTATTATAAGTTTGTAATATCTTTTTTATAGGATAAATTCAAAGTGATCTAGTAATGACAAATCTTGGTTGGTGGCTTTAATTTTTGCCTCTTAACAGTTATACAAATCCATTTGAATACTTCCGTTTATTTTAATATTTTAATATGTCACCATAAATATAGAATTTCTATAATATATATTAGTCATCATATTTTACCTTCAAAGTGATTAAATATAGAATATTATTGCACAATATATATTCTCCAAAATAATTTACTTTCAAAGTAATCAAATAATTAAAATCCTTCCCACCTCTAATATATCAATTCGTTAAATCTATTTGAATGTCTTCATTTATTTCAATTTTGCCAATATAAATATGAAATATTCTTATGGAAGAGACATTCTCCATTATACTTTACCTTCAAAATAATTAAATAATAGAAACTCTTTGTTGATGATCTTAATTTTAGAATTTTTACCTTTCTTTTATCAATTCTATAAACCCACTTGAATACCTCTACGTATTCCAACTATACAACGATACAAGTAGTTTGGAATAGCCTCACATAAGAAATATTTGACAATAATAATTTACCTTGAAAATGATCAAATAATAACAAGCTTTTGTTGATAATTTTAGTATTACCAAATTCTGAAAAAAAAAAAGAGAGTGTATGATCAAATAATAACAAGCTTTTGTTGATAGTTTTAGTATTACTAAATTCTCAATTAAAAAAAGTGTTATTGTAATTTGAGATCAACATGTCTTCACCGTATAAGAAATTTTGATGGTTTAGATGTGGCATCCTTCTGCTGAGACTCAAAGATCAAGCAATTTACTCAAAAGCTTGCTGTGTAATCCTCCAACTACAGACTATTATTTTGATTCAAAGGTCTCTTTTGTGTATCCACTTATTTGCTAACCATGGCAGACTAAAGCCTCCAAATTCCATTATTTCCTTCAGAAATGCTTAGTTAATTGTTTTCATGTTTGTCTGGGCGTTGAAAAGTTATGAGGGGTGTGTTTACAATATCAATATCTGTAAGATATAAATTTTGGCATATGCATAACACTAACACGAAGCCGTAACCGAGAGTACAGACAGACAAATATCAGAAAAAACATAGTTTCGGTCCTGGGATTATCATGAGCTCACTTACAATTATAATATTACAAAATCGTTTTCATTAAGGACTTTTAAATTGGATGGAGGTATAAAATGTTAATGGAGGTATAAAAGGTTATAAAATCTTAATGGATTGGATTTCATTATTTAAGCTTATTCTTTTAAAAATCTTTTGATTAAAGATTAAATGAATTTTTAGTACGGTTTAAAGTGTGTTATATCAATTCAAAATCAACTTTTTATTCAGTTGAGCTCAAACCTTTAGGCAAGAACATTATAATCTAATTAAGTTTCTAAAATTAAAAACTTTTCTTTGATGTTATGTGACCCTTTGATGCTATGTGAGCATTCTAACCAATGTGCTAGGTAGTCTATAACTTTTGCATTATTTTGTATGACCTAGATATGTGTTATTAAGTTGCATGTCCTCAATGTCCAACTTATGAGGATGCTATTAATGAGTTATGCATCCTTTGAGCATTGCTCATTTAGGCGATATTGTAGTCACATTTATCAACCATCATTTCGACTTCCTTTTGTCGATGAGAAATACCCAAGATATCATAATGGATCTCATTAAAACTTTTATGAATTTAACTTTCTTTTTCAATAAGGTGTTATTCAATTTATAGTTCAAGTCCTATGTGCTTTTTAATTCTTTTTCATTATTTCTTTGCCAAAATGGTGAGCAGATAATGATGAAAACTAAGCCATTTGCAAAGATGCATTGATTGAGATTCTATTACAATCCATTTTGAAATGTCTTTCGAATGATCCATTTATTTCCCTATGTGAAATGACATCTTCATGCATGACCAAAAACATATAGTAGTTTGCCACAACTTAATAAATAAATGAGGAATATCTAGTCCTCATTGTTTGGGATCCTTTTATTTCTCCCTATATAAATTAATATTTTGGCTTTCTCTTACTCATTTATTCACGATAAACAAATAAAAACATAAAGTGCATGTATATCCTAATTAATTTGAGATTTAATGTACATAAACTCTATATAAAATTCTTGACTCATTTGATATTTTATGCATTAAAGAAAGGAAAAAAATAAGAGAACAATGAAGTTTGTCTACCCAAAAAATGTTTGAACTCCTATCCAATTTTTTTTTGTATAATAACTTTGGCAACAAATGGCCATTGCATGTATAAATAACCATCTAACCACTTTTGGACCTTTAGTAATCAATTGTTATCAGTACATGTCTAAGATAACGAGAAAGTATGAAAGTCTAGCAAGTGTAGTTGATCCACTCATACATTGTTAAATGAGGGTTGTATATGAACCATTGGTTGATGGATTTTAAACCAACTAAAAATATACCCAATTGCAATCCATTTATAGGTGAAATTTCTCGAGTTTCCTTTTACTTTTGGAATGACAAATACTTGTCTATTATTGATACTTTTTGGAATGATTCATTGACAAGATTGAGCCAAAATGAATTCTCGCACGTGCCCAAAGGTTTTTGGAAGTATATTTGGAGAAAGGTCTTCCTAAATCCATTGCACTAGAATCTAGATGGGTGGTCATATATACATGATCTTGATTATGATAGCATCCCTTGAAAAGTAATGTGCATGGCCACCTTGTTAAGGATTGTAAACAAAATTGCATTTAGGTGTGCCCCAAATTACATCACACAACATTATAATAGAAGAAAATAGATCATACATCCAATTAAAAAGTGGTCAATACAATTAGAGTATCAAATAGGTCAAAGTGCAATTATTTCAAACATGTTTAAATTTGTAGGCTTTTTGTAAGAGGCTATACACAATCATATAGGAGTAAGTTTAGGTAAAGTGTAGAGGGACGTAGGATAGAAAGCCCTTTGGAAAGAGAGGGGATACAAAATCAAGAAAGTTCATATTAGAGAGAAGCATGATGACGTAGGGAAACTAGATCCTTAGAAGATGGAAGTGGGAAGTGTAGAAACCTTGACTTTTCTTTTTATTTTGAGCTCTTGATGATTTGTTTTTAAAAATCAGTAGACTATGGATGAAGAATACATTTCTTAATGATTTCTCCTTTGAAAGTTACCCTATCAAGGAGAAGACTAAGGATGAAGATGTGTAAATATTAATTAGTTGGTCTAATATATTGATGAACCCAAATTGTAGCTTTTTGATGTGTTTCTATTCAAGACCATTTGTTAGCTTGAGCTTGACATTTTAGCTCTTAGATTGAATAACATTACCTTTTTATTATGATTAATCTATGATACTTATTTGAAGTGATAATTATTTTCATCAAATATAAAAGGGACAAATAAAAGAAAAGACTTAAGTTTTTCTAAAAGGGCCTCCTCAAGTCTAGAAAAGTGAACTTCTGATTTGTCTAGGTCCAACCTATAATGGGTATGGCTAAATATGGATTCATCTTATGCTTTAAGTAGATCATGGAAGATCAAAACTAAATCTCAACCAAGTTCATAACAAAGTTAAAAGCCAAAATTTATATTAGATGAAAAGTAATATAAGTATAATATTTTATAACCACTTTCCAAGTTAAGCTTGGTTAGAGGCATCTAATACTATCTCTTAAATAACTATTATTGATTAGAAGCTAGCAACCTACAAGGAATTGACAAGGATATGTCAAAACATACCTTTAGGACAAACCATATTCCTAGTTAAAAAAAACACATTGATTACATAATTATCCCTCATAAATGGTTAATTGTATTCTCTTTAGATCTAGGTAAGGTTATAAATTAAATGTCACTTTAAACATCCATGCTACTACGTAAATTCAATCAATTCCATTTTCACTATGTTTGCAAGTGATCAACTTCCTTGTTGGGGACTAACAAAGGTGTTGGTTCCAAATACATTGTCAGTATATTGAGGGTGAGGGGGAGTGGGGTGGTGGTGGGGAGGTGAGTGGGTGAATCACTATACTTACTAGTTTCTACCCTTAATCCCTAAATCACACTTCACACTTATCTACTATATAAATGCAAGCTATAACTCAACTAGTTAGGGCTAATAAAAAAATCATCATATGAAATTAGTGACACAACACAATATTTATCTCCTGGAAACCCGACGAGGGTAAAAACCATGATGTGTGAGTCGATCCTCACAAATTTACACTCTTATGAAGTGCACTCAATCAAGAGCTTATACATTTAAAAGATTACACCGACACTATAAAGTGCACCCTATAATGAGATTTGGGTGAGACTTGTTAAGATCTTGCTCTGTTAGGATCAACTTGGTTAAAGGACTTTAAAACACATGTTAATGTGTCACCTTGTTAGAAGATTTATACAAAGAACCTGCTAGGGTCCACCTTTGTTGGAATTTACTATTGTGAAGGTAAGTAAACAATAGAAAAGTGATCTAACTATTTAGTTACTGAACTTAGCTTGATGTAGATCCTCTTGTTGACTCTCTTGATCGGTTTGCCATTGTGTTCTACCTTCTCTTGGCTCTGTTGTCTTCATCTTCTGATCACTAATGTGCTTGGCTCTCCTTGCACTTGCACACAATAACCATGTGCTACTTTTTCTTTGAAGCCTCTCCCAAGCTTTTCTTGACACAACTACTCTTTTAGGATGACCTCTCTTGTCACTCTTCTTCTCCTCTTTGAAATTCCGCTTAGCTCATCTCACTTTGGCTCTATAGCTAATTACTTGGCAATCTAATCTTTCACCTTTTTGTTTTATCTTCTTTTATACTTCCCTTTCAACTTCACTTGGAAGCCTCAGACTTCAAATTCAAATATTGAATTCACCCCTACCATTACCTTGTCTTCCATTGTAGTAATGCGCTACTTTTGTTAGATGTAGTGTGTTCATAAAGGAGTCATGGCTGTCATGTGCCTTTGATGGCTCACTTAGGCTGGAAAGAATTCAAATTCGAATTCTTCCAGATGTTTCTTGATCTTTTTTCTCATCATCATTAAATGTGATGTTGAGTGAGCTCTTACCCTTTGCATGACTAGATAGTCACGAGTTTCTTGCTTGATGTCCATCATGGTGCCCATGCTCGATCTGCTTGTTGATTCCATGGTTTCTTCTGCTTGGTTGTGTGATGCACATGCATACTTTCACTTAGCATCCTTTGGCTAAGTAGATAACTTTATCTTTTCCTTTCTTAGCCTCACCTATTTTCTCATACTCAGACTACTTGTGTGAGTGAGGGATGCACACTTCCATGTCTCACTGGTTGTGCCTAGCTACCTGTTCACCTTCCTTCATAAGTGTTGCTAGAAATGATAACACTTGTACTGGCTAAGCCTACCAATTTATTTTCTGGTTAGTTTGCAACACTTGGGCCAACAATATCCCCCTTTGGCATTGATGACAATACTTAGTCAATTGGACACACTTGTGTTCTTCTTTCTTCTTTTCTTTGTCTCCCCCTGAGATAATGCACTTTCATGCATTAGATCATTTGCAACTTTTCCAACAACTTCTTACTTTATTCAACCTCCTCTCTCCCCCTTTGACAATAATTCCAAAGGCCACTAACTCTTTGTGCTCGATTGTGCCCCTATCAAGTATTCCCTTATACTCATCAACCCACTTTTACATTTTTTAAATTGGGTGAACATGGATTGATGCTCACCTAATTTAGGCTCTTAATTTAGGTTGGATAGGGGTAGAACACATAAGCACTCTCAAACATATCCTTTTTAAGAGGCTTTGTGAAGATATCCATTAGTTGTTCTTGTTAGAATATATAGTCCACCAATATAACTAAGAGGGGGTGGGGGGTGAATCAGTTATCCAACTATTATCATAATTATCAACCTTATTAAACCTTAACCATATGAGCAATATAATCAACAACCATAACAAGATACACATGCACAATAACACTATATATGTTAACTAGGGAAATCCTTGATTAGAGGGAAAACCCCAGTGGAGATGATACCCACAAGATGATGTACTAATATAAATATTCCTTGTTAGAGAATGGACCTTGCTAGGAATATATGAAAATAGTAAATACATATCTATCCTTGTTAGGAGACTTTGAATCCCTGTTAGGAGATTCCAACCCTATTAGGAGTTGTAGAAGGCAGATGGACCCATTGTCCAAGCCGCTTTAGGGGCAAGCCCAATGATCTCACTGTCCAAACGATCTCTATATTATTCCTTGCAGAATAATATAATTAAGTTGTACGCCTCTCTCCTCTTTCCTTTTTCCTATTAACCAAACTTCTGAACCTTCTAATCTCGATACTAGATCACCAAATTCACATCCAATAATCCCTTGGATTGCTTACTTGCATTTACCAAATACTTTGCTCTAGTTTGCACTTCCTTGATCACATTCACATCTCATACATATCTCAAACAAGGAAAACACCTTTCCTTTATACCATGTCCTCAAAACAATTCCTTAAGTTGTCCTTGAGACTTTCCCAATTAATTATAATAGGACCACAATAAGATAATTAATTATTTTGCAACTATACAACACTGTCAGCTCACAGTCTATACAACTTATTACATGTTTGACTCAGGACTTTCACACTCGCTAACGTCATCATTAGATTGTCCTTTGTCACTATCTAACTTCACAAGTCATGATTATATCTTTGTTAGAAGATACAATTTGACTATCAAAAATTTCTTATTAGGTACTTTGTCTTTGTACTGCCCTTTGTAAATCACATATATCTTTCACATTTCTTTGACTCATTCAATGCACCCTTATCCTCATCATCGGGACACAGTGTAAAACATGTCCTTAACCACTTGTCATCTGAACATCAAACCTCTATATGTATGACCATGATCTTTGTCTACTACTTTTTCAGTCTTCACATAAATCATACTATGTTGTCATCAATGACAATCACAATCACGAATGCAACATGTCAATCATGCCATATGCTCATCGATGCTTAGGATACTCCCCCAAAGGAATACCATCAATATTCATGCTAACAATCTTCCCCTTTGACATTGATGGCAACATAGATGAAAAACATCTGGGTTCCAAGAATACCAAACAACACTATGTTGCTACTGACGCTATTCTCATCTTTTCAAATCCTCTTCATCATTCATATCTCCAATCCTCTGGAACACTACTATGTTATGTACCATTTATGACTTTCATCAGTTGTTCACATGCTAAACAACTCTTAGCTTCACCCCCATACATCAATCTATACTTATCTTCCTTTATGCATTAATAACTCCTCATGTTGTGTAACTTCCCCATAGGGATATTCCTTCTTCTTGTTTAAATGAATCTTTCTAAATCTCCCTATTATACATATCCCTCATTGGTATACATAGAGATGTTTTTCATGTACACATCTCTCCCATTGACATCAATGACAAAGTCGTCATTATGTGAATCATCTGCTCCAAGTCTTTGACCAGCTTAAGTGTCCAAAGGCACTGTTCAAGACCAATTATCAAGAGTCCTAAATGACTCAGCTCAACTCAGATACTCCCCCATACATGAAGCATCAACGTTCAGTCTAGTCAAACAAAAGTGCTCTATACCACTGGAGTGATGCAATCTCTGCATCATCTACTCTAAAGTGGGCAGGGGCATAACCCCAAGCATACCTCTCAACAACTCAAATTTATCTTTAGGAAAGTTCTTTGTAAAGATATTTGTAATCTAGTCTTTAGTACTTACATACTCCAATCTAATCTCTTTCTTTGCAACCTTCTCTCTCAAAACATGATACTTAATAGATATATGCTTAGTCTTAGAATGTAATACATGATTCTTGGACATACTTATTGTACTTGTGTTATCACAATATATGATAAAAAATTCTAAAAATTCTATCCAAATGTCCTTTAACATCTGCTTCATCCACATGACTTGATTACAATTATTTGTTGCTACTACATACTCTATTTTAGCTGTACTTTATAAAATGCAATCTTGTTTCTTGCTTAGCCAAGAAACCAATCTTCCTCCAAGAAACAATGCTTCACCATTGGTGCTTTTTTTGGCATCCATACTACCTACCCAGTCTACATCAGTATAAGCACGTAAAGTGAAATCACTTGATCTATCATACTATATCCCATAATTAGATCTTGCAAACCTCCAATCATAGATTTGTACTTCTTCTTCTCAACTATAGGTGTCTCATCCTTGCTAGATAACTTGTGACCAGTTATCATTGGTGTATCAAAAGGTTTACAATTTTCCAAGGAAAATCTTTTCAACAAGTCTTTTAAATACTTAGCTTGTGAAATGAAAATGCCATCACTGTTTTGCACAATCTACAAACCTGGAAAGAACTTCATCTCACCAATCATGCTCATCTCAAACTCATTATTCATTTCTTCAAAAAACATATCACTTGCTTCATCATTGCCTCCAAAAATTATGTCATCAACAAATATCACTATTATCAACAAGCCATTCTTAATTTCTTTCAAGTACAAGTTACTACCTGTTGTATATTTAGCAAATCCAAGCTTTGCTAAATACTTGTCTAACCTTGCATACCAGGTTCTAGGTGCTTGCTTTAGACCACATAGAGCTTTCTTCAATCTGCATACCATATCCTTGTCTTTTGTCAAAGCAGATCTTTCAAGCTACATAATGTATACCTCTTCTTCAAGTTCTCCATTTAGAAATATTGATTTGGCATCCATCTGACACACTTTGAACTTCTTATTTGCTGCATAAGCCAAAATCATTATTACTACTTCCATTCTGCCTACAGGGGCATATGTTTCTTCATAATCTATTCCTTCTTGTTGTGAATAACCTTTGCATACTAGTTTAGCTTTGTTTCTTATAACTTCACCTTATTCATTTTTTTTTTTGAATACCCATTTAGTTCCTATAACATTCTTGTCTTTAGGCCTAGGTTCCCATGTCTCATTTTTCACAATTTGATCTAGTTCATCTTTCATTGCTTGAATTCAATGATCATCTTTGCATGTCTCATCTGTGCTCTTAGGTTCTACTTGAGAAATCAAACATAATTCCTCACTCACTATATTTCTTGTCATTACTCCTTTATCTTTGCTTCCAATTATCTGTTCTATGGGGCTGATTCTTTATGGAGTTCCCCAGAGTTGCTAACTCAACTCTTATCTCATCTCTTGGTTTAGACCTCTATTCTCCTCTTTGCTCAATAACGTGTTCATCGTTCTACAAATCATTGTTAGTCTCAAAAAAAAATTCCACATTCTCTCTAACAATTCTAGTATTTTCTTCTTCCTTATCATCAACAATAGCTACTAAAGATATTTCTTCTAGTACTTCTTTCTCAAACATTTCAAGGTCATTGTCTTTATCATCATCATTATTCAATAATCTTTCCATACTTTCTTTAAATTCTTCATCATTATCAGATAGTGAATTCTTTTTAGTTTTCCTTATTTCTTGGGACGTCTGGACAAAAAATGACCAATTCTTTACATGTCCAATAAACAAAAAATTTCATATCTTCTGGATCTCTTTTGATAAGTAGATTAATACCTTCTTTGATCTTCTTGTCTTCTCTGAATCTAGATCTGTCTTTACTTGTGCTTCTATTCTTTTGTACGCAACAAAAGGATTCGGGATCTAGAAACTCGATACTTTGTTCTTTACAAAATTATGATATCTCACCAAGAAGCTCCATCTTCTGGGCGACAAAATTTTCTCCATCTTACTTAGGACTTTCTTTTTTGAAATGACTCGCCATGTATCTCCCAACGTTGTTAATATTTCTCTTTAAGGACCTGATGCTCTAATACCAATTGTTAGAATATATATTCCACTAATATAACTAAGGAGTGGGGGGGTGTTGAATCAATTATCCAACTATTATCACAATTATCAACCTTATTAAACCTTAACCATATGAGCAATATAATTAGTGACCATAACAAGATTCACATCCATAATAACACTAGATATGTTAACTAGGAAAACCCTTGATTAATGGGAAAACCCTAGTGGGGACGATACCCACAAGATGATGTACTAATATAAATATTCATTGTTAGAGGATAGACCCTGTTAGGAGTCTATGAAAACATTTAGTATATATCAGTCCCTGTTAGGAGAATTTGAATCCCTGTCAGGAGATACCAACCCTATTAAGAGTCGTAGAAGGTAGATGGATGCACTTTCCAAATAGCTTCAAGGGCAAGACCAATGAACTCATTGTCCAAATAATCTCTATATTATTATTTGTAGAGTAATAGAATTAAAATGTACTTTTCCTTCCTCTTTCCTTTGTCTTGTCAACTAGACTTCTGCACCTTCTGATCTCAATACTAGATCACCAACTTTGCACCCAATAATCTCTTTGATCGCTTACTCGCATTTACCAAATACTCTGCTCCAGTTCTCACTTCTTTGATCACATTCACATCTCATACATATCACAAACAAGGAAAACATATTTTCCTTTACCAAATACTCTGCTCTAGTTCTCACTTCCTTTATACATATCTCATACACTAATAAGATTTTCTCTTAGTAGATTATCCCAAGAAGATACCCTCATCACTTTTGGGGTCAAACTTCCCTTGGAATTCATCCCTCTTAATGTAGCACTTGCTCTCAAATACCTTGAAGTAGCTGACAGATGGTGTGTGACCAAACCATCATTCATAGTGAGTCTTCTTTGTCCCTTTCTTCACTTGTACTCTGTTCAAGGTGTACAGTGTTGTTCTTACAACTTCTTTCCAAGAGATCTATGCAACATTGTTTTGAATCATCAATGTTCTTGCATAGTCTATGATGGTTCTATTTCTTCTCTTTGCGATCCCATTCTGTTGAGGTATCTTTGGAGTTGACGTTTGCCTCCTCATTTTATGCTCATAGTAGCTCTCAAATTCTTGTGAGGTAAACTCACTTCCCCAGTCTGATCTCAAGCATTTCAATGCTCCACTAATTTCTCTTTCCAGTTTTTCTCTATAGACCTTGGACATGTGGAAAGCTTCTAATTTTTCTTTTAAGTAGAAGATCCACATCATAAGGTATTTGTCTCTACATACACTCTTCGTCCTCATGGGACCACACAAGTTAGTATGGATAAGATCTAATACATATTCAAAAGTAAATGGCTTGCGAGAGAAACTTGAGCATGCCAAATTTCCTTGTCGACACTCCTTGCACATGACATTGTCACGTTTAGTAATGGGGGTTAAACCCCTCACAAAATTCTTCCTTCTTACTTTCACAATGCTTTCAAAATTCACATGACATAGTCTTCTATGCCATAACCAGCTATTATCATTCCTAGCTACCATACAAGTATTGTCAAATGTTGAGGTAGAAGAGGTTACCTCTACTTTTCTATCATGTGGCTAGCAGCTTCCTTTTCTTGTTAGATATTTTGCAAGACCCTTTATTGAACTCAAACTTATAGCCTTTTTCCATTAGCTGAGCTAGGCTCAATAGGTTGTAGTTTAGTCCTTCCACTAGATACACATCTTTATGCGTAGTGGACTTGTTCAGGGCTACAATACCTTTTCCTATCATTGTACATGGTGTGTTATTGTTGAACTTCACCATTCCTCCATTGTAATCCTTGACTTCATGGAACTTTCTCCTATCACCTAACATGTGGTGTGAGCACAAACTATCCATTATCTAGTTCTTGTGGATACTGGTACTAGTTACAAGGATCTCTCTACTTTTTCTTATGTAATAACAACAAAGGATACTTCATCCTCATCATTTCCTCGTCACTGGTTGACTCTTTATCAATCACACCTTCTTCAACAATGTAACACTATTTCTTCTCTTTTTTCTTTGACCACTTCTTGCTGGATCCTTTGTAGTTGTTGTTTTCTCTCTAGCTGATAGGTTTAGGACATCTAGCAACATAGTGTCCTACCTGTTGTAGTTGAAACATTTGAAAGGAAGCATACCTTTGTAATTTCCTTTTCCTCTGACCATTCTCTTTGAAAACAAAGTTTCTAGTTCTTCTTTCTCTACTTCTAGAATGCACAAACTTTTCAACTCCTTCTTGTCTAAGTATGTGCTTGGCTCTCCTTTTTCCCTTAGTGTTAACCGTTGGTGCAACTAAGGCCTTGAATACCATCTCAACTCTTTTTGGTTAATTATTATCGTAATTACTAAGCTAAAACATAGTAAATTTAACTATTAGTGCATCAAGTGATACATCCATCTTGTCTATTGTTATCAGGTCTTGAATGGATGACACCCTTATAACATACTTGAGTAGCAGGTTCTCAACATATTACTTACATGCTCATCTTTTGATATTACTCCACCACTTTATTTGATGGCTAGCATGATATCCTTTACTTGCTTGCCATAGGCTTTGATCTCCTCTCCTTCTTGTATCCTCATGTCATCAAATGTCCTTCATAGGCTTTTAGATTTAGCCCTCATGATGTGCTTCTCTCCACCATAGACAACCTTTAGTTTCTCCCACATTTCATGGGCTGTCTCCAGTTCCTCCACATCTTTGTATTCAGAGTACGACATAGTTCTTGCTAGGGAATCCACTATGTCTGTGTGTATCTCCTTCTCTTTCAACTCATTAGTAGAGAGTTAACCTTGTGCTTTAACATATTTGACCTCTATATGTCTTCAATAGGCATCTCCAAGAGTCTTTAGATGTAGGCACATCTTCCAACACCATGAGCTATAGTTTTCCATAAAAAACTTTGGCACTTGTCTTTTGAACATCTTACTTAGACTTTAATATCAGTTGTTGGTCCTAACTATAGTTTTGTATACTGAGAGGGGGTGGGGTGAATCAGTATTCTTACTAGTTTCCACCCTTATTACCTAAATCTCACTTCACACCTATCTATTGGTAAATGCAAGCTATAATTCAACTAGTTAGGGCTAAGAAAAAAGTCATCATATGAAATTAGCAACACATAACATAGTATTTATCTCATGGAAACTCGACTAGGGTAAAAACCACCATGTGTGAGTCAATCCTTAAAAATTTCCACTCTTTTGAAGTGCCTTCAGTCAAGAGCTTATCCCTATTAGAAGATTACAATGACACTGTGAAGTACCACCTTTATAGGGGATTCAGATGAGACATGTTAAGATATTTCCCTGTTAGGAGTAGCCTACTTAAAGAACTTTAGAAAAAATGTTAGTGTGTCACCTTGGTAGAGAATTTATACAAAGAACCTGCTAGGGTCCACCCTCATCGGGATTTATTGTTGTGAAGGAAAGTAAACAATAAAAAAGTGATCTAACTATTTAGCTACTAAACTTATCATGATGTATATCCTCTTGTTGACTCTCTTGACCAATCTTCCACTATGCTTTTGCTTCTCTTGGCTCTACAATCTTCAACTTCTTATCATTGGTATGCTTGTATCTCCTTGCACTTGCACACAATAACCTTGCGCTACGTGTCCTTTGAAGCTTCTCCTAAAATTTCCTTGACACAATAACTCTTTTAGGATGACCTCTCTTATCACTCTTCTTCTTCTACTCTTTGGGATTCCACTTAGCTCGACTCACTTTTTCTCTATGGATAATTACTTGGAAATCTAACCTTTCACCTTTTCATTTTATCCCTTTTTATACTTCCCTTTCATCTTCACTTGGAAGCCTTAGACTTCAAATTAAAATTTTTAATTCACCCCTACTACTAGCTTGTCTTCTCATTGTAGTAGTGCACTGCTTCTGTCAGATGTAGTGTATATGTATAGGAGTCATGGGTGCCATGTGCCTTCAATGGTTCACTCTGGTTAGGAAGAATTCAAATTCAAATTCTTCCACCTATTTCTCGATCTCTTTTCCCATCATCATTAAATGAGATGTTGTGTGCACTCGTACCCTTTGCATCACTAGGAAGTCGTAAGGTTCTTGCTCAATGTCCATCATTGTGTCCATGCTGGACCTTCTTGTTGATTTTTCCATTATTTCTTCCTCTTGGTTGTATGATGCATATGCAAAATTTCATTTAGAATCCTTTGGCTAAGTGGATCACCTTTATCTTTTCCTTTCTTAGGCATACCTATCTTCTCATACTCAGACTACTTGTGTGAGTGAGGGATGCACACTGTCGCGTCTCAGTAGTTGTGCCTTACTACTAGTTCACATTCCTTCATGAGTTTTTCTAGCAATGATAACACTTGTATTGACTAATCGTACCATTCCATTTTCTAGTTAGTCTGCAACACTCAGGCCAACAAAATGGTTTAAATGTTTTTTTGTGGGAAATGGGAGAAAGGTTTGGCATATTTAAAAGTGACCAAGAGGAAACATATTTTTTTAAATGAATTGGAAAAAGTCACGTTTCTTTTCCCTTTGCCATTAATTGAATTTTATTGTTGAGTTCTCCAGTAAATTGTTTAAATGAGGCTTAAATTCACAAGATCTTTCAATATGCACATACTTTTAGTTGGACTCATATTTAAATAAGGTAACTATGTTGTTTTAACATATTTAGGTCTTCTAATTAAGTTATGTTAAGATAATTTGAATCTAATGAGATTTGAACATGGTGATCTTATATGAATCTAAATACTTATTCACTACTTGAACATAACTTTATAATGTACCATTGAAGCAAAAAGCATTAAAACACATATTAGCTCGATTATTGAGGAGTTTGTGGATATTGGCAGCCTTAAAGATAAGAAGACTGAGCTTGTTAACAAGAAAATAGCTCTCTTGATAGAAACAAAGAAGTATATTAAATTATTGGCCTCCATTTGCAACAACTCCAGTACTATACCTCTCTTGATGGTTAAAAGGTTGTCCAAGAGAAGTTGGCGGAATAATGTGTTAGGTGTGTTAGAAAGTAAAGTCCACCAAGATAACTGAGAGGGGGAGGGGGTGAATTAGTAATGTAATTAAAACAACTCTCAATATTCTTATTAATTATAAAACATGTAAAAAATAGATAAAACAACCATAGAAGATAACTATACTTAATAACATTAGATCTATTAACTAGAGAAACCCTAGATTAGAGAGAAAAATCCAATGGGGATGGTACCCATAAGATGATTTACTAATATAAATATTCCTTATGAAAGGATGGACCCTTTTTAGGAGTCAATGAAATACAATTAGTGCATATGAGTCCCTAATAGGAAACTTTGAACCCTTGTTAGTAGATTCTAACCCTATTAGGAGTTGTGCCAACTGCGTTAGGAGTTGAAAAGAAGACAAATAGACCCATTGTCCAAATAAATTCAATACTATCTTTATTGAATAATACAAGTGTACATCAGCAAATATCCAATAGAGAATTCTTTTCCAAATACAATTTCTTTTCAAGCTTATTTTGCATCATCTACACAAAACACTTCTCTATTTCAAAATATATTTGCATGCAAGTTTGCACAATACATAACATATATATAACCATATATCACACTTAACATCCAAGGAAATGACCTTTCCTTTATACCAATTCCTAGAATAAATTATTGAGTTGGCCTAGAGGTTTTTCCAATTTACAATAATAATATAGGACTAACTTAAGATATTACATTACACATTACATTGTAATATTTATCTTTTCACAATTACAAGCAATTTGTTGGCTTACAGTCTTCATAACTTTCTACTTGTTGATCAACAAAATTTGTGTGATTAACCACAATATTTACAACATTTCTTCAACCCATATCTCATTTTTTTTGATAAGATTCTATCTCTGCTAGGAGATACAACCCAAACAATAATACCCTCTTTCGAGAAATGCTGTCTAAAAGTTGCCTTCACCAAATCCATCATAAGTCTATCTAGTCTTAATATTTTTATACATGCTCTTAACTGTAGGATCTAGACATACTCTAGAACATTATCCCAAGTGTGCATAAGATGATCTTCATTCCTCCAATTGTGGGAAGACAAGCTTTTTCTATTTCTCTATTAGCCTTCATAGAATAACCAGTATGTTGACATGAATGAAAAAATCTATCATGAATGAAACACAACTTCTGAATCATGTCTCCAATACTAATAGGATACTCCCCCATAGGAATACCATCAAAATTCATGCTAAAAATATCCCCCTTCAACATTGATGACAACATAGATTAAAAAACATCTAAGTTCCATGAATACCAAATGTCTCTGCTGCAACTGCTCCCTCATTCATGCTAATCATGAATGTCAATTGCAACCATCATGCATAAGGAATTTTTCATTCTCCCCCATGTATCAGAACCTTTTCAAATCATCTTCATCAATTAATCTCCTTTAGGAATATTTCTCCCCTAAAGGATAAGATTCTATTTGTACATGTGAATTGTGGGCCTCTGATTCTCACACACAGTTCAACATAGCTTTACCTGAGAGATCATCCCAAAATAAACATTGAATTGTTCATCTGAGTAATCTAATTAGTGTGGCCTGTTGCCTTCTAACTAGAATTATTTTGCCTTGCTCTCAGATTGAGAAGTGGGCAACTAGACCTTTTAGTAAGAAGGATTTGTGCAGCTAAATGATAATGCAATTAATCTAGATGAGAGAAGCAATTGATTCAATAATACATAAATCAAATTAAGCTAAATGAGTGCATTTTAAATCTATATGATATTAAAGCTAAGCAATGCCAATTATGAGAATATTAAGAAAATGAGTATGCAATTTGGTAGTAATTCGATGCAATTCAAATTCCAACCTTTATAATGAGGAATTAGAAGCCTCTTAAATAGAATTCTTGAAATCAATCAACGATTGAGATCAACTTAGATCAATGGTCAAAATTGAAGATGAGATCCAATCAGGATGGAGAGTTAATTGAAATCCAACTGAGTGTGAGAATCAGTGGATTAAGTGAATTCCAATTTGAGAGATAGATCACTTAGAATTCCCATTCCTGAATTAAAGAGAATAATTTGGAAGGTTATTTAATTTAATAAAAGGAAATATGAGCTCATAAATGTATATTTTAATTAATTGAGTAATTAAACCAACAATTAAGATAAGGGCATTATTAAATTAAATAAATTTAATTCCTTGGCACATTAGCTTTAGGAGATAATTTTAATTTAACCAAAGTATAAACACTTTAAATTAAATTAAATCTAATCAATAGGTTTAATGTAGCTAATTCAAGTCGATACCTTAGGAATTAAATAAATAGTGTGAATAATGCAGATTAGGGTTTTCTACATTTGACAATTAAGTCAAGTAGCAAGAATCAGAATGAGAATTGCCTAGTGAAATAGGACTTTAGGGTTGATTGAAATATACCAGAATTGGTTATCATGGAAATGAGCCAATTTTGGGGTATTACATTTGCCCCTCTCTGAATGAATGTGCAAGCAACATGTTCAATTCAAAGAAATTAGAAGCATGATGTATAGATCAAGACATGAGATCGGTTCTAAAATTGATGATATAGAGACCAATTGATAAGATTTTAAAGGTTATCACCAAAACAAAGTTTAACCTTAAGGGATCTAGATTGAACACCTAGATACCAAGAGTGATAAGCTTTTAAAGATTATCTCCGAAATAGAGCTTAATCTTAAGGGATCCAGATAGAACACCTAGATACCTTGATTGATAAGCTTTTAAAGGTTATCTCCAGAATGGAGCTTAATCTTAAGGGATCTAGATAGAACACCTAGATACCAAAATTGATAAGCTTTTAAAGATTATCTCCAGAATGAAGCTTAATCTTAAGGGATCCAAATAGAACACCTAGATACCTAGATTGATAAGCTTTTAAAGATTATCTCTAGAATGGAGCTTAATCTTAAGGGATCCAAATAGAACACCTAGATACCTAGATTGATAAGCTTTTAAAGATTATCTCCAGAATGGAGCTTAACCTTAAGGAATCCATATAGAACACCTAGATACTTAAATTGATAAGATTTTAAAGATTATCTCCAGAATGAAGCTTAATCTTAAGGGATCTAGATAGAACACCTAGATACTTAGATTGATAAGCTTTTAAAGATTATCTCTAGAATAAAGATTAACCTTAAGGAATCCAGATAGAGCACCTAGATACCTAAGATGATAAGCTTTTAAAGATTATCTCCAAAATGGAGCTTAACCTTAAGTGATCCAGATAGAAAACCTAGATACCTAGGTTGATAAGCTTTTAAAGATTACCTACAGAACAAAGCTTAACCTTAAGGGATCCAAATAGAACACCTAGATACCTAGGTTGATAAGCTTTTAAAGATTATCTCTAGAACAGAGCTTAACCTTAAGGGTTTCAAATAGAACACCTAGATACCTAGGTTGATAAGCTTTTAAAGATTATCTCCAGAATGGAGCTTAACCTTAAGGGATCCAGATAGAACACCTAGATACCTAGATTAATAAGAGATAGCAAGATCCCATCATGAGTCATAGATCATCCCTAGAACGAGGCTTAATCCTCAGGAGTTAGGGTTTGGATTGTCTCGACACTTTTCCATCGAACTCTGATAAAGACTACTATAAGATGTGATCAACTGATGAAAAGATGACATAGATGATGTAGATGTTAGATGGAAAGAAACAAGATGCCCCGAGTGATGAGGACATAAGATTCAAATTGAGTTGAGATTTAGATTCAATGATGTAATCATCCTACCCCCTTAGGAGCAAAATTGAAAGATAACACACCATAAATATGATGTAGAGTAGTATGTCAATAGATATAGAAGGAATTAGA
This sequence comes from Cupressus sempervirens, assembly GCA_028749045.1. Taxonomy (NCBI): domain Eukaryota; kingdom Viridiplantae; phylum Streptophyta; class Pinopsida; order Cupressales; family Cupressaceae; genus Cupressus; species Cupressus sempervirens. Next base: position 177,492,097 of record CM053788.1, on the reverse strand, counting down.
GAGTAAAAATATTATAGAAGAGATTAGAACAATCAAAAGAAAATTTGAAGTGATTTTGAGGTCTAGATGACCAAGTTTGACCAAATTTGACCATAGTTGACTTTTTCCAAAATTTTTGGAAAATTTGAAGAGAATTGTGATTTGAAAAGATTTCAAGATGCACAAAGTATTAGAAAAATGGATTGCACAAGCATTCAATCGCATCAGTCCCAAAATTTTAAAATGCATTTTTGAGCTATTTGAGTGTGTCGAATTTTGAATTTGATCCTGAAAATGGATTCAGAGTGATCAAATTAGCCAAGGGGTGATTTTTGCACTAATCAAAGCACTTTGAAAAATTAGGTCAAAACCTATATAAGGGCCCACAAGGTCATTTTCAAATCATTTGCACTTTTGTTTTTAGTGAAGAAGAGAGCTCTGATGCAAAGATAGTGGTCCCTGTGTCTTCTCATCAGTTTGAGTGCTCCCAATGACACAACTAGCCAGTAGAGTATGGAACTCCAATGAGTGTTCAATAACCTTACTAAACATTAAGTTTTTCACACTTTATGATGTATTTTAGAATGTTTTTAGGGCTTTTAAATTTTTGCCATGTCAGTTCTTGCATGAGAAAGTCTATCCTCATGCAAAGTTCATCTCTTCTCACATGAAGAAACACTATGCTTGTATTTCTTTGCCTAGTGCAGTGGGTGTTCTCGCATGGGAGATGCCCACATGTCATGTGAGGAACCCTAGCTTTTAGGCATTTTTCACTTAATGGTTGATTTCTCTTCACATGAATAGTTGCTTCCTAATGCCAAGATGTACAATCTTGTGCAAGGACCTGTGATTTTGCACAAAATCTTAGTGTCCTTTGCAAGTTTTAAAGTTGAAATTTTGATTTTTTATTGCAATTTTTACACTTAATTTTGTCATATTCATTTGTTGAGCAGAGACTGATTATTTGTGTGTTGTATTTGTTTGTGTGTGCAAGTTACCTTTGATGATATCAGATTTTGATCCCATTACCCACCATATAGAGCTTTTTTGCAGTAGCTCGATGATGTAGATATGGCACATATAGACAAATTGGGTTTATCATATCTATGCCAAATTCTATTAGTGTTGGTGAATGATGGCCTTCTTATAGCATTAGTGGAGCATTTCCATTCGAAGACGAACACTTTCTACTTGCCCTAGGGGGAGATGACAATGACACTGGAGGATATCTACAGGATTCTCCGCATATCATTCCATGGGCTAAGAGTGGTCTATGACATAGTTTCGAGGGTAGGCACAGAGGCTTTGCAGGCCATCTTTTAGCAAGACTTGATTATAGGTAGAGCGATCACATGGGATGAGCTTGTGCATACGTATGGTCCCACTCATAGGTTAGCATTAGTTTTGGGGATTTTCATCAGCTATTTCTTGATGCCTGACAGAGGCCAACATATATTAGATTGTGGATGGGGCAAGATGCTCTAGATGATGTTGGAGACTCTAGAGAGATACAGGTCGGGACAGTGCATGATCACACATATGTACTGTGAGATGCATGAGATAGTGTATCATGAGTAAAAAAGCACGACTGCTAGAGTCTATGTTCTCTAGATTTGGACATGAGAGCATCTACTAGTTATGAAACCAATTTTTGAGGATGAGAGGCAGCCAATGGAGCACTATATTTGTAGATACAGAGGCTGACTTACCTAGATAGCTCTAGAGAAGACTGAGTAGTGGAGGGCACGTCTCGATGACTTGGTGTCTGTAGTATGGAAACCCTTGAGAGAGACTGAGTACTGGGATGATGCTCCCTAGGAGCTGAGTCATATGTTTGCTTCATGACCACTGATAGGTCATTCTGTATAGATAGTAGAAAGATTTCCACTTACTCACGTGTGGCGTCAATAAGGGCATTCTTAGAACATCTCCCAAGAGTACTGCTCATATGCACAATTGGTGAGAGATTTGGATCATAGATGATAGCAAAGGTTAGATCCTAGGAGGTCTATGATTGATGTGTGTAACTTGGTTGCAGCACAATGGGACTACCTACTAGTTGTAGTGGATGGAGGGATGACACTAGCTTACCAGGCATATTTTGCGAGTCATCCCTTCCCATGCTTTACAGATCCAGTGGGGATGGTGGCTCCTAGATAGCTAGTGTAGGTTCTCTAGGCACCACCATAGTAGCCACAATAGGAGAGGGTGAGACATAGGACTTGACAGGTGCAGATTCCTCTGTGGTATTTTGGAGCAGATCTTGATGTTGGTGGGAGTGGGACAGGTGAGAGGTGACGACAGAGACCTCAGATAGATCAATAGTAGCTAGCTAAGAAGGAAGATGAGGAGATGCAAGATCAACTTGCTATGGGAGCCTAGGGCTGAAATATCCTGACATAGACACAAGATGCTCTGAGGAGAGTGAGAGAGAAAATATGGACCGCACAATGGTAATTAGGAGATCTTCACATACAGGTTGCTATTAGGGATGCCTAGATAGCAGAGTAGGATTGAGAGATCTGTGATGTGCTAGGATAGCTAGAGCTAGTGAATCAAAGGGCAGAGTAGAGATCTAAGCAATAGAAGGAGGATGAGATCCAACTACAGTCAACTAGAGCTACATATTACTTTGTAGCTTATGTGGCAATTTTACTAGATGAGGCTAAGTAGGTGCCTCAATTTTCATAGTATGCATGAGAGTCATGAGGTACATGACTGGTCATGAGACCTAAGATGCCTCCTCCTCCTCCTCCTCCTCCTCCTCTACCACCATTGGGAGGTAAGGGGGAAGGAAAGAGTTAGATACGTTTTGATTCCAATTTTGATCTAGCTCTATATCCAATGGTGTGCCAACACCATTTTTTGATTGACAGCACTCGAGTAGCATACAATTTTGCACCGATGTACTCTTTCTGATATATATATATATATATATATATATATATATATATATATAGATGAGATTTTGAGTTGAGCACTATTTGCATGTCACTTTCTATCTTTTAATTTGATGTACGTGAGATGTTTTATGTTATGATAATGGAATATTGTAAATATGATGTGATGTTTGAATACAAGTTTGTTTTGATAAATGAATGTAGTGTAGATGAGATGGAGTTTGAAATAATGTATGAAATGCAAAATATGTATGGATTGACATCTCATGTAGTGTTCCATGTTTTTTTGATAGTGACATGTATTCATTAAGGAGCGAGAGGACGAACCAAAGAACCAAATGATTGTGCAGCCATGAAGAAGCATGATACTTTGAAGAAACCAACAATCCCTCATCAAAAAAGGATGTAAGTGAATTAGTCACCGAACCATGTACTTATTGAATGCAAGCTTATACTAAATGCAAACCCTAGGCTAGATGCAACCCTAGGTCGGGTTACCAAACTTTGACAATTATCATCATTGAGCATTTAGATAAATTCTATGTGTCATACAATTCCCAATAACATTGTAATAATGAGAATATGAATATGACAATGCTCTAGTTTTGTCGGGATTAAATGTAAGCATTTGAGACACAAGAAGCCAGAATGACTAGAACACTTGTCCCTTTTGATGTAGCAAGTTAACATAAGCATCAAAGCTTAAATGCTAGGATGACCAGAATGCAAACACACCAAACACTTGCGAGATCCTTCCTATGCTAAGTAATCAGTAGGTGTTCTATCTACAATGACCCTTGGATTCATAACATGAGACAAAAATGTGCTAGATATACTTGCAGTGACCTATACGTTCATTTAGCAGGATGAGTATAAGTATTTATCATAGCATAGAGAATTCACTCCAACAAGTAAGGAAAAGAAACAACCTCAAAGAAGAGTCTATATAAAAGGAGTCGAGATGCATATGACCATCCAATACAAGATGGAGGCTCTTATAGTGGACATCTATCTTATAGGGATGCTCTAGATCATTGGAACTAAACCACAAATAGAAAATAAAGAAAATATCATGCACCCAGTCCTTGCTTCTCTAGTTGAAAGAGACATAATACATCAGAAGCCAAACAAAAAAAGAAAAGCTGAATGTATCAAAACAAGTTTATTGTTTTGAGTTCATTTTTAGTGTTATAGGATTGATGTCAAGTGTCAATGTACAGAACATGGATGAAATAAATCTCTTTAGTAGGGTGAGAACAATAGACAGATATAGTTAGAACAACTGGTGATTGAAGTCAAAGAATAATATTTAGTAAGAAGAACTTTAGTAGGAAATTGAGTGATAGTAGACAGACATAGTTAGAAAAAATGGTGGGTGACATGAGAGAGGAGTCTCAATAGTGACACAAGCAACAATAGGTAGATGCATTTAGAACAACTGGTGACTATCACAAAAGAGATTATTGTTGAGAGGAATCTCAAAGAATGACACTAGTGACAGTATGCAGATGTAGTTAGCACAATTAGTGACTATCATGAAAGAGATTATCTTTGAGAGAAATCTCAAAAAATGACACTAGCGACAATAGGTAGATGCAGTTAGAACAACTGGTGATTGTCATGAAAGAGATTATCCTTGAGAGGAATATCAAAAAGTGACACTAGCGACAATAGGTAGACACAGTTTGAATAGCTGGTGACTATGGCAAAAGGGATTCCTATGACACTGTAGGGTATTGCCCTCGAGTTACGACAAGAATCAATCCATGGATACATGAGTTCAAGTAGCAAAGTAAAGTAGGAAAGAAATTGTACATGAGCCAGAAGATGCATCGCAAGATGTAGCATTGGGAACAAGAGGCACCTGTTTACCTAGTTTTCACCTTCTTAGTAGAGATTTTTTTTTTCTACCATGATGCTTGTTTGCTACGTTTTCATCAATGACACTTTTTCCTTTTTTTCAATTTTTTTTGTATTTTTCTCTTTTTTTGTATTTTTTAGTTTTTCAATTTTTTTTTTGGTATTACCGAGGTGCCCATTGCTAGGTTTTCACTAAGGTAATAATTTTTTAGGACTTTTTGCAATTTTTAGATTTTTTTTGGATAGTTAGATATATACATAGAGCTTTTAAAACTATATTAGCTATAGAATTGCTTCAGGTGGAGAGTGTTGATGGGCTCCTTGAGCACCTATCCCTTGGCTGTAGAAAGTTGTTAAGGACTGGATCCAAACACTGTAGTAATTATGTAGGGACCAAGCTAGTTGGGTTTAAACTTCCCCTTTTGTACCCATTATTGCTGATTCTTAAGGTTTTCTCTGAGAATGAGATTAGCCAACTGTAAGTTGGGTGGCTTAACTTTCTTGTTGTAGCTTCTAGACATACGTTGCTGGTAAGCTCAAAGATGATCACACACCACTTTTTGATGTTCATCTAACAATACTAGCTCTTGAAGCTGAGATATTCTGTAGTCATTGTCAGTAATGAAGCCCTTCATGGAGATTCTTAGAGTAGGGATCTCAACCTCAATAGGTAGCACAACATCTGCTTTGTAGACCAAAGAAAAGGGTGTTGTACCCATTTAAGTTTTGATACTTGTTCTGTAAGCCCATAAAGATAGATTAATCTGAAGGTTCTAGTCCCTTCCAGATTTGCTGACTGTGCAATACAAGATCTTAAGAATTTCCTTGTTGGAGGCCTCTACTTGACTATTACCCTGAGGATAATAGATAGAAGACTAGTGTTGCGTGATTTTGAACTTTTTGCATAACTCCTTAAGATCCTTGTTTTTAAACTATTCTCCATTATCAGTAATAATGGAGAAAGGTACACCATACCTACATATGATGTAATTGTTGATAAAAAATGCTACAATTTTGCTATTGGCAATAGAAAGAGGGACTAGCTCCACCCACTTAGTGAAGTAGTCTATAGCTATAATAATGAACTTGTGTCCATTTGAAGAAGATGGGTGAATCTGACCCACAAGATCAAAGGCCCATTGTTGGAATGGCCACAGTGTGATAGATGAAATTAGCTCCCTAGCTAGAGCATGAATCATATTTCCATGGAGCTAGCATTTTTTGTAGGACTTGGCATATTTGATTGCCTCTTGCTCCATATTTAAACAATAGTAACCAATTGTAATAAGTTTATGAACTAGTGTCAGGCCATTTGAGTGAGACCTGCAAATGCCCTCATGGACGTAAATTAAAGCACGTTTGGACTCATTGAGTTCTAGAAACTTAAGGATTTTTCCATCAAGACCTCTCCTAAATAAGTCATCAGCAATAATGACATATCATAAAGCAATGCAGATAAGATGACATTTTTCATTCTAGATTAGATCATCTAGAATAGTTTGGTCACATGGATAGGAATACATGTGGTGGTAGCAGGATGAATTGTGTCCTAAAATAGAACAGATCATCTAAGATTTAGGGTTATCATAGGTAGGTAGAGTAACATTTCCACTAGGAACTTATGTTGGAGATCATTCTCTGGCATCTGTAACAAGGAAGCAAGAGTAGCCATGGCATCAGTCGCTTTGTCATTTGCTCGAGGAACCTATTGAAAAGTGATATGAGAAAAGTATTTTTCAGGTCATTTACCATGCATTTATAAGGGATCAATTTCTCATATTTTTCTTGATATACATCATTAATCTAGCAGATTATGAGTTGTGAATCACCAAAGATGTTCAACTGATCAACTCTCCATTCAACTGCAATCTTCATGCCATTAATGAGAGCTTCATATTCTACAATATTATTTGTACAAGGAAATGAAATCTTGTATAGTTTAGGAAGTGAATACTTCTGTGGTGTTATGAACATTAACCTAGCACTAGATCTCTGTTGCATGAAGGAACCATCAAAGAACATCAACCAAGTTTGATGTGTGAGCGTTAGAATTGATTCATCAAGAAAATTAATGTTCAATGGGAGAAGACTCTGCATTGGTGCTTCTGCTAGCTAATCAGTAATCGCTTGTCCCTTGATATCCTTTCATTCAACATATTGAATGTCAAACTCACTTAGTATCATGACACACTTAGCCAACCTTCTTGTTAAAGCTACTTTGCTGAGTAAGTACTTCAGTGGATCAATTTTAGCAACCAGTCATGTAGTATGGGCAAGCATGTAGTGTCTCAACTTCTAGGAATCAATGATATTATAATTCTTTTCATAGGAGATCAGCATGCGACTCAGATAGTAAATAGCTCTTTCCTTGTTATTGTTGTCTTCTTGAGCTAACAAGATATCAAGAATAAGAGGCTTCCCATGAATAAGAGGCATTAGGATTAGTAGATTAGAAAGGTATTGCTTTATTTGTGTTAGACTCTAATTGTAATCTTGGCTCCAATTATATTTGACACCTTTATGCAGATTCTTAATAAAAGTTTGTGACCTATCTGCCAGCTATGAGATGAATATGTGAATAGATTGGAGTCTTCCTTGTAAGCCCCTCATCTGACTGATATTATGGGTTGAGGCATATCCATGATTGCTTGAACTTTCTTTGGATCAACCTCAATTTCTTTTGTAGACATGATGTAGCCCAGTAGTTTCCTTGATGTTACACGAGCCTCAAACTAAATTTCTCCATGCGATCCATGATAGGTCCCAAATCTTGAAGGTGAGTATGGCATTTTGTGCTCTTAATCAGAGTACCATCGACATAGTCTTCCATTTTTTATGCATCATGTCATGAAAAATTGTACTAACTACCGTCTAATATCTAGCACCAACATTTTTCTGACCAAATGGCATCATGTTCCAACAGAAAGTTCCCCATGCACAAGTGAAAGAAATATTTTCCTAATCTTCTAGTGCAATTTTGATTTGATTATAACCAGAAAAACTATCCATGAGTGTGTACATCTCATATCCTATCATCATGTCCACTATCATATCAATATTAGGGAGTGGAAAATCATCCTTCAAACATGCTAAGTTCAGATCTCTGAAATTTGTGCAGAACTTGATAGATTTGTCATGCTTGGAGACTAGAATGATGTTTGATATCCATTTAGCATAATCAATAGCATGGATGAAACTAGCCTTCAGGAGTTTTTCCAATTTAGCTTTGTTAAGTAATGCAACATGAGGATGCATTTTCCTAAGCCTCTATTTGACTGGTTTAACACCTAGAGCAATAGACAAGTGATGCATAACGAGATCAAGATATAATCCTGGCATGTTTGAGTATGTCCACGCAAAGTTTATCTTTTTCTCTTGGAAGAAAGCAATGAACTCCTCTTTTTCCTCTAGAGACAGTGACTGTGCAAGATGTATCATGTGAGGCTATTCCTATATTCCCAAGTTGATTGGCTATGTTGTTTCTATCAACACTAATCTTTCCTAAAAATGACTAGGAAGTGCATCAAATATCTCATCTACAAGCGCCTCAGAGAAGTTTTCACCTTTGGATATGTCTTTTATTTTTACTTTTTTTGGTTTTGACACTGCTACAATGTGGTTTTCACCATCAAACCTTTTATTTCTTTTCTTTTTGATTGTATGACTGAGATATTTGATGTTAGCTTCAGTCATGTTGACACTTTGTTCACTGGTGGAAGACATTATAAGTTTAAGTAATAGGTAAGAACATAGTCATTCTGGAATGTGGGGACTTCACTAGATGCATTGGAATTCCAGTCTATGAGCTCAGGATAGGTGAGTGAAAGAGATGTGGTGGATTCAAGTGCATTCATGGTATAATCATTAAATGCTTGGACAAGAAATTTGAGGCCTAGAGTAGCTTCATTCACAAGTGTGTTCAAATGCCTTTGAGTATTAATGTCATCAATTGAAGACTCAAGGACACTAGTTGGATTGGACTCATCTGACCTAACCCTAGATGATTCACCTACTTCAAGGAGGTTTTCATAGACATGAACTTGATCTATATCTTTGTCTATAGTTGCTTTTGAGAGAGAGTCAAATTCATACTCTCGAGAGTCAGTACTACATTGAGATAGGTTGTAGAATTCTCTAGTAGTGATGGGAACAAATTCTCCTTCATCATCTATATTTTTGAAAAGGTACTCAATGCCTAAAGTATGACTAGACTCTCCTTGTTGTGGTTGGGTATGATGTGAACCAGTAGTATCCTCGAAAGAATCACTATCACCATCCATGACACTGACACATGGTACAAAGTCATTTGGTTCTGCAAAGAATTTAGCCAGATCATTAGGAATTGGATAAGGATAAGGATACTCATTGTCAACATTATCTTCATTATCATCAGACTTAGGTTGTGACTCATGTTTAGATGAACTCTCAGGTTCTAGTATGAATTTGTTACTCCCTAGATGGAAGGGAATCTTCTTGAAGCCTAGACCAGATGTGTCTTAATTCCTTCTAGCTATAGCTTTGATAAGATTGATCAGACCATTTTTGTTGCATCCAATAGGACCAGTTCCTTTGTAGCCAAAGTGTTTCATGAGTCTAAGACCTGAACCATACTTGTCAGGAGTGATCTCACGAGCATGTTTAGTGAGATCAATTGGAGTTTCCTCTTTGTAGATCGATGTAGTGATAGCTCTGTTTTTAGCTTCCTCCTCAAGAGGAACTATAGCTTTGAAAAAAGTACCATCAAACTTAGTTTGAGATGTCAACATGAAAGGTTTCTTTGTTTTAGACAGTCTGATGAGGAGACTCAGGAATAGATGTCAGAGACAGAACTGGTTCCATGTGATATTCACCCATTCGAGTTTCCTTAAGCTTGAGTGACTACTCAATTTGCTTCAGCTTCTTATCATGATAGTCCATAGTGATGCAGAGTGGCATACAAAAGGTGATGGATTCCCACAAAACTGATTCAAACTCCCAAGGTTCCTATTAGGTTCTAAGACACTTTAAAGGGCAAATACCACAAATATGGAATAGACCTTCAACTATCTCTTTGAACCCTACAAAGTGTTTCAACAGACTCAAAATGACATGTATAAATAGGTTTTACAATCCCAAAACCAAGTTCATGCATAAACCCAAGTTACCCCTCTTGACTAGGCTACTCTCTTCTTTGGATCAACAGACCCTATTTTCTTGACTTTTCTCCCAATCTTTACAAAAAAACAAGCAAAAAAATATGATTTTTAGATACCCTTTTCAGAGTTTTATAACATATTAAAAAATCAAATATCACTATTTTGGAAAGATTGTACGTAATAGGACAGTTTTGTCTCAAAATTAGGCCTTTTAAGCCACTTTTACAAAACAAGTACCCTTCAAACTTGTCCCCTAACTCTAAAACTTTCTACAGTATGGTATTTTGATGCCAAACTAATGATCCCTCAGTCTTTCTTCCAAGTTGACCTTTCCAGGCATGCTTTCCAACAAACCCTCTCATTAAATGGCATAAAACAAGGGTTTTACGGTTCTCCCACTTCCAATCACTTCTAGAATATGTTCAAAGATGGAAAATAATATTTATGGCATGCCCTAACTCCAAAAAACATAAAAACCCTACCTCCTTAAGGTAGATTCTCTACTGCTATACTTGTCCCTTTGGATTTTCCTCTTTTTTTCACACCTTAATTGCTTTGGTGGCCACCAATCACTGGTTAAATGCTCAATACAAGGTTAGTAATCATAATACATGTTAAATGGATGGTATTCCATGAAGAAACAGTAAACATTTCATGGAAATACCATGATTAATCAAAGAAAACTGTCAAAAATGCCTAAAATATGACTGTTATAGCCAACAGTACGGAATTTTAATGACCAAATCTTCAAATCTGAGTGCAAAACCTTATGAATCACCTCAATAAATATCTAAAATGATATTACCATTCATTCCAATATCAAAAAATGCTTACAAAACAAAGGATTCTTCAATTTTCTCTTGAAATGAAGCACTTTTATTGCAAATTCTATAACAGTCCGTACTATCTTAAGGTATAGGCCATACCAACACACACACTCACACACACACACACACACACACACACACACACACACACACACACACACACACACACACACACACACATGTTCAGGAGATAGTTCTCAACCTCCTTAACTGACTCCAATTCGTTTCACTACCTATCCCTTTATAAAATTCAAATTAGAAGGTTTCCCTCCAAAATGGCTCTTATGCAAAATTTGAATTTTTTAAAGCAAGAAACTATGTCTAAAGGGACTTATTGACTATTTTAACGTATGCAACGACTTGGGGTTGTTATGACATAATACTAGACCCTAACTAATGACTTCTCTACCTTAAACAACCACTAGATCCCATTCCAAGGATCAATTACAACTCTTCAACATTGGAATCAACCCATACATCATACAAAACTATAACCTTTTGTTCTTTCAAAAACCATGATGGGTTGTAAAATAGACCAATTGATATCATGAGATGCTCCAAGACCTTTATATGTCCTTGAATCTCCAATGTTCCCCAGATGACAATGGGATGCTCTTGCATCACATAGATTCCCTATTAGTAGGCACAAAGTTTTCAGCAGATTTCAGCATGTTATAGGTATAGCTAGTGCTTGCAGGTATGGTGACTTCAGAACCATATAATGAGAATTTTATGCATTGATGGTATGTGGATGACAGAACATTTATCTCATGTATCCATGGTCTTTCTAGCAAAATATTGTAAGCCAAGGAAATGTCGAGGAACTGACAAGTGACATCCCTTTCTACAGGACCAATGCAGAGAGGTAACACCACAAGACCTAAAGATTTTTTCTCGACTTTGTCACACCCTTTGATAGTGATCTTGCGATGGGGATCAATGGACTCTTCAAAATAGTCTAGTTATCTGAGCAAAAAAGCAAAGACAATATTTAAACCAACTCCATTATCAATGAACATATGATGGGCATGTTTCTAGTGTATCATAACCTCAATGTGTAGAGGTTGATAATGTGGGTGACTCAGTGAATTTTCATCCTCCTTAGAGGACATATAGTAATGTGAGGTCAAATGACCTACCATAGATTGGAATCTCTCAAGATCAAGATCTTGAGGTACGTTTGCCTCGGCAAGGGCTTTATCAAGAATCTTTCTATGAGTAGGCAAGATTTTGAGTAGCTCAAAGATTGTGATTTGAGCATTAGTTCACTATAACTAATCAAGGATACTATAGCTAGTAGTTGTAGAAGTTGTTGCAAGTTTTGAACCTTTGCTAGATAGACTAGCAAGGGGCTTGCCTTTGTGTTGTTCAAGATCAGGAGTAGAAGGCGCAGGGCCTTTGAGTACCAACTTGGCATGAGAATGTGTAACAACGTTGCCACAGGATTGTGATGATTCATTGTCAAATGTGTTGGAAGTAGGGCCCCTTAAGACAAATTGTGTCTTAGGCTTATTGTTATCTTTCTTACCCTTGATGGTAATAACATCACAATACTCAAAATCCATAGGTTCAACCATGTTGATCACATTGTCATCATTAGAGTACGTATAATTGACCTTGTTGCTAGGTTTTTGTTTTGAGCTCTCTCCTTTTTTGTAAGATGGGAATGAATCCTTGAAAGCCTTGGGATCTGAGTTCTTGTTATGTTCATCCACAACAATGTCACCATCATTAATCAAGTCTTGGAATTTGTGATGCAAGTTTATGCAGTTGCTAGTATTGTGACCCTTATTTTGGTGATATTTGCAAAATGTGGTTTCATTCCACCATGGTGATCATGGTTGTGGATCATAAGGTTGAGAGTTATCCAATGGAGAAATGAGTATGTTTTGTAGCAAGGTCTTGTAGACCACATCCAAAGGTTCACCAAGAGGTGTATACTCTCATTTTGGGTGTGAGACCCAAGAGTTCCTTAGTTTATTTCCAAATGCCTTATTGTCAGAAGGAGGTTTCTCAACATTCTTGGATGCTTTGAGATTATCTATGAGATTAAAGGCTACCTTAGCAGGTTTAGGAGTGATGTTGTCAACAATCCCATCATGTACAATCTCTCAATTTTTGTTCATGTACTTGGGTTTGTCCTTGTTTTGTGTCCTTTTGAAGGGTAAGTTCATCCTTCTTGACCATGAATTCTTCCATACGAATAGCTTGTGTGACCATGTCTTCAAAGGTGCATAGACCTTGAAGTTGAACTCTATACCCAAAATTAGGTAGGAGGTTATTAGTGAAACTATCAAGCTTTTCCATTTTAGGAATCTTTCATGAATATTTGGTGTAAAGTTGTCTCCATCTCTGAAGGAATGTGAGGAAAGGTTCCCCAACTCTCTATTTATGATTACATAAATCTTGAATGTTATTTGGGTGTTGTATGTTGTGAGAGTACTATAGGACAAAGAGGTTAGCAATCTCATCAAACATTTTGATACCAAGAGGCAAGTGTGAAAAGCACTCCATAGCCTAGCCACCTAGACTTCTTGGGAATAAATACATGAGATTTGTATGATTATGCATAAATCCCATAGACAAGGCCCCAAATTCTCACAAATGATCTTGGGGATCAATAGTTTCAAAGTATTTTTCGTGCTTAGGTAACTCAACTCCTCTTGGAAAAGGAGGCATGTCTATACTTTTGTCAAATGGGAATGGACAAAGAGCTTCTAAGGTGTATATTTTTGTAGGTTTGTCCTTATCACACATCATTTGGGCTAGTTGATCTTGCATGATCTTCAACTATTTTTGCAATTTGGAAGCTTCAGTTTCCTCTTCAGGTATAATGATAGTTTCCACATTAAAGTAACAAGGTAGCTTAGCTCCCTCTTGGGAAATTTTGAGAAATTATTTCTCTTTCTCTTTGTTAAGTAGGATTTCCATGACCTTGTGGAAGTTTTTGTCTTTATGACACTTTTTGATGTGTTCAGGAAGTATTTCCACCTATTCCTCATTTTCATAAGTGAAGGGGTCTTTCTATTTGTCATTCTTAGATTGGTCTTGGTCTCTGCTATGTTCACCATGTTCAGGATCATGATCAACCATTGTAGGAATGCAAATAGTTTCAGTATGTTTTGATTGGAAAAGTTCCTCTAAATAAGAATTTAGTTGTGTTGTTTCGAGATGTAGGACCTTTGCTAGTTTCCATATCCTCTTGATATAATGGGTTCTTTGTTTGTTGTAAGTGTTAGGAATAAGGTTTCTCAACCTTGTATAATTCCTATTCTTATTTTTTTTTTTGTAAAATGTATTTCTTGCAAATAATGTTGATGTGTCGACATCTTGAATTGTGTGTAAGGAGATCATGACTATAATGGTTATGACGGATTCCTATGACACGTAAGAGCTATGTTAGGAAGATTCAATGACAGGTGAAGACATGTGGCAACTAATATATTTTTTTGGGGTTCCTATTTTCTTGGAGAATGGTAAAACCCTAATACGGTTTACCTTTGGGAGTAGCCCTAAAGTGAAGCGCATGTTATAAGCATTTTTAGGGTTGTGAAGAGATGCGATGCGAAAAAGGTGTATTTTTGGTACTACGAGTAGCTATTGGAGTCTTCTGTTGTTGATGTTGAACTTGCATTGCAAGTGTATTGTAACCTTGTGTTGAAGATAATACATTGTGCAGGTTCTGAAGGGGTGGGGTTGTTTTACCGAAAGATTTTTCCCCATTGGAAAATCCTTGTGTTATGGTTTCCTTTCTCTATCTATTTTCTCTATGCATGGTTGGCTGCAATATTGTTGTTTACATGATATTGAATCTGTAAGTGTAGAAGATTTAATAGGATTTGCATCGTACTTTCCTTATGAGATTAGTGTAGGAAGCTGTTTCCGCACCTGAGTTTCCTTACAAGTGGTATTAGAGCTTGATCAAATTTTGATCCTAGTTGTTGGGTAGGGTTTTTTGAGCTAATCTCAAGTTGAGTGGGAGTCTTGTGCAGAGCATCCTGAATCTTATTTGCAGATTGAGATGGCGAGTTCATCATATGGAAGAATGGAGGTGGAGAAATTTAATGGCACTAATTTTGAGTTGTGGAAATTCAAAATGGAAGACATGTTGGAAGATCATGACCTATGGGAAGCGACTACAAGTGCTACAAGACCAGCAACTATAGCTCAAGTAGATTGGGATATCAAAGACCATAAAGCTAAGGGTCTCATAAGACTCTATTTAACTGATGCAATCCTTCTGAATGTTCTAGATGAGAAAACTGCATATAGTTTGTGGGAGAGACTTGGGGCCGTGTATCAGGCCAAATCTTTGGTGAACAAGTTGTTCCTGAGGAAGAAGTTGTATTCTCTGTGAATGGAGGGAGGTGGATCCTTAACGGATCATTTAAATGCATTTAATCTGCTGGCTACACAGTTGACATCAGCTGGTGTCAAGTTAGAGGAGGAGGATCGTTGCTACACACTTTTGTTTTCTTTACCAGATTCATGGGACCATCTTGTGATGGCTCTCGGAAGCACATTAGTCACTTTAAAAATGGATGATGTGGTGTCTTTGCTGCTATCAAAGGAGATGCGGAGAAAGGCTTCCATTTTGAAAAAAGAAGCCCTTTCTGTTCGTGGGAGATCCATGAAAAGAGGAAAGAAAAATGACAATAAGGGTAGATCCAAATCTCGTGGGAAGTCAAAGACTTCCAATAAGTCCAAGGAAAAATGTTGGAACTGTGATAAGACTGGGCACTTCCGTAAAGACTGTAAAGAGCCTAAGAAGAAGAAGAAAGCCTCAGATTTTGGTTCTAAAAAATCTCAAGAAGATGGCAATGCATTCATCGTAGCTTTGGCAGCCCATGCATCTGATGATGTGTGGTTGGTTGACTCGGGTGCATCTTTTCACATGACCTCTCATCGAAATTGGTTCTCAAGATATGAAGAGTTCGATGGTGGAAAGGTGTACTTGGGTGATGATTCTCACCTAAAGATAGTTGGACGTGGAAGGGTCACTATCAAATTTCCTGATGGACGAGTAAAGGGAATCAATGGAGTTATGCACATTCCAAGTTTGGCATGAAACCTATTATCTATAAGTATGCTGAATGATGTAGGTGTGCAAGTTGTTTTTTCTAAAGATGGATGTGAGATGATGAGAGGAGCTATGGTGCTTGCTAAGGGTACTAGGAGAGGTACTTTGTTTCAGCTTGATGCACACATTTCTTAGTGTAATAGTTCTTCTATTTCAAAGAAGAAAGTAGCTATCACTTCATCCCCACCATCTGAACGAGCAGTAAAGAAGAATGTGGTTAGTGGTTTTGATGGTAGTGCAACAAGTGTACCTAAGGGTGCAAACACTTTGGAAGGAAAGCTTCCTGCAGAAAAGACAATGTTGTGGCATTTGAGATTTGGTCACATTGGTGAGAAGGGTCTCAGAACCCTGAAAAATAAAAATCTCATTGAGGGGTTAAATGATTGCAATCTTGAGTTTGACTTCTGTGAACACTGTGTATATGGTAAACAAAATCGTGTTTAGTTTTACTCTAGTTCTTACAAATCTTCTGATGTTTTGGATCTTATTCATTCTGATGTATTTGGTCCTATAAAAATTCCTTCAATCTCCAAGTCTGTATTTTTTGTATCTTTCATAGATGAGTACAGTAGAAGGACATGGATTTATTTCCTTAAAAGTAAGACACAAGTCTTTAGTCAATTCAAGGAATTTAAAGCCCTTGTAGAGAATCAAACTAGTAAGAAGATTAAGTGTGTGAGAACTGACAATGGTGGTGAGTTTTTCTTAGTAGAGTTTGAACAGTTCTATAAAGAACAAGGCATCGAGAGGCATAAGACAACTCCGTATACCCGAAAACAAAATGGAGTTGCAGAGAGAATGAACAAGACACTAATGGAGAAGGCTAGGAGTATGCTTAGTGGAGTTGGTTTAGAACAAAGGTTTTGGGCCGAAGCTGTGGCCACTACTTGCTATCTGGTTAATAGATCTCCTACATTAGCCCTTGTTGGTAAGACACCCATGGAGGTGTGGTCTGGTAAGAAGCCTCCAATTAGACATCTTCATGTTTTTGGTTGTGAAGCTTATGCACATGTTCTAATGGAGAAAAGATCTAAGTTGGAAAACAAAGCTGTTAAATGTATTTTCATCAGGTACAGTGCTGGTGTGAAAGGATACAAGCTTTGGGATCCTGTAACTAGTAAGGTGTTGTATAGTAGAAATGTTATTTTTAGAGAGATAACATCTTCTCCTATTGTGCTACAACCAGATGAAAGAGAAAAGGAAAAAGATGTTGTTCAGTTGCCTCCTACCCTTGAGAAGACTGAACAGAGAGACCATGTTGGGTCTAATGATGAGGAGAGCTCTAGCAACTTTGATAGTTCAGAAGAAGAGGAAGAACTACCTCAACCTCAGCCCTTGAGGAGATCCACGAGAGAAATAAAGTAGCTAGAAAGGTTTGGTTATTCTATGTTAGATTCCAGTTGTGCTTTTGCTTTGATTACTAACACTGATGAGCCTAGATCTGTGAAAGAGGCTTTGGGCATGGAAGATGCAGGTTCCTGGATTGAGGCTATGGATGATGAGATGGCTTCATTAAAGAAAAACAAAACATGGGACCTTGTACCTTTGCCTAAAGGGAGAAAATTTGTTGGCTGTAAATGGGTGTTCAAAAAGAAATTCTATGTAGATGGCAGTGTTGAAAGGTACAAAGCTAGATTGGTTGCAAAGGGGTATTCACAGGTAGAGGGAATAGATTATGGTGAAATATTCTCTCCTGTTGCAAAGTTGACATCCATTAGATTTCTATTATCTCTTGCTGCATCATATGATTTAGAGATAGAACAGATGGATGTGAAGACAACTTAACTTCATGGTGATTTGGAGGAAGAGATTTATATGTCACAGTCTGAGCACTACATTGTTGAAGGTAAAGAATCCTTAGTTTGCAGATTAAAGAAATCTCTATATGGTTTGAAGCAATCTCCTAGGATGTGGTACCTTAAGTTTGATGCCTTTGTGTTGTCAATTGGATTTGTAAGATTGAAATCAGATCATTGTGTTTATTTTAGAATTGAAAATGATCGCCTTCTTATTGTTGCATTATATGTTGATGATATGTTGCTGTTTGGGAAGGGTAAGGGTATGATTTTTGATTTAAAATCTCAGTTGTCAGCACAGTTTGAGATGAAAAATCTTGGGGCAGCTAGGTACATGTTGGGTATGGAAATCAGTAGAGACAGGTCTAATAGAAAACTTTGGTTGAGTCAGAGTAAGTATGTGAAGTCTGTGTTGGACAGGTTCAGTATGGCAGATTGTAGACCACTATGTGTTCCTATTCCTGTGGGAACAAAGTTATCTGTAGATGATTGTCCAAAATCTCCTAGTGAGGTGGAGGACATGAGTAGAGTACCTTATGCTAGTACAGTTGGCAGTATTATGTATGCTATGGTCTATACTAGACCAGACATTGCCCAAGTAGTGGGAGTCCTGAGTCGATTTAGGGCTAATCCTGGACGGATACATTGGGATGCAGTTAAGCGAGTATTCAGATATTTGAGGGGTACATCAGATTACTCCATATGTTATCATGGTAACTCTTCTAGATCTTAGCATTCAGTTTGTATTCATGGGTTTGTAGATTCAGATTGGGCAGGTGATATTGACCACAGGAGATCCACCAGTGCTTATGTGTTCACTATGTTTGGTGGTGCCATCAGTTGGATGAGCAAGTGACAACCTGTGGTTGCTTTGTCCACTACAGAAGCTGAGTACATGGCTGCTACTCATGCTTGTAAGTAAGCCATTTGGCTTAAGAGATTGTGTTCTGATGTTGGTGTTGATGTAGAACATATTACTATTTGGTGTGATAGTCAGAGTGCTATTTGCCTTGCAAAGAATCTAACTTTCCATGCCAGAACGAAGCACATTGATGTGTAGTATCACTTTGTGAGAGATATGGTGGAAGATGGAAAGGTAAATTTGGAAAAGGTAGATACTGTGAAGAATGTTACAGATGCATTAACGAAACCAGTGGGCACTAAGAAGTTCAGATGGTGTTCGGAGTCTATGGGCCTTTCAGCCTATAGCAGTTAGTTCCTGTTGTTCTTACAAGGTGTTCGACAAGTGGGAGAATGTTAGGAATAAGGTGTCTCAACCTTGTATAATTCCTATTCTTATTATTTGTTTTGTAAAATGTATTTCTTGCAAATAATGTTGATGTGTCAACATCTTGAATTGTGTGTAAGGAGATCATGACTAAAACGGTTATGACGGATTCCTATGACACGTAAGAGCTATGTTAGGAAGATTCAATGATAGGTGAAGACATGTGGCAACTAAGATATTTTTTTGGGGTTCCTATTTTCTCAAAGAATGGTAAAACCATAATACGGTTTACCTTTGGGAGTAGCCCTAAAGTGAAGCGCATGTTATAAGCATTTTAGGGTTGCGAAGAGATGCGATGCAAAAAAGGTGTATTTTTGGTACTACGAGTAGCTACTGGAGTCTTCTATTGTTGATGTTGAACTTGCATTGCAAGTGTATTGTAACCTCGTGTTGAAGATAATACATTGTGCAGGTTCTGAAGGGGTGGGGTTGTTTTACCGAAAGGTTTTTCCCCACTGAAAAATCCTTCTGTTATGGTTTCCTTTCTCTATCTATTTTCAATATGCATGGTTGGCTACAATATTGTTGATTACATGATATTGAATTTGTAAGTGTAGAAGATTTAATAGGATTTGCATTAGACTTTCCTTATGAGATTAGTGTAGGAAGCTATTTTTGTACCTGAGTTTCCTTACAATATGATGACCTCAAAGCTTATAGCAAAGACCTCTTCCAACATGAAGTGTCATTAAAATATTATGCTAAGCCTTTCAGGAAAAGATAGAGACCTATAAATCCTACTATTTCTCCCAAGATGAAGAAGGAGCTGATCAAAATGAGGGATGTTGGGATTATTTAACCAATTAGAGACACAACACGAGTTTTTAATTTGGTCCTAGTAAGAGAAAAGAATGGGGATATGAGTTTTTGTGTGGAATTCAGAAACCTAAATATCTCATCTCTATAATATAACTATGCTTTTCCTAATATGGAAGCATTATTGCAAGAGGTTACATGGAATGAATTGTTATCCATGATGGATGGATTCTTAGGATATAACCAAGTCAAGGTAAAGGAGAAGGAACAATACAAGACAACATTTACTATGCCATGGAGAACTTATGTATATGTACAGATGCCTTTTGGATTAACAAATGCAGGGGCTACTTTTCAAAGAGCTATGGATGTATCATTTGATGGTTTGATTCATTTTATCATGGTAGTATACCAAGATGATCTCACAACCTTTTCTAAGAAAGTAGAGGACAATTGTAAACATTTGGAAAAATTCTTTAAAAGAGATTTGGAATAGAGAGTATCTTTGAACCCTAAAAAATGTCATTTTGTTGTTACAAAAGGAAATTTGCTTGGTCATATTGTTTCCAAAGAAGGGGTAAGGATTTATCTAGAGAGAGTTTCTACCATAGATAAGATACAAGCTCCAAAAACTCTAAAGGAAATTCAATCATGCCTTGGACAAATTAATTTTGTTAGAAGATTTGTTTCAAAATTTTCAGAATTAGTCAAACCTATTTCTAAAATGATGAAGAAAAATGCAAATATTTCTTGGAATGATAAACCCTCGAAAGCATTTGGACATATAAAGAAGGCTATTAAAGAGGCTCATGTGTTAAGGTCCCTTAATTTTTCTAAACCTTTCCAATTAGTTTCCTTTGCATCTTTTCATACTATAGTAGCTGTCCTATTATAGAAAAATGAAGATGGTCATGAGCAGCCCATTGGATTTTTTGGAAAAATATTACAAGCATATGAGTTAAACTATGATATTACTAAAAAAAAAGCCTATGTCCTAGTAAAGGCAGTAAAGTATTTTAGACCATACTTGGTGGGTTCTCAAATAGTAGCATATGTTCCTAATCCAATTGTTAAAGATATTTTTAAACAATCAGAAGTTACTTATAAAAGATGTAGATGGATTAATTGGGTGTGAGAATTTAATATAGACATACAAATTACTAAACTGATTAAACAATAGGGACTAGCTAGACTAATGGTAGAACCAAACTTATAAGCTAATCAAGTGAATCAGAAAGAAGTAGATCATAGTGAAAAAAGTATTGAAATATTTCCTTGGTATACTAATGTTTTAAAGAAGTAAAGATAGATAGTCAGAAAAAAACTATAAAATTGCAATCTAAAGAATATGTTCTTATTGAGGGTGACCTTTATTGGAAAAATAGGGATGGTATATTACCTTTTTGTGTGGATCTATATCAGTCTAAAAACTTATTGTTAGAAATTAATAGAGGGGTATGTCGAGGCCATTTCTCTATTAAAACTATTGTACATAAAATTCGAAGGGCTGGTTACTTCTGGCTAATAGTTTTTAAAGACGGCTATGATTTTGTCAAAAGATGTGAGGAATGTTAGAAATTCTCTAGCAAATTAAAGTTTACTTGTGTCTTACCCATGATACCTATGTAGTCAGAAGAACCATTTCAAATGTGGGGAATTGATTTCATAGGTGAGATTACTAAAAAATTAGGTGGAGGACATAGATGGATTATGGTTGCAACATATTATTTCTCAAAATGGGTTAAATCTATTCTAGTAGGAAAGTCTACTCATAAGATAGTCATGAAGTTTTTGTTGGAGAATATAATTTTTAGGTTTGGAGCACCTCCTAAATTATTCTTGACAATATTATGTGTTTTAGAGAAAAATAACTCACTGAATTTTATAAAACTTATGGTATTACTATATCTTATTATGTCTTTATTGTCCACAATGGAATGTATAGGCATAATCTAGCAATAAGAACATACTTAAAATTGTCAAGAGACTTTTGGATAAGAATAAGAAGGCATGGGATTCCAAGTTGAATTTGGCAGTATAGGTAGATAGAATAACAATTAAGAGATCTAGTGGTTTTTCTCCTTTCAAAATGGTATATGGTAAGAAAGAAAGAATTCCATTACATAACTTACTACCTATTTATAAATTTTTAAATCAAGAGGGCATGGAAGAATTGGATCCATTGGATGATAGATTGAATGCATTAGCTAAACTTGAAGAGAATAGGAGGACAACTCATGAACAAAATATAAAGCAATAGTAGAAAGTGAAGATATTACATGACAAAGAGTAGAATGCAAAAATAATGAGGAAGGAGATTGGGTCTCAAAATGGAATGCAAAAGATCAAGACAAATGAAAACATGGAAAATTTGAAGCCTTATGGCTTGGGCCATATGTTATGACTAGTAAGAATGGTGAGGATTCTTATTAAATGTAGGACATTGATGGATATGATCAAGATTTATCTACTCATCATCAATATTGAAAAAGTTTCTTCTTTCAAATTTGAAAATTAGGTGTACTCCTAAACCTTTTTCTCCTTTTTTATTGTTTTATTCTATTTATGTTGTTATTTTTTCTCTTTTAGTATTATTTTTGTTCTTCTCATTCTAGATATATCTAAATTCCAATTGCACCCACAAGGGGTACATGTCCCCAATTAGAGCCACAGGTGGAACTCAATATTTTACAAATATTTCTTCACCTTTTAATTTATTTAATCATGATGCATTTACTATTTCCATTATTTAGGTTGATTGTATGATTGTGATCAAATAAAACAATCATTTACTTCATTTTAGAAAATTAAAATTTAGCATTTAAAGTCAAAGGCTTCTATTTAAAATTGCACTTTAGGGCTTACTCATCACATGGAAATCCATGTCAATCAATCCTAGTTATGATCTTATTGGAAATCTAAGAGATATCCTCATTTTTGTGCATATTTCTATAGATATAGTGATGGAATATCTAGTGTTGTTATATCATATAGCGATAGCGGATGGGTTAATGTCAAAAGCTTGATGAGCTGTCAGTATATCATATAACAATCTAGGTTCATTGTGATGCAGGGAAGATATAACATGAATATAGTGATTGGTG
Organism: Cupressus sempervirens; assembly: GCA_028749045.1. Taxonomy (NCBI): domain Eukaryota; kingdom Viridiplantae; phylum Streptophyta; class Pinopsida; order Cupressales; family Cupressaceae; genus Cupressus; species Cupressus sempervirens. The sequence continues at coordinate 177,469,372 of CM053788.1, read as the reverse complement.
ATAAAGTGAAGATGTTGCTATCACTTCTAGCAATTATTGCTAGTCAAAATAATAAGGTTTAGTCTTGGAGATTAGTGATAAGATGGAGGTTATTGCTATAGAATATAGTGATTGATGTTATTAGTATTAGAAGGAAGACAAGTTGCGCTATGGCCATGAGCGATGAAGCTAAGTGATCAATGTAGTCTACAATGATGAAGAGATTAATTATTTAGAATGCATTGCCTTGTATTATGGAAATATTTTAAAACTGATTTAGGATTGCATTTTGAGTAATGGAGATATAGAGATTACTGATGAGCTTTGGCATGTCATTGGATATTATAGTGATAAGGTAACACTCACGTTAATAACTAAGATTCTAGATTGCCATACCTAATAGTGAGAATATTTATTAGAGATCATAGATAGAGGACTTTCATGTTAGAATATCTACTCCACTAATATAAATAAGAGAGGGAGGGGGTGAACCAGTTATCCAACTAATATAAAAAATTATAACATTAAACAATCTTAATCATATGAGTAATGTAAACTAAAACCACAACAAGATACTCATGCATAATAACACTAGATATGTTAACTAGGGAAACCTTTTATCAGAGAGAAAATCCTAGTAGGGATGGTACACACAAGATGATGTTAGAGGATAGACCAAGTTAGGAGTCTGTTACAACATTCAGTACATATGAGTCCCTATTAGGAGACTTTGAATCCCTGTTAAGAGTTATGGAAGACAACTAGACCCACTACCCAAAAAACTTCAAGGGAAAGACCAATGAACTCCCTATCCAAATGGTCTCTATATTATTCCTTGAAGAATAATAGAACTTAATTTTACTTCCTTTCTCTATATTTGTCCCGTCAACTAGACTTCTTCTCCTTCTGATCTTGTAACTAGATCGTGAACTATGCATTCAAAAATCCCTTGGATCCCTTACACACATTCAATCAACACTCTTCTCCTTTTCACACTTTGCAAATACAATACGCAATAGATACTTGATACACTTACAAAAAAGGAAAATATCTTTCCTTTATACCATACCTTCATAATAATTCCTTGACTCAGCCTTAAGGATTTTTCTTGTTCACAGTATCAGAATTTGAGAAATTCATTTAGAGATTGTATTAGAGGTATAATAGTTGGGAAAAGGTGTATCCAATTAAGTTTGGATGGTATCTAAGGCCACTTGTAATTTGGAGCTTGTCTAAACAAGTTATGAAGGAGTTAAGAGTTATTAGTATTATAGAAAAGTTTAATTCTATAAGAAGAAGATGAAAACTATGTTTTTGTAGAGAATTTTATGAAGAAAAGTCTTGAGGATAATTTTCATGATGAAAGGAGGCTATAGTAAACCTCGGGTGGCATTTGAAGATTAGATAGATGATCTTGAGTAGTTATTTGATTATAGAATGTAATTGACAACTTTTTCATGTTTGCAAAGTATGCAATTAATGGAAGTTAAATTTAATGGAATAAATGGAGTACATAATTGATTTTCACTTCATTGTGAACACATCAAAAGTGAAGACCACTCAAAAGTGACTTGTCAAGGAAATTTTGAAGCAAACCTTATTTTTGGGAAAGGTATTTTATCATTTTTCTACAAATTTATTTGGTAAAATTTCATATTTGATAGAATCATGGATATGTCAGTAGTGCATAATGTTGAGAATGAGGATAGACCCAAGTTGAAGGTTGCTTCCATGAAACCCATAGAAGGAAACCATAACTCAGCGTTATCCATTACTCCAAACAATGTAGTATATTTGAAAGATGTAGGAAGTTATTTGGATAGTAAATATAAATCTATTGGGAGTGAATACATGAACATGGATATGGAATTAGTTTTCAATAATGACATGACTATGAAGCCCAGATTTGAACATTTAAAGGAATTAGACCTATTCAAATATCAATTCTACCATGAATTAGACATAAATGAATGGACATAGATCATATTAAGTAGGATACATGATGGAAAAAAATGGATACAAGATAGTGTAATTGATATTTCTACCGATCTTATTCATGAGGTAACTAGTCTTAGTAAACAAGGCAGTATACCTATAGGTGAGAAAATGGTCAAGAAGAAAGTTGAGAGTTATATCAAAGAAGTGTATAATGGAAAGGATATGGTGATTAGCACAATTAAGAAAGATGATGTAAGATTCCTGAAATCATTGCCTACTCTATATGTGCAAGCTCAAAGATTGATGAATTATCTACCAGATTTATCTATGCAACATATAAGATATGTGTAGAGAATGAAGAAGTAAACCTAAGTGAAATTTAAAAAATGAAATTACTTGAGAACCTAGAAAAGATCAAGAGTATTAAGAATAGTGTATTTAGAATTTATTCACTGATAAATCACATATTCTTTCATGTGCTTAAAAGATTTCCATATTTACCAGTCACAGATATAATGAGCAGTGATAGATGTATAATGGAGAAGATCACACAAACATGAAAAAGACATCCTACAGATAAGATATTGGATAGTGGAAAATTGATAATGAAGACATTTTAGAATTGAATGAGACAAAAACCTAGAATTGCATCTGCAATTGTAGATAGATTTAAAAAAGATAGTTGTATTATGGTTGATACAAATTATACTTGTATTCAAGCAGTATAACCTTGGGAAACATTTCTTGATCCCTTGGGTTATGAATTGAATGATGATATAGCAATTGGTTATATTGATTTATTATTGAAATTAGAGAAGGATAAAATAGAATACAGATTTGGAACCTATGATGAGATTACCTAGTTAGCTCATTAGGCATCACACAAGAAGATAATCATCAAGAAAGCTTTGTCAAAAACCAGTATGACTGAGAGTGAGTCTAAGGCATTCAGGAAAACCATGAAACAAGGAATACTAAAAGTGCAACCTTTGTTAGTATCCTTTGCAAAAAAAAGTCTTTGAAACAGAGCATTCCATATGCAATAGTGTCAGATGTGCAACCTAGTGAGCTAAAGAGAAAATCTAAGAGTTTAGTGGAAATAGTAACCATAAAGACAAAAGGGGTTGAGAAACAAGCCATTAGACCATTTAGGAGCCAAAAGTCATTGTTGACAATTGTCAAATCTAGGGATGAAGTAAAAGAAGAACAAGAAGTCAAGCAAGTAGAGAAGGTGACAATGTCAAAGCAATAAGTAGGAAAAGCTTAGCAATCTTGAAAGGTAAAGATAGAAAACATTAACATAGCTATTTCTATTGAAGGTAACGTTGTTTAGATGAACAAATTTTATGATCTGTATAAATTTTTTGAGAAGGATCATATTTTTATCTTTGTACTATGAGATACATTATAGCCAATAATATGAAATTGAAAGATATTGAGGGAATAGTAAACTAGAAAGTCTATGATAAACTTATTGAGAAGAAGGCACTAGTAAGAGAAGAAGATTTAGAACTTCAGAATTCTATGCTAAGAACTATTTGCAAGACTAATGATGAAAAATAGATTAAGAGATTGTTAAATAATTTTGCACCTTACTTGAGAAATAAAGTAAGATCATTTCTATTTATGGTAGGTGAGAAAGATAATTTAAGAAGTGATACTATAGCAACAATAAACTAGATGTTGACATAATCTAAGACAACATCTCCACCAACACTCAGAACCTCAAAAGTGTCAGTAAGTGGTGACACTATGTAGATAGATAAGACCAATGTTACTGTTAAGATTGATGATAGTAATCCATTTTAAGGTTCCAAATTTAATGAACCTAATATTGAGGATATTGAAGACAAACTGAGACAAATTGAAGAAGAAAAGAAAAAAGTGGAATAGGCCAAGCATAAATTTCTTGAGGAAGAGAAGAGAGAAAATGAAGAAAGGAAAAGGAAAAGAAAGAAGAATATGAGAGAAGAGTAAAAGAAGAAGCCAAGAAGCAAAGGGAGGATGATACTAAACCTTCTAGTTCATCTACTCTTCTTTCACTTTCCAACTTAGCAACTCATGAGGATGATAAAATTGATTTGATCTCATCCTTGTCAAAGCTTATTCAGAAGAATAGAATAGTGAAGAGCCTACATAAGACCTTGATGGAGGTTACTAATAGTCTACACTATACTCTGGAAGTGTAACACATAGAAGTAGATCTAGAATAGAGGGCATAGGCAATGCTAAAGTCATTTGACAAAGAATTTATTAACTTGTAGAATGTTGCAAAAGCAAAGCCACAAATTCCACATGATGCTAACTTATTTAGCACTATTTGTCAAAACATTAAGAATGATTTGGTTAGTTTTGATACTTGTATCAAGGACCTTTATAAATGTCAATATAATGGGAATATATTGTACATTAAGTGCATGTTATCATGTAAACTGACTAAGGACATTGACAGTCAGATTGGAGGTAAGATGAGTGAGCTAGAGGTTCTATCCAACCAAATTAAGCATCCATCTTGTAAAGTTGATGATTTTGAAGGACAAGTGGATAGTATTCACATTTATATCAAGAAGCTAGACCTTCAAAAGGAAAAAATTTGTAAGAGAATATCAGATTTGAGAGAGTTGATTTCTCTAAAAATATCTTTTTTTGAGAAACAGTTGGAGGAATGTGTCAAGGCCAAGGACACCTATTCTAACTTTTTGTATTTAGACCTGAATGTAGTTGAGATTGCATCATATGCTTTATGTGCAATTCTCACCTCTGTTGAATCATCCAAGAGACATGGACAAAAGATATCGATAATCTTAAGGAAAATTTTGATGTTTGCATGAAGATTCTACTAGCTTAAGGAAGAAGAACAATAATTTTAATAGCAGATGGACAATTTTGGACATATTTTGACATTTTGACCTTTGTCATTGATGTCAAAGGGGGAGAAGTATATTTAAGGGGAGTGATACAATAGGTAAAAAGTATTGTAAATTATATTGTAAGGGGGAGCATATGTAAAGATGGACAAATTGTAATAGATGTAGTGTGAATATATTTTTGCTAAAGTTTTTGCTACTTAGCCAATTTTCCCTATTTTGTTGCCATCAATGCTAGAGCAATAGACTATTGACAATTGGCTAATGGAGGTATGTAATTTTTTTCATTTATGGAAACACATGATGTACATGCTTACAGGAAACCTCAGAAAAAAAAGATACTTAGCATTTGGTAATCATAAAATTGTCTAAGTATGGAATTTCGTATACATCAGTGTATTATTTTCTTTATAACTTGTTGCTGACATCATATTGTGACTATCAAAGTTAGATGGAGATGGTATATGTTGGAATTAACAAGTGTGAAGATTTTCTTTTGAGAGGGGGGGTGAATCAGAAGTGGCTAACTTTAAACTTTTCAAATTGATTTAACTGAAACCATTCACATGCATCAAACTTATCTAATAAACATGAAAGTAATGACATGCATGAAAATAGACAACACACAAATTTGATAACCCAGAAACCCTCCAAAAATGAGAAGGTAAACTAGGGTGGGGATGACACCCACAAAATATCACTGCAACAATGAGTAACTGTTCAAGGTTACAATGTTTGACCACTTCCAATGGTTTGCCATGTGAAAGGCATGTCTTGTTAAAGACTTTAAATTTTGTTAAAAGTGACCTAGTTAAAGGATTTCACTACCCTACTACAAGTAGCCTAGTTAAAGGACATTTGCACATTCACTCAGAATGCCACCATGTTAAAGGATTTACAAATTGCTGCTAGGCCAACCTAAGTCCATAGGATTTCCATACCTAATACAATTGATAGAGAGTATTAGAATGCCTTTGACCTGATAGCTTTTGCAATCTTCAATTGCTAATTCCAAATCCTTGTTTTGCTCTTGCTGATATGATCCTTGCTTGATTTGATATGTCACTCTGCTAGGTTTTGATACTCTATTCTTCAACAACTAGATTCTGCTATGCTGCTCTATTATTCACTAAGTCTTTTACCCTTCTATACTTTGCTATATTTCACCCATACATATCTCACTCTTGCATACATAATGGGGTTTCATCCTCCTTTTAAATATTTCAAAGACTTAGGGTTAGGTATGAATCTATAATTAATATTAAATCTTCATTTCTCACTCAACTCTTGCATTTTCCTTATTGGTTGCATGCCTTCTCCATTTTTCTTATTGGTTGCATGTTGATTGCATAGGTAATGTGAAAGATTCATTCTTATCTTCAAGATCCTTTGAGATTCATCCCATGTCGGCTCCAAAAATGGTTTACATCTAAGTTTGTGAAGGCACAAAATCATATGTTGACTCTATGTTACTCGACACATGCTAGTTGGTGATGCTCGACACATATAGGAAAACTAGCTCACTTAGCTCCTATAGCAATTCTATTCCACTCGACATCTATAGTGACTCAACACCTATACCTTGCTTGGCACTTGAACTTTACTCAACACTTGAACTTTTCTGGCTTGACATACATTGTAGATCAGCTTCTATATTATACTTGGCATTAACTTTGAGAATTGGTTAAGTGTGTTGACACTCAAATGTCAAAACCATTCTAAGACCAAAAATCTGCCCCTTTGACATGAGTGAAAAAAACACTTAACTAGACATTATAAGTCTGATCTTTATGAGTACACCACTCATTATGTTCAACATATGTACAAGACTTCACAAACTTATTCAAAATTTTGTATACTTCAAAATCTTGTAACTCCCACATAGCTGATGTGCCATTACCATTCCTATAACCAAAATTCTTGTGTTGAATATGTCTCATGTTGATATATTTGATACTTTTTGCCTTGTCTACCTTTGTATCTATTTGTACCTTGTTTCTACTCCCTGTACTTTGTATCTATTCCTTCTTCACATCTTGCTGTTTTGCATCCTTATTTCTTCCTTAAAATGTGAAATTGAATATCTTCCCCTTTGGATATTCTTTATTGCTTCTATCAAAGAATTTATTATGTAACCATTCTTATTCACATCTCCCCCAAAACATTACATCTCCCCCTTTTATTAGATACAATAAATAATGAATTGATTATTCTTATTCTCCCCCTTTTTGACACTTATGTCAAAGGGTCCTAAGGATAAATAGAATACTTTGCCAAAAATGTTTTATTTACCTCCATAATCATCTTGAGAGAAGCATCCCAATTATCTAAAGCTATCTCCAATGACTTGTGTTGGATGGTTGTCTCTGGTTCAAGATGTACAAGGCCTTCTAAAGTAGAAAGATTAGGGTCTTTCTTTAGAAATTTTTTTCTATAGGCCTACTCCTTATGGAGTACCTCCATATGTGGGGTTATGAAAGATTGAATTTTCATTAATTTGGCCTTAATATTGGCCTCTTCTGCTATCAAAATAGCTAATTCTTTTTGTGTGTAAAGCATAGCTGCAAAATGCTTCTCACTCTGAGCTGGATCTTTTGGTAGCTGAGTGCTAGAAATCCCAAGCTTAGTATCCTTTGGCTCATTTCCTGGGTGAAATATGATGAATTGCACAACTTGGTGTACAATGAGAATACATTCTTAAGTACTTTCTTCACTTGTTCAATCTTCTTTGCCAATTCAACTTGTGAAAGTGCTATTTCATTTGATATTTTCTCATTTACTTTCATCTAAAAATTCTTTTCTAAACACTAATAATTTGACATTAGTTTCTAGGCCCTCATTCTGTACCTGGTCCATAATGTTGGATAGTTGCTCTATTATGGGTTGGGTTTCATTAGGTACTTGCAAGTTGAATGCATCAAGAAATATGTCCTTGATTTCTACTCATTCTTGCTTTTGCCTATACTCATTTATGAGTATTTCTTGTTTCTTTCTCCTCTCTAGTGCCTCTTGCACTTCATTTATCTTTGAAGGTTTATGGTTCTTGAGTCATAATTGGATATGACTATTTCTTCATCAAGTGTAGGATCTCCATAGTGAAGTACCCTTGCAACCTCGGTAAAGCTTGAGCTTGGTGCTAAAATTTGCAATGGTATTGCATCAGTGCTTAGCTTCTTATTAAGAGTCCTCGAGATAGGCAAGTTCACCAATGTTTGTATTGCCTCCTACTCCTTTGGGGTTTTCTCTACTTCTTTCTCCTCTTGTCTGCTGCCTTGATCAATGATGATAATTTGTGTAGGTACACCTTTGGTTTATGCTGTAGGAACATCTTGTCCTATTTGTTCCTTTTTTTGCTCCTTGGCAGTTGTTGTCACTTTTATTGTAGAATCAACCTTAGCAATTTTGTCTTGTTCTTCTTGATCTTTGGGTTGATTTGTTGTAGTTGTGGGAGGTTGTGTGGATTGTTCTTGTGTGCTTTCTTTCTCCCTAGTTATTTCTACTACAACTTTCTACAACTCATTAACACACCAAAACTAGATTTGTGTAAAGTTGTGCTTGTAATGTAGATTGGTGAAGGATCTTTTTGAGATCCTTTGTAGTTAAAGGATTGATGTTCTGACCTAAGGTGTTAAGAACATCCCATACAATTACTGTATTTGTAGGCATTGTATGTGGAGGGCTTGGTGGTGGAAATTGGGTGTCTTGGATACTCTATTCAGTCTGTTGTTCCTTAGTTGTTGCCTCTTTACCATGTGTCTTCTCCACTGTCTCTTTTTCCTCTACCTCATCTCTTTCTTTCTCTCCTTCATCTTTTTCTTTCTCTCTTTGTTCTTCTTTCTCATTCTCTTCTTCTTCTCCATCATTTCTACCCTCAAATCAGTCTTGTTGTCCATCTTCCATAGTTGTCAATCCATAGATTAATTTCCACATTTGTGTGGACTATTGGACAACATCTTCTATTTTATTCTGCAAAACTTTGAAGGCTCTATATTTAGGTGCAAATTTTCTCCCATGCTTCTTGCTAGCCTTTGTTATTTGACCTTTAGTAAGGTCTATCATTACATTAGCCAATGCAGACTCTCTTATCTCTTTCTCCATCTTAAGGCAGTAATACCATTTATTCTCAACTAATGAGCTTAGCTCCTTAGGAATTGTATTATCTAGTTCAAGTGGGGTAGTCTTTAACTTAGCCATCATAGTGTTGATGGACTCTTCCACTATGTTCTATCGTTCCTTTGATAACTTATTGAAATCTATGGTCTTTAGACTAGATAAATTTGCATTATCTCTAATATTATTGCAAATGTTTTCTAATTTAGATTTGGTAGAATGGCTTACCAATCTAAATTGATCTTCATCAAACTCTATTCTCTCTTCATCTGATTCTAGAGGTGCAACATACTTTCTTCTATTTCTCTACTCTACAGGTCCTCCTTGTTCTATTGTCTTCTACTTTTCCTATTACTTTTCCCCTTGTGTTGTAGCCCTCATGTTAAACCTTGTAGTTGGCTTGGATGGGCTTGGCTTTGCAGGTTTCTTCTTCTTCCCTTTGGGCTGTGCAACTGGCTACCTCTGCAATTTCTTTTTCTTTGGCTCAGCCTTTAGTGCTTCCTGCTCAACACCTTCCTCTTCATCCACATCCTCTCCCATACCTTGGGTTAGGGAAAGTGGCCATTGATCTTTCTCTTGTTCATCACCCTTGACATCTTCACCTTTTCCTCTGCTTCTTCTATAGTTCCTTCCCAAATTTGGCTTTCAACTTCTTAAATAGCTTGTCCTTATTCTTAAAAGTGGAGGTAGTCTTCAACTCCATATCCACTTTGGATCTCACTACATCATAGGTTCCAAAATGCGGTGCATGCTTGTCAATTTCCTCTACTAATAAAGTAGTTATTGCTGTTGATGCTTCATCTATATTTATCTCATACCCAAGAGGTCTCAACCATCTCACTCTTGGTATGGAAGCTTGTATGAATGTATAGTCTATATCTACATGAAAACATACATCATTTACATGTTTTTCTACTAAGGAAACTAGAATTCTGAGCCTTTGTTTCATTGTCTTCTTAAAATCCTCAAAATAACTGGTCATCAATGTCTCAAAATTAGCTCCCATCTACTCTATGTATTCATTGAATTGAGCTATGATTGACCTATCATTTTTCCATGCCACTTTACCAAAAGAAGGAAGTTCATTCTGAACATGAAAGAAAATACATATCAAAATAGCACCAAATTTTCATTCGGCTCCCTTTGTTCTTCTAATGGCTACTAGATTTTCATTGATCTATTGTAGTTGCAGCTTTGTAAGATCATATGTACGATCCTTCTTCACTAGTTTGTATCCTACATCCATTGCAATACAAGGCAAACTATTGAGTCTACTAGATTGGTAGAACTTGTGTGTAATAACCCTAACAGAAAAGTCAACTAGAGGGTCTTGGATGGTGTCAATTGTCATCCCTCTCTTATTCCATTTTGCACTTGTGTTTTTCTCAATTGCCTCCTTAGAGTCACTCCTAAGGGTCTTTGGCCAATCTAGGGTTGGGTACCCAGTCAGTCTATGTTCAATTCTCTTTGTGATCTTTAGAGGACCATTCTCCAACCATAAACTACCATCATACATTCTACTCAATACTAGTCTAATCCATTCTATTTTGAAAATTGTAGGGAATTCTAAGGCACGCGTTAAACCCTTCCTGTCAACAATTTTGTACTCTTCCTTCAATACTCCATTATCACACAATTTTTCATATGCCTCCGTCATTTCTATGTCACCTATGGCTCCAATTTTGCAATTATAGAATTTCCTTACATCTTGAACCATTAAAACCTTTGGGGGTATGAAGGATAGGGCTCCAGCTGGGTCATTCTTGTATGCAACCTCAAGTATTAGATGGAAATTAGGTTCTCTAACCTCTTTGGATACTAATTGAGCTTCAAATGATTCCTTCTCTTGAGTTTTTCTAGAGCTAGAAGCCATTTTACACAATCTAGGGTTTTAACATGAAGAAAACATGAAACTATGTAGCTCAACATAGTCATAAATACCTTGAAATCAATAGAATCATGCTAGAATAATGTTGAAATCTTCTTGCACGTTGGATTCTCTACTTGGGATTTTCTATTCGCTCTTTCTCATCTTTTCTCTTTGTTTGCAATGAAGAAAAATGAATGAAAATGCAGTAATATAGCCTACTTTCATCGCATTTAATGCTCAGTCCATTTACAAGTGTCCATTCAGCTTCTGAAGGATTCTACATTCCTCAGTTTCCATTATCTTTTCACCACTCATCTTCCATTGGAGTGTTACTTCCATGGCTTCAACTAAGATTTCTTCATCACTCAGCTTCCTCTATTAACTCAGCTCCTACTAATCATTCGGCTCCTATGATCTTGATAGTCAACTCGATTTATGTTAGATTTTTACTTGGCATCTAAGGACAACTCGACAATACTTGTGAAATCTTAAAGTTTTATATTTGCATATTTGTTCATGTTGGTCTATTCTTTTTAGTACTTTCTTGTCTAGGAACTAATGTATGATAAAACTTTATAAATTAGTCCCTTATGCCTTCTCTTGCTTAGTTTGATGAGGTGTGACCACTTGACCTATTAGGTGAAGTGATCCCTTCATTTTATGTGCTACTCCCATCTTTCTTCTTCCATGTCTTGTTCATTTCTCCTCTGATGTGTTCAACATCTACCTTCTCTTTTCTTTTTCCATTCTTTGAGTTGGGTGCCTTTGACTTTGTTGGGTAATTCCTGATGATATGGCCAGTCTTCAAGCAACTAAAACATTTGGTTTGGCTTAACCATCTACTGTAGTTCCCTCTAAAATTTGTCCTTATGCAATTTTTAGGAATGTGTCCCTATTCCTGATAGTAATGATAATGAAAGCTGGTGTTGTAGTCCCATTTGTAGTGATGACCATGGTTACCTTCCCTTGTTGCCTAATTTGATATCCACATAGGCTTTGATCTACACTCAAAAGCTCTATGTCCATACTTCTTGCAATTATAGTAGTGACCTTCAAATTTTGGTGTTCTGATAGTCCTAGTCCTACAGTTATGTGTTTGATGTCCTTGCTTTTTGCACTTATAACAATAACTTGCATTTTTAGGCTTGTCATGCTGATGAGTATTCTTGCTCCTACATACATTAGAATTATGTCCCTTTTTACCATAGAAATGAAAAGTAGCTTTATTGCTCTCACCTTTTTTACTCCTATTTTCTACAATCTTGGAGGATTCTCCTTCTTTAGTGCTAGTGTAACCAACTCCTAAAGTATCATTGCTAGCCCTTGGTGATTTCAATAGCCACTCAAAGTACTTGATGACCTCATTAGGTTTTTTGAAGCTTTCTACAATCTCCTTATCTCTTTTTAGGTCATTTTGCAATTGTTTATTTTTCATTTTCAGTATAGAGATCTCAATTTCCTTGACATTCAATTCATGATGTGCATTCATCATTTGACTTAGGCTGTCCAGTTGCATGTTTGAGATTCTTGCAAGCTCAATTAAATTTTCTTCCAATCTATTGGCAAGGTTTCTCTTGTCTTCTTCTACCATAGCCTTGTCTTCAATGGCTCTTTTCTTCTATTCAGTTACCTCACAAAGCATCGTGGCTTGTGATTCTTGTGCAAGCTTGAGTATTTTGATTTCTTCTTCTTGAGCTCTATTTTTCTCCATCAGGTCTACTATTGCTACATCAAATTCTTTGGAAACTCCATTTGAAAATATATTTGAGGTGTCAATCTCCTTGTACTATGTGTCATTCTCAGCTATGGCAATCTCTCTCCTTCTTTTTAAGGATTTCTTTAGTTCTCCTCTAGCTTCTTCCAAAGCATGTAAAGCAAGTTGTATGTAATTTTTCTAATTCTCTATGATCTTCCCAAGTTTGTAGACTTCCATTTCTAGATCTTTTCTCCAAGCTCTAAGGCTTCTTCTTGTGAGAACTTGTCTCTGATACTCATTGTTGGAATTAACAAGTGGAAACATTTGCTTCTGAGGGGGGAGGGGTGTGAATCAGAAGTAACTAACTTTAAACTTTTCAAATTGATTTAACTAAAACCATTTAAATGCATCAAATTTATCTAATAAACATGAAAGCAATGACATGCATGAAAATAGACAACATACAAATTTGGTAACCTAGAAATCCTCCAAAAATGAGAAGGTAAAACTGGGGTGGGGATGACACCCACAAAATATCGCTGTAGCAATGTGTAACTATTCAAAGTTACAATGTTTGACCAATTCAAATGGTCTATCTTGTGAAAGGCCTATCCTATTAAAGACTTTACACTTTGTTAAAAGTGACATGGTTAAAGGATTTCACTACCCTGCTAAAAGAAGGCCTAGTTAAAGGACTTTTGTAAATTCACTTAGAATGCCATCAGGTTAAAGGATTTACAAATGGCTGCTAGGAAAACCTAATTCCATAAGATTTTGATACCTAATACAATTTCTAGAGAGTATTAGAATGCCTTTGACTTGATAGCTTTTGCAATCTTCAATTGTTGATTCTAGATCCTTGTTATGCTCTTGCTGATATGATCCTTGCTTGATCTGATATGTCACTCTACTAGGTTCTAATACTCTATTCTTCAACACTGAATTCTAATATGCTACTCTATTCTTCACTAAGTCTTTTACCCTTCTATACTTTTCTATATTTCACCCATACATATCTCACTCATGCACACATAATGGGGTTTCGTCCTCCTTTTAAATATTTTGAAGACTTAGGGTTATGTATGAATCTAAAATTAATATTAAATCTTCATTTCCCACTCAACTCTTGCATTTTCCTTATTGGTTGCATGGCTTCTCCATTTTTCTTATTGGTTGCATGCTGATTGCATAGGTAATGTGAAAGATTCATTCTTATCTTCAAGATGCTTCAAGATTCATCCAATGTCAGCTCCAAAAATCATTTACATATGAGTTTGTGAAGGCACAAACTCATATGCTGACTCTGTGTTACTCGACACATACTAGTTTCTAATGCTCGGCACATATAGGAAAACTAGCTCACTTAGCCCCTATAGAAATTCTATTCCACTCAGCATCTATAGTGACTCATCACCTATACTTTTCTTGGCACTTGAAATTTTCTAGCTCAGCATAAATTGTAGCTTGGCTTCTATATTATACTCGGCATTGACTTTGAGAAAATGTTAAGTGTGTTGACACTCAAATGTCAAAACCATTTTGAGACCAATAGTATACATGTTGATGATGATGTGCATAACATCCAAAAGTTAGTATAGACTATACAAAAAAGAGATATTCATGTTTTAGTGAAACAAGACAACAAAATTAAAGTAAAGTATTATTTTATTTACAAAATAATTACTTGTCCAATTAGGGTCGACATCCTAGATGTTTACTCTAAGTTTGAAAAGTATATTGTAGTCTTAGCTAACCTAGCATAAATTTGTATAAAGACATGGTATTTATGCAAAGGACAACTTGCGATGAGAAGTGGTGACCATATGTGCTAATTGTGATGTTGAGCAATTGTATGCAAACTTTTGGAAGAGTGATATATGCAAAGTTTGGTGAAAGCTATTTTTTGATCTGAAATCAAACTAAAGATCAGAGATCAATCAAGGAAGACACTACAATACTTATACTTTAGAAGTCTAATTACTTGTTTGGGCAGTGAGCTCTTCTTGTAATTGGAAGTGCATGTTTGGGAAGTGGGCTCATCTTGCATCTACTACACTACAACTCCTAATAGGGTTGGAATCTCCTAATAGGGATCCAAAGTCTCCTAACAGGGAATCATTATACTAAATTTTCTCATTGACTCCTAATAGGGTTTATCCTCTAACAAGGAACTTATATATTAGTATACTATCTAGTGGGTATCATCCCCACCAGGGTTTTCCCTTGGCCAAGGTTTCCCTAGTTAACAAAATATGGTGTTTTGAGTTATCTTTGTGCATGGTTACTCTTACTTTTTAGTGTTACTTTATTACTTTGTTATGTATGGTTTAAAGTTAGAAATAATTTCTAGTTGGTGACTAAAGTTTGTAAATTATTGATTCACCCCCCCTCTTAGTAATCCCTATTAATAACAAATAATGCTCTATATCACTATATTTATGACCTCTTGCATCATCTACTCTAATGTAGGTAGGGGATTAACCCCTACAATACCTCATAAATACTCAAAAGTCTCTTTGGGAAGAGGCTTGGTTAAAATATCCAGAATCTACTCTTTGGTGCTTACATACTCCAATCTAATTTCCTTTTCTGCAACTTTCTCTCTCAACATGTAATATTTGATAGAAATGTGCTTAGTCTAAGACTGCATTATTGGATTTTTAGACATATTCACTATGTTTGTTTAATCACAATATATGAAAATAGGTTCACTAAATTCTTTCCTTCTATCCTTCATCGTCTGCTTTATCCAAACAACTTCATTACTATTTTTTTCTACTACAACATATTTTTCCTCTACTCTACTTTGTGAGGTATAATCCCACTTCTTGCTTATCCAAGAAACTAATCTTCCTCCAAGAAAGAAAGCTCCACCATTGGTGCTCTTTCTATCATCCACACTACATGCCCAATCAACATCAGTATAAGCATATAAAGTGAAATTATTAGATCTATCATACTACAATCCAAACTCTAATGTTCCCTTTATATATCTAAATATCCTTTTAACTATTGCATAATGTGCTTCTTTGGGATTAGCTTGAAATCTTACAACAATTCCAACTACATTTTCTATATCTTGCCTTGTGTGAGTTAGATATTGCAATCGTCTAATCATAGATCTGTACTTCTTTTGCTCAATAGTAGGTGTCTCATCCTTTGTAGATAACTTGTGTCCAATTATCATAGGTGTTCCAACTAGTTTACATGTTTCAAAACCAAACATTTTTAATAGATCTTTCAAATAATTAATCTAAGAAATAAAGATTCCTTCTTTATCTTGTACAATCTATAATCCTAGAAAATATTTCATTTCTCCTATCATACTCATTTCAAATTCCTTCTTTATTTCTTTTACAAAATTGTCACTTTCATTATCATCTCCTCTAAATATGATATCATCAACAAATATTACCAAAACCATCAATCCATCATCTATTTATTTCTAGTATAGATTATTTTCTACCATACCTTTGCTAAATCCAAGTTTTGTCAGATGCTTGTCCAACCTTGCATACTGATCGGGACACAACCCAAGCATAGAATGGACACAATAGGAAAGGGAAATTATTAACTATGAAAATATGCTAGTACATTCAATATAGAAAAAATAGACTTCAAAACATGCCCTAAGGGCTTACAATAACATAAATCTAGAGATAAATTCTTCTTCCGGTACCTCCTCTCAAACTCCACTCCTAACTACCTTTTACAATGCCAGAAATGTTCTTAAATAGACCCCAGAGGGTTTAGGATTAGGAATACATTCTATAAAGTGCTAGTTGGCATCCAAAAACCAAGTAGAAGGCCCTAGAAGCTGCATTAGAAGTCAGCACAAATCTAGAAGAATCCAGAAATGGTAACCAAACTTTCGGGAGGCATAACTTTTGAATTGTAGCTCCGATTGACAAACCGTTTACATTTTTGGAAAGCTCTCAAAGAGTTCTATAGGCCTATGGACAGCTTCACTCATCCCCCATTTTTTGGCCCTGTTTGAGGTCATTTAGTGCCCCTAACTTGACTTTGAAGCATTCTTAAGATGTCTCCAAAAGCCAAAAAATTGCGATAACTTTCAAACCGTGGGGCCTTTTGACCTGATTCTTTTTCTAGAATGCTCTAAATTACAATTAAATTCATTTGGCCAATTTACACCTTATTTTTCACCAACATGATGGCTCAATTACATACTCCTATTTTTTTAGCATTTACACATATCCCAAGGTGTTCAAATACTCTATCCTAGAACACTAATAGTGGAACTGTGAGAGTTGGAACCTTTATTTGACCCAAATGGGTATCCAAAAATGAAAAAACATAAAACAAAAACCAAGTATAAGTACATTTTTTTGGTTGACACAGGATTGCCCTTATACCTCTGGATGCTCCTGCATCAGACACCCAGGGTAGATTGAAAAGTGACCCCGCCACTTTATGAATGGTAGAGGAAATCCCAAATGGGAAACCTCAGCTACTGAAATCCAAGTTGAGTCCTCTATCAGCCATCCTTTCCACTTGACCAAATACTCTTCATACTGCCTATTTCTGGCACTCCTACCCACATGATGATCTAGAATGTCTTCTATCTCCTCCTTCTTAGAAGCAGGAATTGGACATGGCTCTAACATCAGCTCCTCATCTGCACCATCATCATGATACTCTGTTAAGTCTACAATGTTGAAAATAGGAGAAATGTGAATACCATATGGCAACTCCACCTCATATGCATTTCCTGAGTCATGTTTCTTCAGAATTTTGCAGGGGCCAAATTTCTTCATTTTCAGCTTGTTGTAAGTACCATTACTAGATCCCCTACTTGGAATTCCTTATGTCTTCTTCTTTGATCAGCCCTAGCTTTATACTCTTGATTCATCTTGGTAATGTGTGCCTAAACCTCCTCATGTAAACACTTGATATGTTCAGCAAATTCTTTAGCTTCAACACTTGTCCTCTCCCCTTGCTCTATCTTCCTCAATTCTAGTGTAGTCCTTGGGCTACTTCCATATACAATTTGGAATGGTGATCTACTAGTACTCCTTTTTATAGAGTTATTGTAAGAAAACTCTACTTGTGGTAGAATCAAATCCCACCCCTTGGGCTTATCCCCAACTAAACATCTCAGCAAATTGCCTAGACTTCTGTTTACCACTTATGTTTGGCCATCAATCTGCGGGTGATGTGTGGAACTAAATTTCAAGTCTATTCTCAAGTTTTTCCACAATGTTCTCCAGAAATACCCTGCAAATTTAGTATCTCTGCCAGAAACTATACTCCTTGGGAGACCATGTAGTCTTACCACCTCTTTGAAAAACAAGTCTGCAATATGGACAACATCATGAGTTTTGTGACATGGAATGAAATGTGCCATTTTGGAGAACTTATCAACCACCACAAATATTGAGTCATTACCCCTTTGTTTCCTTGGAAATCCAAGAACAAAATCCATACCTATGTCCTCCCATGACTTCGATGGAACATGCAATGACTGATATAGTCTAGTATCGTGACTAAATCCCTTGGCAACTTGACAAATCTAACAACTCTGTACAAACTTCTTCACATCTTGTGAAATTTGAGGCCAAAAGTAATGTTCTCTAAGAATGAAAATGGTCTTATCTTGACCAAAATGTCCTGCCATCCCTCCACTGTGTTTCTCCTTAATCAAATTTTCCCTCATGAAAATCCTTGGAATGCATAATTGACTACCCTTGAACAACATACCATCTTGAATCAAATAGTCTAGCCACTTGGTTCTATCTATAGCAATAGGCTCTTTACAAGCTTTCCATGGTTTAGCAAAATCAGGATCCTCAGGGTACAAATTCTTGAGTTTATCAAACCCAACTACTTCAACCTGCATTACTGTAAGCAACAACTGTCTCCTACTTAGTGCATCTACAACCCTGTTAGATTTTTCACTTCTATGCTTCAACACAAATGTATAGCTCTGCAAGAACTCTACCCACTTCATATGCCTTTGATTCAATTTACCTTGGCTATTTGGGTACTGTAATGCCTGGTGATTAGTATACAAAAAAAATTCATTTGGCAACAAATAATGCCTCCATTTCTTTAAGGCCTGGACTATTGCATAGAACTCTTGATCATAAACAGAATACTTCCTTTTTGCATCATTCATTTTTTCACTAAAATATGCAATAGGCTTACCTTCTTGGCTTAATACAGCTCCAATAGCACTGGCACTGGCATCATAATCCACCTGGAACACTTTTTGAAAATCTGGAAGTGCCAACACAAGCTATTCTGTCACCTTCTTCTTCAACAATTCAAAACATTTTGCAGTTGTTGTAGTCCATTTGAACTCTTTTATATCCCCTCTTATTGTGTCAGTCAGGGGTGCACAAATTCCATTGAAATTCTTAATGAACTTCATGTAAAAACTAACCAAACCATGAATTGATCTTACCTTAGTAGCAGACCTTGGAGTAGGCCATTCCAAGATGGCTTTTACCTTCTCTGGACCCATTTTGAGACCTTCAGGTGATATAACAAACCCCAAGTAAACTAACTCCCTTTTTGCAAAGATACACTTCTTTAGATTAATTAATAGTTTCTCTTCCCTTAACCTTTCAAGGACACTACAAATATGCAATAAATGTTCTTCCAAAGTCTTGCTGAAAATTAAAATATCATCCAAATAGACAATAACAAATTTTCCCAAGAACTTCTTAAGTACCTCATTCATAAGTTGCATGAAGGTGCTTGGGGCATTCCTCAATCCAAAGGGCATGACTAACCACTCATAAAGACCCTTCTTGGTCTTGAAGGCTATTTTCCACTCATCTCCTTCGTGTATCCATATATGATGATAGCCACTCTTCAGATCTATCTTTGTGAAGTACTGAGCTCCACTCAAGCAGTACATAAGATCATCCATTCTTGGCAAAGGAAATCGATACTTGGAGCTTATCCTATTTATAGCTTGAGAGTTTGTACACATACTCCACTCTCCATCCTTCTTTGGTGCTAGTATTGTAGGTATTGCACATGGACTCAGGCTCTCCTAAATCAAGCCCTTCCTCAATAGCTCCTAAACCTGTCTATTTAGCTCCTCAGTTTCAGTGGGAGTCATCCTGTGAGCAGCCTTGTTAGGCAAACTAGCTCCTGGGATTAAATTTATCTGATCACTGATCTGCCTTACTGGTGGCAATCCTTCTAGAAAATTATTAGAGATGATATCTCCAAACTCACCTAGTAAATCTGAAACTTCAAGTGGTATTTCACTAATACCTTCTTTATCTTTCCTAGGAATCAAAGCATGGCACATACGTTGATGTCTCATGCCATCTAAAAACTTCCTTCCATCAACAAGATAAATCCTAGCACTGTTACATACCTTTTCACATTCCTTTTAATGGGCTTCAGTTTGTGGTGAACTCCATCCTTTTTTAAAGAATATGTGTTTGCATGACCATAATGTACTACATGCCTATCAAACTACCACGATCTACCCAACAATAGATGGCAAACATCCATTGGAATAACATCACAGAGAACTTCATCATGGTAACTCCCAATTTTGAATTTCACTAAACATTGTTCACTTGCCAGGACCTTATGATTATCTTTCACCCAAGCAATCCGATAGGGCTGGGGGTGTTTCTCCCTCTTGAGCTTTAGCTTAGAGACCATCTCCTCTGATACCAAGCTATCAGTACTACCACCATCAATGATCACATCACAAAATTTATCCTCACACTTACACCTGGTATGGAATAAACTCCTCCTTTGTCTTGGTTCAATCTCACCACTTAATAGGACCCTTTCATTCACTAAAGTCTCTCCTCTTTTTGAATCCTTTGAATGTGATGGTTGTGCATCCTCATCCACATGAGCATCCCTAGCTTGACCCTTAGCTCTCCTATCTGTCCTTCCTTGTTGTTGAGGGCATTCAAAGGCACGATGACCTTCTTCATTGCAATGGAAGCAGGTACCATGAAAGCCTCCTCTTCCTTGTCTACATCCTCTACCTCTTCCTCTATGATTTCCAAAGTCTTGATCATGGGAGCAGTTGAAACCCTCATTCCTCTGGTTCCTGCTAGTACCCATGTCTTCATTTTTCTTTTGGGTTTCATTTTGGCCTCCAAATGACCTAACACTACCCCTTTCTCCTTGACCATGCTCTCTTTGTCTCCTTTCAAACCTCTTATTTAGCTTCTCTTCAACTCATAGGGCAAACTGGTATGCCTCTTCAATGCTGGTCATTCTTACCAGACTTAATTCCTCCTGGATGTTAGGTCACAACCCACTGATATAACAAGCAACCTTCTCCTAATTTGCTTTTGCATGCCCTGCTCTAATAAGAAGTTGGTAAAAATCCTCTGTATATTCTTGGACTGATTTTCCTGCTTGCTTTAACCCATGCATCTTCTTAAACAAATCAAGCTCATAGTCAACAAGAATGAATTGCTTCTTCAATTTGTCCACCATACAATCCCACCTTGTGATCTTCTCCTTTCCTCTTATGTTTCTTTCCAATTGAACCTCTTGCCACTAGATTTTGGCATGGCCTTTCAGTTTGGACTTTGCAAACTTAACCCTATCTAGATCCCTAATATCCTCATACTCAAAGTACTCTTCCAGTTCATTGATCCAGTCGATCAACTTATCTGGTTTCAGATTTCCTGAAAATACACCCACATCAATTGTAGGTCATTTCACAAACTTAGTAATGGCCCTAAAAAGCCTTTCCTCTACCTAATTCAGAACTTCCCCATTAAATTCCCCTTCTAGTCCAATTTCTTCTTCTTCATTATCTTCCTCACTTTTGTCGCCTGCGGCAACATTTGTTCCTCTACGGAGCCCCTCCTACAATGCTTGTACCTACCTTTGGAGGGCTCTAACCTCCTTAGGATTAATAGCTCAAGCCCTTCCACCATGCTCTCTTCATGGAGGCATCTTCTTAACTCAAACCTTCAACCACATAGTCCTGGTGCAAACTGCCTCACAGTCGGTGCTCTATCTATACACTCAGGAAAATCTGCTCTGATACCACTTGATGAGGACACAACCCAAGCACAGAATGGACACAATAGGAAAGGGAAAATTTTATTAACTATGAAAATATGCTAGTACATTTAGTACAAAGAAAATAGACTTCAAAACATGCCCTAAAGGCTTACAATAACATAAATTTGGAGATAAATTCTTCTCCCAGTACCTCCTCTCAAACTCCACTCCTAACTGCCTTTTACAATGCTAGAAATGTTCTTAAATAGACCCTGAAGGGTTAATGACTAGGAATACATTCTAGAAAGTGCTAGTTGGCATCCACCAACCAAGTAGAAGGCTCCAAAAGCTGAATTAGAAGTCGGTGCAAATCTAGAAAAATCTAGAAATGGTAACCGAACTTTCGGGAGGCATAACTTTTGAACCGTAACTCCGATTGACGAACCGTTTACATTTTTGAAAAGCTCTCAAAGTGTTCTATAGCCCTATGGACTAGATTTGCTCATCCCCCATTTTTGGCCCTATTCAAGGTCATTTAATGCCCCTAACCTGACCTTGAAGCATTCTTAGGATGTCTCCAAAGATTGAAAAACTGCAATAACTTTCAAACCGTGGGGCCTTTTGACCTGATTCTTTTTCTAAAATGCTCTAAATTACAATTACATTAATCTGGCCAATTTACACCTTCTTGTTCACCAAAATGATGGCTCAATTACATACTCCTATTTTTTTGGCATTTACACGTATCCCAAGGTGTTCAAATACTCTATCCTAGAACACTGATAGTGGAACTGTGAGAGTTGGAACCTTTATTTGACCCAAATGGATATCCAGAAATGAAAACACATAAAAAATAAAACTAAGTCTAAGTACATTTTTTTGGTTGACATAGGATTGCCCTTATACCTCTGGATGCTCTTGCATCACATACCAAGTTTTGGGTGCTTGTTTTAAGCCATATAATGCTTTCTTCAATCTACATACCATGTCCTTGTCATATATTAACGGAAAACCTTTAGGATATTCTATGTATACCTCTTCTTCAAGTTCTCCATTTAGAAATACTGACTTGACATCCATCTGATACACTTTGAATTTCATATGCACTACATATGCTAAGAATAACCTTACTACTTCTATTCTTACCACAGGAGCATAGGTTTCATCATAGTCTATTTCTTATTATTGTGAGTAGCCTTTACATATCAATCTTGGTTTTTTCCTTACAACTTCACCTTGTTCATTCATCTTGTTCCTGAATACCCATTGCGTTCCTATCACATTCTTGTCTACTGATCTAGGGACCAATTCCCTTGTCTCATTATTCACAATCAAATCCAATTCTTCATTCATAGCTTGTTTCCAATAGTCATCTTTACATGCCTCATCCATATTCTTTGGTTATACTTGATATATTAGACATACTTCTACATTGATTCTGCTTCTTGTCATCACACATTTATCTCTACTTCTAATGATATGCTCTAGTGGATGATTTTTTGTCACATTCTTACTAGAAGTAGGAGTTGTTATCTCAACTCTTAGATTTGTTCTAGGTTCCAAACTTTGTTCATGCCTTAGCTCTCCTTTATTTTGCAAATTATTTTTAGTCTCGAAGAATACTTCATCATTCCTTAGTTTAGTAACAACAATATTCTCATCATCAAAATTATAGTCAACTATTCTTTCTTGTATCCTAAATTTCTCATCAACTCTTAGATTTTCACTTTCAACAATAGTCTTAGTTCTGAGATTATAACATCTATAAGCTCTTCTTTTTAATGAATAACCAAAAAAATACCTTTCTCACTTCTAGCATCAAATTTACCAACATCACCATCTCTATTGATATAACATTTGCTATCAAAAATTCTAAAATACTTAACTATAAGTGAGTGACTAAACCACAGTTCATAAGGGGTCTTGTTTGTGTCTTTCCTATTTTGCACACTATTCATAGTGTAGACTATTGTATTCATAGCTTCTCTCCAAAACATCTTGGATACATAATTTTGAGCTAACATAGCTCTTTTTGCTTCTGTTACTAACATATTTCTTCTTTCTACAATGCCACTTTGTTCAAGGGTTCTAGGAGTTGAAAATTACTTTTGATTCCATTAGCTTCACAAAATATATTAAACTCATTTGAAGTAAACTCTCCTCCTATATCTAATATTAAACATTTAAACTTTATACTTGAATCATTCTCAACTCTATTCTTGAATATCTTGAACTTATCAGATGCCTCAAATTTTTCTTTAAGAAATGCAACCCACATCATTCTAGAAAAGTCATCAAGAATAATCATGAAATACCTTTCACCATAGAATCCCTTATTCTTCATAGGACCACTAAGATTTGTGTCTATAATCTCCAACTTTGTTGTAGTGGTAAACTTCTTTCTGGGAAAAGAAGTTTTGGTATGCTTTTCTAATACAAACTCCTTGCAAATTGTGTTAGTAGGCTTTACAATCTTAGGCAAATCTCTTACTGCAAACATACTACTAGTTTATCACAATGTTGTCAAAGTTTTTATGACAAAATATCATATGCCATAACCAACTATCATCTACCTTTTCTACCAAACATGTCATTTTAGTGTAATTCAGTTGAAATAAATTACCTCTAGATTTGGTTCCTATTTCAATTACCTTTCCATATTTGTCTCTAATCATGCATGTCTTCTCTATGAACTATAATTAATAACCTTTATCCACTAGTTGTCCAACACACAAAAGATTATGTGTCAAACCATCAACAAAATATACATCCTTAGTGTTAGTCTTACCATCAAGAATTATAGATTCAACACATTTCACTTTGCAAGCTACATCTTTTCCAACTTTGACAATCCCTTCATCATAACTTTTGAAGTCAATAAACTTGTTCATATTAC
Organism: Cupressus sempervirens; assembly: GCA_028749045.1. Taxonomy (NCBI): domain Eukaryota; kingdom Viridiplantae; phylum Streptophyta; class Pinopsida; order Cupressales; family Cupressaceae; genus Cupressus; species Cupressus sempervirens. Next base: position 177,445,049 of record CM053788.1, on the reverse strand, counting down.
CAGTCATATGATGTGAACAACCACTGTTAATTATCCAATCAGATTTCTTTTCAACCTGTGATACCAAAGCCCTTTTCTCTAGCATTTCTTCTTTAATAGCTACAAATCCTATTTCATCATCACTAGCACTTATTGCTTATTCATCATAATCATCTTCTTCGTTGGCATACAAAAAATCTCTATCTCTTCTAAATTTGAAATTTCCTTTCTACTATTTGTCTCTTTGAGGACACTTAGATGCATAATGACCAAACTCATTACAAGGCCAACATTTAAAAATTTTCTTAACATCTTTTTCTCTTCTTTCCAATTTGGCTTCTCTTCTATCCTCATTAGATCTGCTACTGGTAGAAAAATCTCCTCTAGCACTTGTGCTCCTTGATATATTAGGTTGAATGTTTAGGGCATTAAAAGTTGTCTCTATTCTAGAAAATTCTTTAGATTGTCCAAGCTCATTCTCAACTACTTCAAGTCTCCCAAGTAATGTTTCCTTGGTGAAATCTTTGGTACAAGAGATCAATAATTGTATCATTTGAATTGCTTGCTTAAATGGTGGCATTAAGCTCTTCAATATCTTCCAGATTACTTCATCATCTTCCTTGGTCCCTCCTTGAGATCTAATACCTATAGTAATTTTTTATATTCTACCTACATATGTTCTTATAGATTCATCTTCCATTATTTTAGCATCTTGAAATTCACAAATCTAGTTTTTTAGCCTCAATTTCTTAGAATGTTCATCACCTTCAAAACTATTTTCCAAAGCTTTCCAAATATTATGAGTAGTATCAAGTGGTTTTACCTAGTTGTACTCAATTTCAGGAAGTGTAGACAATAAGCTCTCAAGTTGCACATGGAAAGTTCTCTCTAATCCTTAGTACAAGTTTCTAAAGCACTTTCAACAATAATTGTCTTTTCTAAATTTGTCAATATATTTTCCATCAATCTTTGGACTATATTTTCTAAATATGTTTTCCATGGATCCCCCAAAGTTGTTAAAATTTATCTTCAAGGACTTGATTCTCTTATACGAATTGTTAGAAAAAATAGTCCACCAAGATAACTAAGTGAGGGGTGAATCATGTATTCCAATTAAAAAATTTATCAACCTTAATTAATCTTAACCATCCAATAAAAGTAAAAAAAAAAAAACCATAACAAGATACATATACACAATTACACTAGATTTTTTAACTGGGAAGACCCTTGACCAAAGGAAAAACCCTGGTGGGAATGATGCCCATAATGATATACTAATGTATATATTTCTTGTTAGAGGATGGACCTTGTTAGGAGTCTATAAATTCATTCAATACATAAAAGTCCCTATTAGGAGACTTTGAATCCCTATTAGGAGATTCCAACCCTATTAGGAGTTGTACCAACCTTGTTAGGAATTGTAGAAGGCATAAGGATGTACTATCCAAATAGTTTTTGGGGCAAGACCATTGAGCTTCACTATCTAATTGATCTCTCAAATCCTTGTAGAATACTTGTTCATACTATGCCTTAACCTATTTCCTCTATCCTATCAACAAGACCAATCACTTTCAAACCTTTTAGACTAGGTCATAAACCTCGGATCTCATAGTAAAACCTTGGCAATGAAGTTTTCTCCAACTTTGCTTTGCTTTGCAAGATCCTCATATATCAACTTTGTTTCTTTTTTGTTCTTCTATTTGTGCTTCTTGTAATCATTCATTCATACATACATAACAAAGAAAAATGTCCTTCCTTTATACCAAATCCATAAAAAGATTTCGTGAGTCAGCTATTACACCTTCTTAATTAATTATTATAGGACCTTATTAAGAACACGTTATACTTAGTGATAACATCAATCAATTTCCTTGTAACTTGAATAACTTTCTCTATGTGTGATATTATGATGAGTGATCTTAGCCATATCATCTCCAACATGTCTTCTACATGTGTTTAACCTTGCTTCTTAGAATAACAGCTTTGGTAAAAGATATAACAACTCTTATCTCTTCTCTAGGTTCAAATTTGTGCTCTTCTCCATATTCAATAATTTTCACATCATTCCACAAATTTTTTTTAGTATTAAGGAAAAATTCAACAGTCTACCTAAGAATTTTAGAGTTATCCATTTCTTCATCTAAATTATAATCTACCATCTTTTCTTTGGTTCTAAACTTCTCATCAATCCTTACATTTGCAAACTCAATAGTCATCTTAGTTCTATAGTTAAAGCATCTATAAGCCTTACTTTTCAAAGAGTAGCCAAGAAACATACCTTCATCACTTCTTGGATCAAACATACCAATGCCATCATCTCTCTTAATATAACATTTTCTCCCAAATATTCTAAAATATTTGACTGATGGTGAATGCCCAAACTATAGTTCATAAGGTGTCTTGTCCATACCTTTTCTCATCTATGCTATGTTTAGAGTAGACACTATTGTATTCACTACTTCTGTCTAGAATATCTTAAAAACATCATTCTCAAATAGCATCACTCTAGCTTCTCCTACTAGAGATTTATTTCTTCTCTCAACAATCCCATTCTTCTCAAGTGTTCTAGGTACAAATATTTGTCTTTTGATTCTATTTTCTTCACAGAATATGTTAAATTCTCAGAGATAAATTATCCTCCTCTATCTGATCTCAAACATTTAATCTTAATGCTAGATTCATTCTCAATTCTATTCTTAAATATCTTGAACTTCTTAAAAGCTTCAGATTTCTCTTTGAGAAATGATACCTACATAATTCTAGTGAAATCATCAACAAAAATATAAAATATCTTTCACCATAGTATCCTTTTTTTTCTTGCAATACCACTTAGATCTATGTGAACAATCTTCAATTTCTCTATAGTAGAGAGCTTCTTGCTAGGAAAAGACACATTCGTCTACTTAGCCAAATTACATTCCTTGCATACAATGTTAGTAGACTTAACAATCTTAAGCAGATTTCTCACTACGAATGTGTTACTAACCTTCACAATATTATCAAAGTTTATATGACAAAATCTTATATGCTACAACCAACTATTATCAAATTTAGCTACCACACATATCATCTTAGTAGGATTTAACTAAAATACATTAATTCTAGATCTAGTACCAGTTCTAATCATCTTACCATCTCTATCTTTGATAGTGCAGGTCTTATCAGTAAACTACAACTGATAACCTTTGTCCACCAACTGTCCAACACTCAACAAGTCATGCTTCAATCCATCAACAAAATAGACATCATCAGTATTAGTTTTACCATCAAGAGTAATGGATCCAATTCTTGTTCTATGACATGTTGCATTGTTACCAACTCTAACAATACCTCCATCATGATTCTTGAACTTAACAAACTTATTCATATTACTAGACATGTGATGTGAACAACCATTATAAATTATCCAATCAAATTTATTTTCCACTCAAGTAACTAGGGCTCTTTCTTCTCTAATTTCTTTGTCAAGATCATCTTCCTTGATAGCCACAAATCCTAATTCATCATCACTTTCACTTTGACCTTTCTCATCAGATTCTTCATCTTCATTTTTATACAAATAATTTCTATCTCTATCGCTTCTAGGATTAAACTTTCCTTTATACTTTTTCTCTCTTTTAGGACATTTAGATGAATAATGAGAAAAATCATTACTAGTCCAACATTTAAAGATTCTCCTACTATATTTTTCTCTTCTCACTAGAAGGGCTATTCCTTCACCAATCTTCTTGTCCTCATTAACTCTATTGCTACCAACAAAATCTCCATGATTTCTTGCGCTCCTTATCAAATTAGGTTGAATGTTAAGGGCACTAAAGGTTGTTTTGACTCTTGTAAGTTCACTATACTATCTCAGATCTTCTTTTGTTGATTCTAATCTACCAAGCAAAGTTTACTTGGTGAAATCCTTAGTGCAAGGCATCACTAGTTGTATCATCTAAGCTATAGGTTTAAATGGTAGTGAAAAAATTTTCAAAATCTTTCATATGAATTCGTCATCATCTTTGGTTCTACCATGAGATCAAATTCCTACAACCATTTTTGATATTCTACCAGTATAACTTCTTGTAGATACATCTTCCATCATCTTAGCATCTTGATATGCACATATCCAACTTTGTAACCTCATTCTTTTAGCATGATCATCACCTTCAAAAGTGTATTCTAATGCTTTCCAAATTTCATGATATGTTTCAAGTGACTTTACCTAACTATATTCATTCTCTAGAAGGGATGATAATAAATATTCTCTTTCTCTCATGTTACACATGAACATATCTCTTTCTTCCTCACTGCAATCTTCTAGCTTTGATTCTTCAATGATTTTCTTCTTTCCCTTAGTCAAGATCCAATCTCTCAAACCCATGCAAAATAGACGAGTCTTCATCTTCTCCTTACTACTATCATAGTTGGTCCTATAGATGCTAAAAAATGGTTAGCACCTATGATTTAATCACATTTTCATACTAACTCATCCCATTTTCTGATTTCACCAAATCTGATCTTTTTGCCAACTTGATTAGATCTCATTTTATCAGCAATATTCTTCATCATTCATATATTCTTTCAAATAAATTGTAGATCATTTTAGAACCATTTTAACATCATCAAAATCCTATCAAATCAACTTGAAATCATATTAAATCAACCTAGAATCACCCTAAATCAACCTAAAATCACCCTAAATCTATCCTAATCAACACAGAATGTACTAAACATCTCAAATCTACCATCATCTATCCAACCCTAGGGATCATCATGTATCTTAGTGCCTTGGAAATCTATCAAACCTATCAATTTGACCTTAGTAACTTTAGGGTTCTTAGTGCTAGGTCAAATTGTCATTCACATCATTCGATCTTTGACATTGTCGAGTCTCTCAGTGTCATATCAGGGCATTATCATATCAATTTAATAACATCAATAGCATCCATCGATGTTGTCATGATCAACCCTATCAATCAATCTTAGTCTTGTAGCATTCATAATGTTAGTTAAATGTTACATTTTCTTAATCCATGTCATGTGTCCTTGGCATGTTATCAATCCTAATCATTGACTCAAATTGACCATGGCTTCGGTCTACCTATCATCATCCTAATCGATCTACATAATCATTACATTTCATCAAAGGATATTGTCCCACTCATCAGATCAAATTGGCCATTCATCTACTAATTTTCTCTATAGGATTAAATAACCCATGACTTAATCCTATGTCATTTCAATCACTTTTCTTTCACATTACTAATCATTCTTCCTAACTATCAATCACAATTAATTAATATTATTAATTAATTGATTCAACATTTGTAAAACTATGGGAATTTACAATTTCCTAAGTTCTATTTTCCACCTCTAATTTCCAAATTACTAATTTCCCTTTGTGTGGAATAATGAATTTTTAATTCAAATATTCCACATAATCTTGACATCATCGTGACACATGGACATCTTACATCATGGATTATATCCTTACACTTGGCTAAGAATTGTCATAATCTATATATTCTTATTCCTTGCACATATCTATATTTCACCATCATTATCTCTTTCTAAGTTGCATATGCAAGGTGACAAGTCCAATGCTATCGTCTTATGTGATTGCTATAAATTGAGCACTCTTCCTCTCATTTTAGGTCCAAACACCTAAATCAATAATCATCAAGCTTCAAATCATTATTCAAGTACCCATAGAATTATTATATCATAGGCTTTTGTTGTTCAATTGTGTACTTTTAGGCAATTGGAGCTACATCATATGGAGAAGAAAGAAGGACATGGGAGCTACAACTAAAGAGGGAGTGTTACTTTGTGTTGCTTTTTATATTTTGGTTGGCTTTGATGATGGAATAGAGGGTATTAATGTATATTTATTGAGTTTGTGATTTGGTCATAGTATGTTAGATATTACCCCATTTTCTAGTTCTACAATTGGTGAACCCTGTTGGAAATATTCAAGATATGATAGGTTACTGAGAGGGGAGGGGTGAATCAGTAACGTCAAAACTTTAAAACAATTCAGTGCACTTTAACCATATATACTATTCACCATGCATTCATCTAATCTAATGCATATATGAGAGAAAAAATATTTATACCACATGTATACAGTGATTTGGTTACCCAGAAACCTTCCAAATAGAAAGTAAAACTGGGGTGGGGATGATACCCACAAAACTTCATTACTACAGTATGAAGTTGGTCCGTTAAGGCTTACATTGACCACTTCTTGTGATCTACCCTATTAGAAGCATAAAGGACTGCTAGGTCCACCTTGTTAGAGGATTTACAAACATAAACTGAAGTATGCACTTTGTTAGGAGATTTATACAAAAGACTATTAAGTTTACCCTGTTAAAGGATTTACAAAACTGATTCACCTGTTAGTATGAAATAGTGGATCTACTTACAACTTGATTAGATCCTTAAAATATAGATCACCTCTTGTGACTGATGAATCTTTACTGCACCTTGTAGATCTTGCTGAATACTCTCCTCTACTGCTGATTTGCTTTCATTCAAAGCTTTTCATATCCATTCCTTCACATACATATTTTTTTTGTAAATGATATATTACATTACATATATACCATTCCAATAATTACAATTGCAAGGTTGGCCAAAAAATAAGTGAACAAAATATTACTGAGTCAGCCAAACAGTAGAAAACTTGGGTTCTTAAAGCTAACTTCGTGACCTTTTCATACTCGGCATCCACTGTATTACTTGGCATCGTCATGCACTTGGTAGAAGTAGACACTCAGTCCATACTAACCACACAACATAGCTTGGAACTCGGTAACCATTCGAGACTCGATAGATATAGTGTCACTCGGTAAAAACTGGATCCTTCATTTACCTTGATTTCACTCAGTAAACACTATACTTTTGTTACTTGGTAAACATTGCACTTCCATCAGTCGATAAACACTGTGAAGCTTGCTGAACACTGTAAACTCGATAGACACTGCTGGATTGCACATTCACTCAGTAGCTTCATGAATGATCGGTATGAACTACTTAAGTGATGAACCAAAAATGTAACCACTGAATGCTCCATATAAACTATAGACACTTAGTGTAAATTGTGAAGCTCGATTAACACTAGAATGCTCGGTGTGAACTGTGAAGCTGAGTTAACACTAGAATACTTGGTGTGAACTGCAAAGCTCGGTTAACACTAGAATGCTCAATGGCTATACTAATGTAGATAAGTGTTGTCACTAATGAAAATAATAAATTTATGCCAACAATCTCCCCCTTTGGCATTAGTGACAAAGGATGGTGGCAATAATAACTACACCAAAGTGTGATAGAAATTCTTGATGTACCTTGAGGATGGTGGCAAATGTATTATCCCAAGTCTGCTGTAAGATTTGATAGGTGGAGAGAGAAATTTGAACTTCTACTGATAATTGGATCAAATTCAAGTTCCTTGCCTTCTTCTTCTTCTTCTTCTTCATCCTCACCTTTTTCTTTGGTTAGCATAAGAGGGCCGATTTTAGTTTTCAGTTTGGCTATCTTCCTCTTTCCTTTGCTTATGGCCTAGGGTAGCTTGATTTCAAGCTCAATTCTGGCCTTTGACTCATCATATGTTCTAAAAATTGGTTACTTTAGGTCTACTGGCTCATTTACCAGTGCTTCAATAATATCCTTGGCTTTGTCAATATTAACCTCATAAGGAAGAGGTTTCACCCATGCAACTTGGGGCCTGACTGCCTGAATGTATACTTTATCACAATCAATCATAAAGCATACATCATATTTGTATTCTTCAACCAATTTTGGTCTAATTCAAAACCTATTATTCATTCTTTCCTTGAAATCTTCAAAATAATTTTCCATGATGCTATCAAAGTTTTCACCCATTTCTGCTACAAACTCATTTATCTGATAAAGAATGGGAATATCTTTTCTCCAAACTATAGTTCCTTTTGATGGAAAGAATTTTTGAATATAGAAAAATAAACAAATTAATAGAGAACCAAATTTGTAGAGATTATTCTTTGAAGTCCTTATGCTATCCATGTTTTTGTTAAATTGTTACAAGAACAATTCTGACAGGTCAAATTCAAGATTTTTCATCACAATTTTGAATGTCAAATCAACTGCCTCACAGGGAACACTATTCAAAAGACTGGAGCTATAAATTTTTTGGGCAATGATGTGAATGCCAAACCTTAATTCAACATTAGACACAGTGCTGACCTCAAACATCTACCATTCCATTCAGCTAGGGTTTGCTTCTATAACTCCTCCTGACCTAGGGTTTTGGTAGTTTTCATTTTACTTAGGATGGGAAGAACAGTAATCTTATTAATCATCTTCTTGGTGATTAACACTGGCTGTTCCAACCATAGTTGCCCATTGTGAATACGACTGAGTATGTACCTAATCCACTTAGTTTGAAAACTTCTTGGCATATGCGAGATGTGGGTTAACCCTTTGGTCTCCAGATGCTTATGCTCAGGTTTCAAAGAACCATCAACACTCATTTCTCCTAGGGTATTATCCATTTCTAAGTTTCCAATCTCTGGAACAGAACATTTGAAATGAGTATGAATGTCATTTATGAGAAGTACCTTTGGTGGAGTTTGTGATTGAGCTCCATTCGGGTCGAGTGATTCTGTAATTGCTGGAACTAGTTTGAAATTTGGTGCCTTCCACTCCATGCCTTTAACTAGCATTTCTGAACCTCATTTTTCCTTGGTGCTACTACTACTCCTAGATGCCATTTTTGCTTGGTAGGTGTAAGAAAATTTTGAACAAATTCTCTACTTAAAAATCACTTGCAATTTCTTTGGAATTTTCTTTGGAATTTCTTGAAATTTCTTAGCTCTATAATTGTGGTGAAAAATGATATCGAATTTTGCCCTATTGACAAATTTTTTTTCATAAATGCTTGGTAGCAAGGTAGCTAAGATGACATAGTGGTTGATAGACTATCATTCACTTGCTTGGTAGAAGCTTGCAACTCATTGATTGAATAAAACTTTGGTTGCTCCCGACTTAGCTTGGCAAGGTCTCCAACTTACTTTCCTCGGTAGATGCGACTCGACGAAAGACACCCTTTATACGATCTTTGTGTATCTGGAATACTGATTTGATCATTTTGCTTTCTTTGTATTTTGGAACTGCTTGAGATATCACTAGAAGATGCAATTCCATATTCTCCTTTATGAATCTAAATGAAAATGGTGGAGTCACCCACTTCTTGAGTGACATTGCCATCATTTGAACTATCTTGCTCAGTAGATTTTGGAATCCACTGATTCCTGATCTGCTTTCAAATGTTAGTAGCTTTAGTTTTCTTTTCATCTTTGACTCTTCCTATGTTCATGCAATTTTTAGCTATATGACCGAGTTCAATGCATGCATAACATCTTACAGTAGTGTCCTTCTTCCTTAGGTGATGTCTTGCACAGTTTATACCAATATGTCCATATTCTCCACAATAATGACATCTGTACCAAGTATTGTAGTCCCATCCAAATATTTCTTTAACAAGTTTTTCAGCTAGATTGAATGATTTGGATTTGCATTGGAATGCCTTGTGACCATGCTTCTTGCATTTGTGACAATTGCCTTCAAATTTTGGTTTCTCCTTACATCCATTAGCTTTATGACCATGCTGATTGCAATTGTAGCATTTACCATTGAATTTAGCTTTTCCATTACTTCAACATTTGTTTGATGTATGACCTAACTTACCACAATGCTTGCAAGTAGGTCTTTCATTCCTTTGGGCACCTTGTTTGGAGGTTTCACCTTCTTCCTTATAACCAAGTCCAACTTTACCTTTTTGTTTATGAAGATTCAGCTCACTTTGTTGATTTAATTGAGTCATGTTTTCTTGAGATTTCATCATTGTCTCATTGATTTTTTTTTTAGAATTTAGGTCATTTTCCAAACTTTCATTGATTTTTCTTTTAGTGATTAAATCATTCCTTAGGCTTTCATTTCAGATCTCAGATTCATAATTTCTTCATTTGCATTAGATAGTTGATCTACAAGATCTTCATGTTGAAGGGATTGATTATTTCTTGCCTCTAAGTCTTCATTTTCCTTGTTTTTTTGTTCCAAAACTTCACATAGCCTGATTGATTGCATTTCTTGATCTCTTTTAAGCTTTCTTACCTCTTCCTGTAGAGAGCCATTCATTGCTAGGAGTTCCTTGATAGCCGCATTTGCTTCATTTGAGCTACTTGATGGTAAAAGGTCTTCAATATTCTCTTCAACATACTGATGGACATTCATTTGTGTTGCAAGTTTCTTCCTTCTCTTTAGGGATTAAGAAAGATGATCCTTAGCTTCTTTGAGTTGAGCCATGGCCATTTCTAGATCTAGCTTTTCATTTTCAATAGCCTTGTGAAGTTTGAATATCTCCATTGTCCTTGATCTATGCTGAAGCTGTCAAGCTTTGTCCTAAGAACCAAACTCCTTTGATACCAATTGTTGGAAATATTCAAGATATGATAGGTTACTAAGAGGGGAGCGGTGAATTAGTAACATCAAAACTTTAAAACAATTCAACACTTTAACCATATATACTATTCACCATTCATTCATCTAATCTACTGCATAAATGATAGAAAAAATATTTATAAGACATGTACATAGTGATTTGGTGACCCAAAAACCTTCCAAATAGAAAGTAAAACTGGGGTGGGGATGATACCCACAAAACTTTGTTACCACAGTATGAAGTTGGTATGTTAAGGCTTACATTGACCACTTCTAGTGATCTGCCCTATTAGAAGCATAAAGGATTGCTAGGTCCACCTTGTTAGAGGATTTACAAACATACACTAAAGTATGCACTCTATGAGGAGATTTATACAATAGACTATTAAGTCTACCCTGTTAAAGGATTTACAAAACTGATTCACGTATTAGTATGAAATAGTGGATCTACTTACAACTTTGTTAGATCATTAAAATCTAGATCACCTCTTGTGACTGATGAATCTTTATTGCTCCTTGTAAACCTTGCTGAATACTCTCCTCTACTACTGATTCACTTTCATTCAAAGCTTTTCATATCCATTTCTTTACATACATCTTTTTTTCATAAATGATATATTACATTACATATATACCATTCCAATAATTACAATTGCAAGGTCAGCCAAAACATAAGTGAACAAAATATTAATGAGTTGGCCAAATAGTAGAAAACTTGGGTTCTTCAAGCTGACTTGGTGACCTTTTGATACTCGACATCCACTGTATTACTCAGCATCATCATGCACTAGATAGAAGTAGACGCTCGGTCCATACTAACCACATAACATAGCTAGGAACTCGATAACCTTTGGAGACTTGGTAGATATAGTGTCACTCAGTAAAAACTAGATCCTTCATTTACCTTGATTTCACTTGGTAAAAACTATACTTTTGTTACTTGGTAAACACTGCACTTCCATCAGTCAGTAAACAACGTGAAGCTTGCTGAACACTGTAAACTTGGTAGACACTATTGGATTGCACATTCACTTGGTAGCTTCATGAATGATCAGTATGAACTACTTCAGTAATGAACCAACAAGGTAACCACTAAATGCTCGATATACACTGTAGACACTTAGTGTAAACTATCAAGCTTGATTAGCACTAGAATGCTCGTTGTGAACTGCGAAGCTCAATTAACACTAGAATGCTCGGTGTGAACTGCGAAGCTCAGTTAACACTAGAATTCTCAGTGGCTATACTGATGTAGATAAGTGTTGTCACTAATGGCAATAATAACTTAATGCCAACAATCTCCCCCTTTGGCATTAGTGACAAAACACTTATAAGCCAAAACATATGTACATAACTTGACTCAATGAATTTTGGTTTTTCAAAATTGATCTTTGTAGAACTGCTACATATACATTTCTATATATCTTCTTGATGACTTATAATGTATATATAAAGATTCTTATGTACACATGCTAACTCTATGGAGTGCTAACTCCCCCTATCACTCATAGTGATAACTCTCCTCACTTATTATGTTGAATCTCTTCCCCCTTTTGACAATAATGCCAAAGGACTACATATATATAGTTTATATGAATACACCAAAGTGTGATAGAAATTATAGATGTAACTTGAGGATGGTGGCAAATGTATTATCCCAAATCTGTTGCGAGATTTGATAGGTGGAGAGAGCAATTTGAATTTCTGCTGATAATTGCATCAAGTGATCAACCACTGAGAAGTTTTGATCTTGGACCAATGTTTTGCAATGAGTAATATGTTTTTGCATTGTGTCCATGATAGGAAGGATCATTTTTTGGATGTGTATGAGTGTAGACTAGATCCTTGCTTCCTCTCTCAATAGTTCTACCTGTATATCTGCCAAATATCTGATTTTGGTGTGATGGGAGGTTGTGGAGGAGGAGTCCATCTTTATCTTGGAAGCACTTGATTGCATATCAATGTCAATCTTATTTAACTTATCCTTTATTTCTTTGGTAAAACTAGAAACATCACAAAGTTTGGAAAAAAGTGATGCTGCATTATTAAAAGAATTTTTCAAATTTTCCCAAAAATGTTGACAATTCAACTTGCTTGATTGCTGTCTTTTGAGCAATATGCTCTAGCACCTTATTATCAAATTTCTTTTCAGCTTTCTCAATAAGTTTCTCTTGTCCAAAATAATGTTTATTAAATTTCTGTACTGCCTCATCTAACTAAATAAAAATGTGTTGAGTAGAATCTACTTCAACACATATAACATCTATAATTATATTCTTGGCATTTTCAATTATTCTATATTCCTTATCCCTTTTTGATCTTAACTGTTTGTACATAGCTTTCATCTCTATGAGTTTACCGGCTAACCTCATCTCTTCAATGGTAGCATTGTCATAGTCAATCTTTGGAATCACTATCTCTATGTCTAAGTCAATGTCTTCTCCAATTTCTGTTCCAGTGATCAAAAGTTTTAATGGATGCTTTTGTTTGACTTCTGTGATGATTGGTTTGACCTTAGGAATAGACACAATAGTGGAGATAGAAGGGCTAGAAATGAAAACTGGGATGGGACTTGAGGATTGAATGCCAATAGAAGTACTAATTGGATGAAAAACTGAAACACTTCCCAAAAATGGTATCATACTTGGTAAAGTACCCATAGTAGAATCTGAACTGATTGGAGTTGAAGTGGATATAGATGATGCTAATGGAAACAAAATTGTGGAACTTACTAGAACTAATGAAAATAAAATTGTAGAACTTACTATTACACTCACTGATGATGAAGGAGTTAAGGAGGCTGACTCAGTGGCTGAAGAAGTGACAGGTAACTCGGTAGATGAAGTGCTTGGCACATCTATTTTAGATATTTGGAGCTAGGAGGAGGTTGGTGAAGATTGAGCAATTGATGTGACTATTGTGCTCACAATCTCACTTGCAGAAGCTATCTCCAAAGTAGATGTAACTGTCTTTGGTGGAGAGTGAGGAAGGGATGCAATAAATTCTACTACAATTTTTACTAGATCTTCTTCATCTTTGTCTTCCTCATGTGCTTCTTCCTCCTTGTCTTCTTCCTCTTTTTCTTCCATTAGTGCATGCAGCTCTCCTAGAGTAACTGTGATGGATGGAGAGCTATTAAAATCATCACTTTCACTACTGTCATCATCCTTGATTTCAACAGGATCATTACTAGGCTTTTGAAGATGATAGATGTTCTTCCACATATTTTTTGCATCATTTACAACATGCTCAATGTCCTTAATTAAAATTAAACATGTGTGAAATCTAATCATCATTTTACCTTCATGGTTCTTCATTGCTGCCTTTATTTCTGCTTCAGTAAGACTCGGTAGAAGACTCCTTAGGGATTGCTCATATATCTCCTTGGCCGTTTGGGTGGCTGACTCCCATCTTGGTTGCAATCTCTCCAACAATTCTTTGGAGATTTGAGGGGCAAGCTGGTCTGGGGAGTATTTCCATTTTCCCATCTTATTGAGTACTAGTTCCTCAATCTGCATTTTCTCTACATCTTTCCTTGTTTCAAATTTCAATGCCTTGAAATTTGTGATGCCAACACCCTTTTCCAGTTGTTTTATCCTTTCCTCAAATGTGAGTGGAGGCTTGACAAGTACAGGTTCTTGCTTTCCTTGTCTAGTTCTTCTAGAGAATACTACAGTAGGCTTCTTTTTAGGTTTGGTGATAATCACCTTCCCTTTCTTCTTTGGTGGTTTTTCTTCTTTTTCAAATTCATGTTCTTTGCCTTCTTCTTCTTCATCCTCACCTTTTCCTTGAGTTACAATAAGGGGGCCGATTTTAGTTTTCAGTTTGGCTATCTTCCTCTTTTCTTTGCTTATGGCCTGGGGTAGCTTGATTTCAAGCTCAATTCTAGCCTTTGCCTCATCACATGTTTCAAAAATTGGTTGCTTTGGGTCTACTGGCTCATTTACCAGTGCTTCAATAATATCCTTGGCTTTGTCAATATTAACCTCATAAGGAAGAGGTTTCACCCATGCAACGTGGGGCCTGACTGCTTGAATGTATACTTTATTACAATCAATCATAAAGCATAGATCATCTTTGTAGTCTTCAACCAATTTTGGTTGAATTTGGAACCTATTATTCATTCTTTTGTTGAAATCTTCAAAATAATATTCCATGATGCTATCAAAGTTTTCACCCATTTTTGCTACAAACTCATTTATTTGATAAAGAATGGGAATATCTTTTCTCCAAACTATAGTTCCTTTTGATGGAAAGAATTTTTGAATATACAAAATATACAAATTAATAGAGAATCAATTTTGTAGAGATTATTCTTTGAAGTCCTTATGCTATCCATATTTTTGTTCAATTTTTTCAAGAACAATTTTGATAGGTCAAATTGAAGATTTTTCATCACAATTTTGAATGCCAAATCAATAGCCTCACAGGGCATACTGTTCAAAAGACTGGAGCTATAAATTTTGTGGGCAATGACATGAATGCCAAACCTTAATTCAACATTACACATAGTGCTGACCTTCAAACCTCTACCCTCCCATTCAGCTAGGGTTTTCTTCTGTAACTCCTCCTGACCTAGGGTTTTGGTAGTTTTCAGTTTATGTAGGATGGGAAGACCTGTAATCTTATTAATCATCTTCTTGGTGATTAACACTGGCTATTCTAACCATAGTTTCCCATTGTGAATACGACTGAGTATGTACCTAATCCACTTATTTTGAAAACTTTTTGGCATATGCAAGATGTGTGTTAACCCTTTGGTCTCCAGATGCTTATGCTTGGGTTTCAAAGAACCATCAACACTCATTTCTCCTAGGGCATTATCCATTTCTAGGTTTCCAATCTCTTGAAAAGAACATTTGAAATGAGTATGAATGTCATTTATGAGAAGTACCTTTGGTGGAGTTTGTGATTGAGCTCCATTGGGGTTGAGTGATTCTGCAATTGCTGGAACTAGTTTGAAATTCAGTGGCTTCCACACCATGCCTTTAACTAGCATTTCTGAACCTCATTTTGCCTTGGTGCTGCTACTACTCCTAGATGCCATTGCTGCTCAGTAGGTGTAAGAAATTTTTGAACAAATTCTTTGCTTAAAGATCGCTTGAAATTGCTTTGGAATTTGCTTTGGAATCGTTGGAAATTTCTTTTCTCTATAATCGTGGTGAAAAATGAAATAAAATTCTGCCCTATTGACAAAAACTTTTTCATAAATGCTTGTTACCAAGGTAGCTAAGATGACATAGTGGTTGATAGGCTATCATTCACTTGCTCGATAGAAGCTTGCAACTCAGTGATTGAATAAAACTTTTGTTGCTCCCGACCTAGCTCAGCAAGGTCTCCGACTGGCTTTCCTCGGTAGATACAACTTGGCGAAAGACAGCCTTTCTTCGATCTTTGTGTATCTGGAATACTAATTTGATCATTTTTCTTTCTTTGTATTTTGGAACTACTTGAGATATCACTAGAAGATGCAATTCCATATTCTCCTTTATGAATCTAACTAAAAATGGTTGAGGCACCCACTTCTTTAGTTACATTACCATCATTTGAACTATCTTGCTCAGTAGATTTTGGAATCCACTGATTCCTGATCTGCTTTTGAATGTTATTAGCTTTAGTTTAATTTTCATCTTTGACTCTTCCTTTGTTCATGCAGTTTTTAGCTATATGACCATGTTCAGTGCATGCATAACATCTTACAGTAGTCTCCTTCTTCCTTAGGTGATGTCTTGCACAGTTTATACCAATATGTTCGTATTCTACACAATAATGACATCTGCACCAAGTATTGTAGTCCCATCCAAATATTGCTTTAACAAGTTGTTCAGCTAGATTGAATGATTTGGATCTACATTGGAATGCCTTGTGACCATGCTTCTTGCATTTGTGAAAATTTCCTTCAAATTTTTGTTTCTCCTTGCATCCATTAGCTTTATGACTGTGCTGAATGTAATTGTAGTATTCACCATTGAATTTAGCTTTTTCATCACTCCAACATTTGTTTGATGTATGAACTAACTTACCACAGTGCTTGCAAGTAGGTCTTTCATTCCTTTGGGCACCTTGTTTGGAGGTTTCACCTTCTTCCTTATAACCAAGTCCTTCTTTACCTTTTCTTTATGAAGATTCAGCTCAGTTTGTTGATTTAATTGAGTCATGTCTGCTTGGGATTTCATCATTGTCTCATTGATCTATTTTTCAGCATTTAGGTCATTTTCCAAAATTTCATTGATTTGTCTTTCAGTGATTAAATCATTCCTCAGGCTTTCATTTTCAGATCTTAGATTCATAATTTCTTCATTTGCATTAGATAGTTGATCTACAAGATCTTCATGTTGAAGGGATTGATTATTTCTTGTCTCTAAGTCTTCATTTTCCTTGTTTCTGTATTCCAAAACTTCACATAGCCTAATTGATTGCATTTCTTGTTCTCTTTTAAGCTTTCTTACCTCTTCCTGTAGAGAGCCATTCTTTGCTAGGAGTTCCTTGATAGCTGAATTTACTTCATTTGAGCTACTTGATGGTAAGAGGTATTAAATCTTCTCTTCAACATACTAATGGTCATTTATTTGTCTTACAAGTTCCTTCCTTCTCGTCAGGGATTGAGAACGATGCTCCTTAGCTTCTTTGAGTTGAGAAATGGCCATTTCAAGATCTAGCTTTTCATTTTCAATAGCTTTGTGAAGTCTAAATATCTCCATTGTCCTTGATCTTTGCTCAAGCTGTCAAGCTTTGTCCTTAGAACCAAACTCCTTTGATACCAATTGTTGGAAATATTCAAGATATGATAGGTTATTAAGAGGGGAGGGGTGAATTATTAACATCAAAAATTTAAAACAATTCAACACTTTAACCATATATACTATTCACCATTCATTCATCTAATCTAATACATATATGAGAGAACAAATATTTATAACACATGTACACAGTGATTTGGTGACCCAAAAACCTTCCAAATTGAAAGTAAAACTAGGGTGGGGATGATAATTACAAAACTTCGTTACCGCAGTATGAAGTTGGCCTATTAATGCTTACATTGACCACTTCTGGTGATCTACCCTATTAGAAGCATAAAGGACTGCTAGGTCCAGCTTGTTAGAGGATTTACAAACATACATTGAAGTATGCACTCTATGAGGAGATTTATACAAAAGACTATTAAGTCTACCCTATTAAAGGATTTACAAAACTGATTCACCTATTAGTTTGAAATAGTGGATCTACTTACAACTTGATTAGATCCTTAAAATATAGATCACCTCTTGTGACTGATGAATCTTTATTACTCCTTGTAGACCTTGCTGAATACTTTCCTCTACTACTAATTCACTTTTATTCAAAGGTTTTCATATCCATTCCTTCACATACAACTTTTTTTTAAAGATGATATATTACATTACATATATACCATTCCAATAATTACAATTACAAGGTTGGCCAAAACATAAGTGAACAAAATATTAATGAGTCAGCCAAATAGTAGAAAACTCAAGTTCTTCAAGATCACTTGGTGACCTTTTGATACTCAGCATCCACTGTATTACTTGACATCGTCATGCACTCGGTAGAAGTAGACGCTCGATCAATACTAACCACACAACATAGCTAGGAACTCGGTAACCATTGGAGACTCGGTAGATATAGTTTCACTTGGTAAAAATTGGATCCTTCATTTACCTTGATTTCACTTGGTAAACACTATACTTTTGTTACTTGGTAAACAATACACTTCCCTTAGTCAGTAAACATTGTGAAGCCTTGAGAACATTGTAAACTTGGTAGACACTGCTAGATTTCACATTCACTTGGTAGCTTCATGAATGATCGGTATGAACTACTTAAGTGATGAACCAACAAGGTAACCATTGAATGCTCAATATACACTGTAGAAACTCAGTGTAAACTATGAACCTCGATTAACACTAGAATGCTCGGTGTGAACTGCGAAGCTTAGTTAACACCATAATTCTCAGTGTGAACTGCGAAGCTTGGTTAACACTAGAATGCTCGATGGCTATGCCGATGTAGATAAGTGTTGTCACTAATGACAATAATAAATTTATGCCAACAATCTCCCCCTTTGGCATTAGTGACAAAGGATGGTGGCAATTATAACTACACCAAAGTGTGATAGAAATTCTTGATGTACCTTGAGGATGGTGGAAAATGTATTATCACAAGTCTGCTGCAAGATTTGACAGGTGGAGAGAGCAATTTGAACTTTTGCTGATAATTGGATCAAGAGATCAGCCACTGAGAAGTTTTGATCTTGGACCAATGTTTTGTAATGAGTAATATGTTTCTGCATTGTGTCCATGATAGGAAGGATCATGTTTTGGATGTCTATGAGTGTAGACTAGATCCTTGCTTCCTCTCTCAATAGTTCTGCCTATACATTTGCCAAATATCTGATTTTGGTGTGATGGGAGGTTGTGGAGGAGGAGTCGACCTTTAGCTTGGAAGCACTTGATTGCATATCAATGTCAATCTTATTTAACTTATCATTTATTTCTTTGGTAAAACTAGAAACATCACAAAGTTTGGCAAAAAGTGATGCTGCATTATTAAAAGAATTTTCAAAATTTCCCAAAAATGTTGACAATTCAACACTTATTATCAAATTTCTTTCAGCTTTCTCAATAAGTTTTTCTTGTCCAAAAGAATGTCCATTAAATTTCTATACTACCTCATCTAACTAAATCAAAATGTGTTGAGTAGAATCTAATTCAACACATCTAGCATCTATAATTATATTCTTTGCATTTTCAATTATTCTATATTCCTTATCCCTTTTTGATCTTAACTATTTCTTCGTAGCTTTCATCTCTATGAGTTAACTAGCTAACCTCACCTCTTCAATGGTAGAATTGTCATAGTCAATCTTTGGAATCACTATCTCTGTGTCTAAGTCAATGTCTTCTCCAATTTTCATTCCAGTGATCATAAGTTTTAATGGATGCTTTTGTTTGACTTCTGTGATGACTGGTTTGACCTTAGGAATAGACACAATAGTGGAGATAGAAGGACTAGCAGTGAAAATTGGGACAGGACTTGAGGATTGAATGCCAATAGAAGTACTAACCAGATGAAAAACTAAAATGCTTCCCAAAAATGGTATCATACTTGGTAAAGTACCCATAGTAGAATCTGAACTGATTGGAGTCAAAGTGGATACAGATGATGCTAACGAAAACAAAATTGTAGAACTTACTGGAACTGATGAAAACAAAATTTTAGAACTTACTGTTACACTTACTAATGATTAAAGAGTTAAGGAGGCTGACTCAGTGGCTGAAGAAGTGACAGACAACTTGGTAGATGAAGTGCTTGGCACATCTATTTCAGATACCTAGAGCTGAGAGGAGGTTGGTGAAGATTGAGCAATTGATGTGACTATTGTGCTCACAACTCACTTGCAGAAGCTATCTCCAAAGTAGATGTAACTCTCTTTGGTGGAGAGTGAGGAAGGGATGCAATAACTTGTACTACAATTTTTATTGGATCTTCTTCATCTTTATCTTCCTCCTTGTCTTATTCCTCTTTTTCTTCCATTAGTACATGCAGCTCTCTTAGAGTAACTGTGATGGATGGAGTGCTATCAAAATCATCACTGTCACTACTATCATCATCCTTGATTTCAATAGGATCATTACTGGGCTTTTGCAGATGATAGATGTTCTTCCACATATTTTTTGCATCATTTAGAACATGCTCAATATCCTTAATTAAAATCAAACATGTGTGAAATCTAATCATCATTTTACCTTCATGGTTCTTCATTGCTACCTTTATTTCTACTTTAGTAAGACTCGGTAGAAGATTCCTCAGGGATTGCACATATATGTCCTTGGCTGTTTGGGTGGCTGACTCCCATCTTGGTTGCAATCTCTCCAAATATTCTTTGGAGATTTGAGGTGCAAGCTGGTGTGGGGAGTATGTGCATTTTCCCATCTTATTGAGTACTAGTTCCTCAATCTGCATTTTCTCTACATCTGTCCTTGTTTCAAATTTCAATGCCTTGAAATTTGTGATGACAGCTTCCTGTTTGAGTTGTTTTAGCCTTTCCTCAAATGTGAGTGGAGGCTTGACAAGTACAGGTTCCTGCTTACCTTGTCTAGTTCTTCTAGAGAATACTACAGTAGGCTTCTTTTTAGGTTTGGTGATAATCACCTTCCCTTTCTTCTTTGGTGGTTCTTCTTCTTTTTCAAATTCATGTTCTTTGCCTTCTTCTTCTTCTTCTTCATCCTCACATTTTCCTTGAGTTATCATAAGAGGGCCCATTTTAGTTTTTAGTTTGGCTATCTTCCTCTTTCCTTTGCTTATGGCCCGGGGTAGCTTGATTTCAAGCTCAATTCTGGCCTTTGCCTCATCATATATTCCAAAAATTGGTTGCTTTGGGTCTACTAGCTCATTTACTAGTGCTTCAATAGTATCCCTAGCTTTGTCAATATTAACCTCATAAGGAAGAGGTTTCACCCATGCAACTTGGGGCCTGACTGCCTGAATGTATACTTTATCACAATCAATCATAAAGCATACATCATCTTTTTAGTCTCCAACAAATTTTGGTGGAATTTAGAACCTATTATTCTTTCTTTCCTTGAAATCTTCAAAATAATTGTCCATGATGCTATCAAAAATTTCACCCATTTCTGATACAAACTCATTTATTTGATAAAGAATGGGAATATCTTTTCTCCACACTACAGTTCCTTTTGGTGGAAAGAATTTTTGAATATAGAAAAATAATCATATTAATGGAGAACCAAATTTATAGAGATTATTCTTTAGAGTCCTTATGCTATCCATGTTTTTGTTCAATTATTTCAAGAACAATTTTGACAGGTCAAATTCAAGATTTTTCATCACAATTTTGAATGCCAAATCAACAGCCTCACAGGGCACACTGTTCAAAAGACTGGAGCTATAAATTTTTTGGGCAATGACATGAATTCCAAACCTTAATTCAACATTAGACAGAGTGCTGACCTTCAAATCTCTACCATCCCATTCAGCTAGGGTTTGCTTCTGTAACTTCTCTTGAGCTAGGGTTTTGGTAGTTTTTAGTTTACTTAGGATGGGAAGACCTGTAATCTTATTAATCACCCTCTTGGTGATTAACACTAGCTGTTCTAACCATAGTTTCCCATTGTGAATACGACTAAGTATGTACCTAATCCACTTAGTTTGAAATCTTCTTGGCATATGCGAGATGTGGGTTAACCCTTTCATCTCTGGATGCTTATGCTCGGGTTTAAAAGAACCATCAACACTCATTTCTCTTAGGGCATTATCCATTTCTAGGTTTCGAATCTCTTGAACAGAACATTTGAAATGAGTATGAATATTGTTTATGAGAAGTACCTTTGGTGGAGTTTGTGATTGAGCTCCATTGGGGTTGAGTGATTCTGCAATTGTTGGAACTAGTTTGAAATTCGGTGCCTTCCACTCCATGCCTTTAACTAGCATTTCTGAAACTTGTTTTCCCTTGGTGCTGCTGCTACTCCTAGATGCCATTGCTGCTCAGTAGGTGTAAGAAAATTTTGAACAAATTCTCTACTTAAAAATTGCTTGAAATTGGTTTGGAATTTGCTTTGGAATCGCTGGAAATTTCTTAGCTTTGTAGTTGTGGTGAAAAATGAAATTAAATTCTGCCCTATTGACGAAAACCTTTTCATAAATGCTTGGTACCAAGGTAGCTGAGATGACATAGTGCCTGATAGGCTGTCATTCACTTGCTTGGTAGAAGCTTGCAACTCAGTGATTGAATAAAACTTTTGTTGCTCCCAACCTAGCTCGACAAGGTCTCCAACTGACTTTCCTCTGTAGATGCAACTTGAAAAAAGACACACTTTCTTTGATCTTTGTGTATTTGGAATACTAATTTGATCATTTTGCTTTGTTTGTATTTTGGAACTTCTTGAGATATCACTAGAAGATGCAGTTCCATATTCTCCTTTATGAATCTAATTGGGAATGGTGGAGTCACCCACTTCTTGAGTGACATTGCCATCACTTGAACTATCTTGCTCGGTAGATTTTGGAATCAACTGATTCCTTATCTACTTTTGAATGTTATCAACTTTAGTTTTCTTTCCATCTTTGACTCTTCCTTTGTTCATGCAGTTTTTAGCTATATGACCAAGTTCAGTGCATGTATAACATCTTACAGTAGTGTCCTTCTTCCTTAGGTGATGTCTTGCACAGTTTATACCAATATGTAGATATTCTCCACAATAATGACATCTGCACCAGGTATTGTAGTCCTATCCAAATATTGCTTTAACAATTTGCTCAGTTGAATTGAATGATTTGGATTTGCATTGGAATTCCTTGTGACCAATGGTTCTTGCATTTGTGACAATTGCCTTCAAATTTTTGTTTCTCCTTGCATCCATTAGCTTTATGACCATGTTGACTACATTTGTAGCATTTATCATTGAATTTGTCTTTTCCATTTCTCCAAAATTTGTTTGATGTATGACCTAACTTACCACAGTGACTGCAAGTAGGTCTTTGATTGCTTTGGGCACCTTTTTTGGAGGTTTCACCTTCTTCCTTATAACCAAGTCCAACTTTACCTTTTTGTTTATGAAGATTCAACTCACTTTGTTGATTTAATTGAGTAATGTCTGCTTGAGATTTCATCATTGTCTCATTGATTTGTTTTTCAGCATTTAGGTCATTTTCCAAAATTTCATTGATTTGTCTTTTAGTGATTAAATAATTCCCCAAGCTTTCATTTTTAGATCTCAGATTCATAATTTTTTCATTTGCATTAGATAGTTGATCTACAAGATCTTCATGCTGAAGGGATTGATTATTTCTTTCCTCTAAGTCTTCATTTGCTGTGTTTATCTATTCCAACACTTCACATAGCCTGATTGATTGCATTTCTAGTTCTCTTTTAAGCTTTCTTAGCTCTTCCTGTAGAGAGCCATTCTTTGCTAGGAGTTCCTTGATAGCTGCATTTAATTCATTTGAGCTACTTGGTGGTAAAAGGTATTCAATATTCTCTTCAACATACTGATGGGTATTCATTTTTCTTGCAAGTTCCTTCCTTCTCTTAAGGGATTGAGAAAGATGCTCCTTAGCTTCTTTGAGTTGAGCCATGGCCATTTCCAGATCTAGCTTTTCATTTTCAATAGCTTTGTGAAGTTTGAATATCTCCATTGTCATTGATCTTTGCTCAAGCTGTCAAGCTTTGTCCTCAGAACTAAACTCCTTTGATACCAATTGTTGGAAATATTCAAGATATGATAGGTTATTTAGAGGGGAGGGGTGAATTAGCAACGTCAAAACTTTAAAACAATTCAGCACTTTAACCATATATACAATTCACCATTCATTCATCTAATCTACTACATATATGAGAGAAAAAATATTTATAACACATGTACACAGTAATTTGGTGACCCAGAAACCTTCCAAATAGAAAGTAAAACTAGGGTGGGGATGATACCCACAAAACTTCGTTGCCACAGTATGAAGTTGGCTTGTTAAGACTTACATTGACCACTTTTGGTGATTTTCCCTATTAGAAGCATAAAGGACTGCTAGGTCCACCTTGTTAGAGGATTTACAAACATACACTGAAGTATGCACTATATTAGGAGATTTATACAAAAGACTATTAAGCCTACCCTGTTAAAGGATTTACAAAACTGATCCATCTATTAGGATTAAATAGTGGATCTACTTACCACTTGATTGGATCCTTAAAATATAGATCAGCTCTTGTGACTGATGAATCTTTACTACTCCTTGTAGACCTTGCTAAATACTCTCCTCTACTACTGATTCACTTTCATTCAAAGCTTTTCATATCCATTCCTTCACATACAACTTTTAAAAAAAAATGATATATTACACTACATATATACCATTCCAATAATTACAATTGTAAGGTTTGCCAAAATATAAGTGAACAAAACATTATTGAGTCAGCCAAACAATAGAAAACTCGGGTTCTTCAAGCTGACATGGTGACCTTCTGATATTCAACATCCACTGTATTAGTCGCCATTTTCATGCACTCAGTAGAAGTAGATGCTTCGTCCATACTAACCACACAACATAGCTAGGAACTCAGTAACCATTGGAGACTTGGTAGATATAGTGTCACTTGGTACAAATTGGATCCTTCATTTACCTTGATTTCACTCGATAAACACTATACTTCTGTTATTGGTAAACACTACACTTTCATTAGTCGATAAACACTGTGAAGCTCAATGAACACTGTAAAATTGTTAGACACTGCTAGATATCACATTCACTCGCCAGCTTCATGAATTCTTGGTATGAACTACTTAAGTGAGGAACCAATAAGGTAACCACTAAATGCTTGATATACACTATAGATGCTCAGTGTAAACTACAAAGCTCGATTAACACTAGAATGCTTGGTGTGAACTACGAAGCTTAGTTAACACTAGAATGCTCAGTGTGAACTGTGAAGCTCAATTAAAACTACAATGCTTGGTGGCTATACTGATGTAGATAAGTGTTTTCTCTAATGACAATAATAACTTAATGCCAACAATCTCCCCCTTTGGCATTAGTGACAAAACACTTATAAGCCAAAACATATGTACATAACTTGACTCAATGAATTTTGGTTTTTCAAAATTGATCTTTGTAGAACTGCTACATATACATTTCTATATATCTTCTTGATGACTTATAATGTATATATAAAGATTCTTATGCACACATGCTAACTCTATGGAGTGCTAACTCCCCTATCACTCATAGTGATAACTCTCCTCACTTATTAGGTTGAATCTCTCCCCCTTTTTGACAATAATGCCAAAGGACTACATATATATAGTTTATATAACTACACCAAAGTGTATAAGAAATTATTGATGTACCTTGAGGATGGTGGAAAATGTATTATCCCAAGTTTGCTACAAGATTTGACAGGTGGAGAGAGCAATTTGAACTTCTGCTGATAATTGGATCAAGCAATCAGCCACTGAGAAGTTTTGATCTTGGACCAATGTTTTGCAATGAGTAATATGTTTCTACATTGTGTCCATGATAGGAATAATCATGCTTTGGATGTCTATGAGTGTAGACCGGATCCTTTCTTCCTCTCTCAATAGTTCTACTTATACATCTGCCAAATATTTGTTTTTTGTGTGATGCAAGGTTGTGTAGGAGGAGTCCATCTTTAGCTTGGAAGCACTTGATTGCATATCAATGTCAATCTTATTTAACTTATCCTTTATTTCTTTGGTAAAACCAAAAACATCATAAAGTTTGGCAAAAAGTGATGCTGCATTATTAAAAGAATTTTCAAAATTTCCCAAAAATGTTGACAATTCAACTTGCTTGATTTCTATCTTTTGAGCAATATGCTCTAGCACCTTATTATCAAATTTTTTTTCAGCTTTCTCAATAATTTTCTCTTGCCCGAAAGAATCTTCATTAAATTTCTGTACTGCCTCATCTAATTGAATCAAAATGTGTTGAGTAGAATCCACTTCAACACCTATAGCATCTATAATTATATTCTTGGCATTTTCAATTATTCTATATCCTTTATCCCTTTCTGATCTTAACTATTTCTTTTTAGCTTTCATCTCTATGAGTTGACTAGCTAACCTTATCTCTTCAATGGTAGCATTATCATAATCAATCTTTTGAATTACTATCTCTGTGTCAAAGTCAATGTCTTCTCCAATTTCCTTTCCAGTGATTAAAAGTTTTAATGGATGTTTTTGTTTGACTTCTATGATGACTAGTTTGACCTTAGGAACAAATAGAATAGTGGAGATAGAAGGGCTAGGAGTGAAAACTGGGATAGGACTTGAGGATTGAATGCCAATAGAAGTACTAACCAGATCAAAAACTGAAATAGTTCCCAAAAATGGTATCATACTTGGTAAAGTACCCATAGTAGAATCTAAACTGATTGGAATCAAAGTGGATACAGATGATGCTAATGGAAACAAAACTATAGAACTTACTAGAACTGATGAAAACAAAATTGTAGAACTTACAGTTACACTCACTGATGATGAAGGAGTTAAGGAGGCTGACTTGTTGGCTAAAGAAGTGACATACAACTCAGTAGATGAAGTGCTATCCACATCTATTACAAATACCAGGAGATGGGAGGAGTTTGGTGAAGATTGAGCAATTGATGTGACTGTTGTGCTCACAATCTCACTTGCAAAAGCTATCTCCAAAGTAGATGTAACTGTCTTTGGTGGAGAGTGAAGAAGGGATGCAATAACTTCTGCTACAATTTTTACTAGATCTTCTTCATCTTTATCTTCCTCATGTGCTTCTTCCTCCTTTTCTTCTTCCTCTTTTTCTTCCATTAGTGCATGCAACTCTCCTAGAGTAACTATGATGGATGGAGTGCTATCAAAATTAGCACTGTCACTGCTGTCATTATCCTTGATTTCAACGAGATCATTACTAGGCTTTTGTAGATGATAGATGTTCTTCCATATATTTGTTGCATCATTTACAACATGCTCAATGTGCTTAATAAAAATCAAACATGTGTGAAATGTAATCATCATTTTACTTTCATGGTTTTTCATTGCTGCCTTTATTTTTGCTTCAGTAAGACTCGATAGAAGATTACTCAGGGATTGCTCATATATGTCCTTGGTTATTTGGGTGGCTGACTCTCATCTTGGTTGCAATCTCTCCAACAATTTTTTGGAGATTTGAGGGGCAAGCTGGTCTGGGGAGTATTTACATTTTTCCATCTTATTGAGTACCAGTTCCTCAATCTACATTTTCTCTACATTTGTCCTTGTTTCAAATTTCAATGCCTTGATATTTGTGATGCCAAATCCCTCATCCATTTGTTTTAGCCTTTCCTCAAATGTGAGTGGAGGCTTAACAAGTACAGGTTCCTGCTTACATTGTCTGGTTCTTCTAGAGAATACTGTAGTAGGCTTCTTTTTAGGTTTGGTGATAATCACCTTTCCTTTCTTCTTTTTCAAATTCAAGTTCTTTGCCTTCTTCTTCTTCTTCTTCTTCATCCTCACCTTTTCCTTCAGTTAGCATAAGAAGGCCGATTTCAATTTTTAGTTTGGCTATCTTCCTCTTTCCTTTGCTTATGGCCTAGGGTAGCTTGATTTCAAGCTCAATTCTGGGCTTTGCCTCATCATATGTTCCAAAACTTGGTTTCTTTGGGTCTATTGGCTCATTAATGAGTGCTTCAATAATATCCTTGGCTTCATCAATATTAACCTCATAAGGAAGAGGTTTCACCCATGCAACTTGCGGTCTGACTACCTAAATGTATACTTTATCACAATCAATCATAAATCATACATCATCTTTGTAGTCTTCAACCAATTTTGGTGGAATTCAAAACCTATTATTCATTCTTTCCTTGAAATCTTCAAAATAATTGTCGATTATGCTATCAAAATTTTCACCCATTTCTGCTACAAACTCATTTATTTGATAAAGAATGGGAATATCTTTTCTCCACACTATAGTTCCTTTTGATGGAAAGAATTTTTGAATATAGAAAAATAAAAAAATTAATAGAGAACCAAATTTGAAAGGATTATTCTTTGAAGTCCTTATGCTATCCATGTTTTTGTTTAATTGTTTCAACAACAATTCTGATAGGTCAAATTGAAGATTTTTCTTCACAATTTTGAATGCCAAATCAATAGCCTCATAGGGAACACTGTTCAAATGACTGGAGTTATAAATTTTGTGGGCAATGACATGAATGCGAAACCTTAATTCATCCAAGCTAAACATTCTTCTGAGCAAGTTATTGATAAATCAACATGCAAGAATAAAGCATGAAAGATATGTTAGTCTCAGATTTGTTTTCACATTTGAGTGTCAACACACTTAACCAATTTTCAAATTAATGCCAATTATAATACATAAGTTGAGCTACAGTGTGTGCTAAGCTAGAGAATTCAATAGGTGCCAAGTGAACTTCAGGTGCCTAGCAATCTTTATAGGTGCCAAGAAAAGTTCAAGTGTTGAGAAAAGTATAGATACTGAGTCACTATAGATGCCAAGTGAAACATAATTGCTATAGGATCTAAGTGAGCCATTTTTCCTATATGTGCTGAGTATTAGTAGCTAGTATGTGTCGAGTAACACAGAATCAACATATGAGTTTGTGCCTTCACAAACTTAGATGTAAACTATCTTTGGAGCCAATATTGGATGAGTCTTGAAGGATCTTGAAGATAAGATGAAATCTCTTGCATTTCCTATGTAGTCAACATGCATTCAATAATAAAAATGCAAAAGGCATGTAACCAATAGGAAAAGTGCAAGAAATGAGTGGGAAATGAAGATTTAAAATTGATCATAGATTCATACCTAACCCTAAGTCTTCAAAATTTTTAAAAGGTGAATGAAACCCCATTATGTGTGTATAGGAGAGGATATGTATGGGTGAAATATAGAAAGTGCAAAAGGGTAAAGGACTTAGTGAAGAATAGAGTAGCATAGCATAATCCAATTGTTGAAGAATAGACTATTAGAACCTCACAGAGTGACATATTCAATCAAACAAGGATTAGATCAATAAGAGCAAAACAAAGATCTAGAATCAGCAATTGAAGATTGCAAAGCTATTAGGTCAAAAGCTTTCTAATACTCTCTAGCAATTATATTAGATATGGAAATCCTATGGACTTAGGTTGGCCTAGTAGCTATTTGTAAATCATTTAACAGGGTGACATTCAATGTGGATGTACAAAAGTCCTTTAACTAGGCCTATTTTTAGTAGGGTAGTGAAATCCTTTAACCAAGTCACTTTTTACAGAGTGTAAAGTCTTTAACAGGACAAGCCTTTCATAGGGTAGACCAATGGAAGTGGTCAAAATTTGTAACCTTGAACAATTACACATTGTTTTACTGATATTTTGTGGGTGTCATCCCCATCCTATTTTTACCTTCTCATTTTGGAGGGTTTCTAGGTCACCAAAATTGTGTGTTATCTATTTTCATGCATGTCTTTACTTTCATGTTTATTAGATAAATTAGATGCATGTGAATGGATTAAGTTAAAAGGATTTGAAAAGGTTAAAGTTAGTTACTTCTGATTCATCTCCCCTCTTAGAAGTAAATCTTCCCACTAGTTAACTCCAACAATTGGTATCAAAGTGAGGTTCTCACTAGGAGAAGCCTTACAACTTGGGGAAAAGATCTAAAAATGGAAGCCTGCAAACTTGGGAAGATCATAGAGAATTAGACAATTAACATAAAACTTGCTTTACATGCTTTGGAAGAAGCTAGAGGAGAACTGAAGAAATCCTTAAAAAGAAGAAAAGAGATTTCCATTGCTGAGATTGACACACAGTACAAGGAGATTGACACCTGAAATCTATTTTCAAATGGAGATTCCAAAGAGTTTGATGCAACAATAGTAGACCTGATGGAGAAGAATAGAGCTCAAGTAGAAGAAATTAGAATACTTAAGCTTGAACAAGAATCACAAGCCATGATGCTTTGTGAGGTGACTGAATAGAAGAAAAGAGTCATTGAAGACAAGGCCATGCTAGAAGAAGACAAAAGAAACTTTGCCAACAAACTAGAAGAAAAGTCAATTGAGCTAGCAATAATTTCAAACATGCAAATAGACACTCTAAGTTAGATGATGAATGCATATCATGAATTGAATATCAAGGACATTAAGATATCTACACTGAAGATGCAGAATGAACAACTGCAAAATGACTTGAAAAGAGAGAAGGAAATTATGGAAAGTTTTAACAAACCTAATGAGGCCATCAAATACTTTGAGTAGCTACTAAAATCACCAAGGGCTAGCAATGATACTTCAGGACTTGGTTACACTAGCACTAAACAAGGAGAGTCCTCCAAGATTGCAAAAGAAAGGAGTAATAAAGGTAAGAACACTAAACCTACTTTTCATTTCTATGGTAAAAAGAGACATACTTCTAATGTATGTAGGAGCAAGAATGCCCATCATTATGACAAGCCAAAGAATTCAAGTTATTTTCATAAGTGCAAAAAGGAAGGATATCAAGCATATAACTGTAGGACTAGGACTATCAAAACACAAAAATTTTAAGGTCATTTCTATAATTGCAAGTATGGACATAGAGATTTTGAGTGAAGATAAAAGCCTACGTGGACATCAAATCAGATAGAAAGGGAAGGTAACCATGGTCATCACTACAATTGGGACTATAACACTAGGTTTAGTTGTCATTACTATCAAGAATATGGACACATTCTTGAAAATTGCATAAGGACACATTTTAGAGGGAACTGTAGTAGATGGTTGAGCTAAATCACATGTTTTAGTTGCTAGAAGACTAATCATATCAATAGGAATTTCCCAACAAATTCAAAGGCACCCAACTCAAAGAATGACAAACATAAAGAGAAGATAGATGTTAAACACATCAAAGGAGAAATGAACAAGACATGGAAGAATAAAGATGGGAGAAGCACTTAATAGGTCAACTGGTCACACTTCATCAAACTAAGAAAGAGATGTTAGAAGGGAATGATTTACAAAGTTTTATCATACATTAGTTCCTAGAAAAGAAAATACTAAAAAAGAATAGATCAACATGAACAAAGATGCAAAGCTGAAAATTCAAGATTTTACAAGAGTTGTCGAGTTTCCCTTAGATGCCAAATAAAAATCTGGTACAAGCTATGTTGATTGTCAAAGACTATAGGAGATGAGTTGGTAGAGGAAGCTGAGTGAAGATGAAATATTAGTTGAGGCCAAGTAAGTAATACTCTAGTGGAAGTCAAGTAATGTAGAATCCTTTAGAAGTTGAATGGACAACTGTAAACATGCTGAGCATTAATTGCGACAAAACTAGGGTATATTATTATATTTTCAATCATTTTTCTTCATCAAGAATGAAGAGAAAAGACAAGAAAGAGTGAAGAGTGAATCCCAAGTAGAGAATCTAGTGTATAAGAAGATTTCAATAGCATTCCAAGCATAATTCCATTAATTTCAAGGTATTTATGACTGTGCCAAGCTATGCAATTTTGTGTCTTCTTCATATTAAAACCCTAGATTGTGTACAATGGCTTCTAGCTCTAGAAAAACTCAGGAGAAGGAATCATTTTAAGTCCAATTAGTGTCCAAAGAGGTCAGACAACCTGATTTTCATCCAATTCTAGAGGTTGCATACAAAAATGACCCAGTTGGAGCCCTATCCATCATACCCCCTAAGGTTGTAATGGTTCAAGATGTAAGGAAATGCTATAATTGCAAGATTGGAGCCATAGATGACATGGAAATGAGAGAGGCATATGAGAAATTGTGTGAAAATGGAGTGTTGAAGGAAGAGTACAAAAATTTCAAGAGGAAGGGTTTAACGCGTGCCCTAGAATTTCCCACCATTTTCAAGACTAAATGGATCAAACTAGTTTTGAGTAGAATGCATGATGGTAGCTTATGGTTGGAGGATGATCCTATAAAAATCACAAAGAGAATTGTACATAGAGTGACAAGGTACCTAACCCTAGATTTTTCAAAGACCCTTAGGAGTGATTCTAAGGAGGCAATTGCAAAGAACATAGGTGCAAAATGGAATAAGAGAGGGATGACAATTAACACTATCTAAAACCCTCTAATTGACTTTACTGTTAGGGTCATTGCACATAAATTTTACCAGTCTAGTAGACTCAATAGTGTACCTTGTATTATAGTAAATGTAGGATACAAATTGGTGAAGAAGGAATCTTGTAGAGCTACAACTACAACAATCAATGAAAATCTAGTAGAAATTAGGAGAACAAAGGGAGACCAATGAAAATCTGGTGCCATTTTGATATGTATTTTCTTTTATGTTCAAAATGAATTTCCTTCTTTTGGAAAAGTGGCATGGAAAACTGACAGGTCAATCATAGCTTAGGTCAATGAATACATAGAGCAGATGGGATCTAATTTTGAGACCTTGATGACTAGTTATTTTGAGAACTTTAAGAAGACAATGAAGCAAAGGCTCAAAATTCTAGTTTCCTTAGTAGAAAAACATGTAAATGATGTATGTTTTCTTGTAGATATAGACTATACATACATACAAGCTTCCATACCAAGAGTGAGATGATTAAGACATCTTGGGTATGAAATAAACATAGATGAAGTATCAACAATAATAACTATGTTACCGGTAGAGGAAGTTGACAAGGATGCACCACATTTTGGAACTTATGACATGATGAGATCAAAAGTGGATATGGAGTTGAAGACTAACTCCACTTTGAAAAAGAATGATAAGCTATTGAGAAGTTGAAAGCTAAATTTGGGGAAGGCATTGCAGAAGAAGTAGAAGAAGAAGATGAAGATGTCAAGGGTGATGAAGAAGAACAAGACCATGGGCCACTTGCCTTAACCTAAGGTATGGGAGAAGATGTAGATAAGGAGGAAGGTGCTAAGCAAGAAGAACCAAAGGCTGATCCAAAGAAGAGAAAAGCTCAAAAATAGCTAGCTACACAGCCCAAGGGAAAGAAGAAGGCTACAAAGACAAGTCTAGCCAAGCCAACTACAAGAGCTGACACCAATGCTACAAAACAAGGGGCAAAAGAATAAGGAGGACCTATAGAGAAAAAAGAGAGAAGAAAGTATGTTGCACCTCTTGAATTAGATGAGGAAAGAACAGAGTCTGATGAAGAACAATTTAGATTGGCAAGCCGTTCTGCCACATCTAAATTGGAAAACATTTGCAATAATATTAGAGATAATGTAGATTTATCTAGTCTAAAGACCATAGATTTCAATAAGTTTTCAAAGGAACAACAAAACATAGTGGAAGAATCCATCTAAACTATGATGGTTAAGTTCAAGACTACCCCACTTGAACTAGATAATTCAATGCCTAAGGAGCTAAGATCATTAGTTGAGAATAAGTGGCATTACTATCTCAAAATGGAGAAAGAAATAAGAGAGTATACATTGGCTCATGTAATGCTAGACCTTACCATAGGTCAAATAAAAAAGGCTAGTAAGAAGCATGGGAGCAAATTTGCACCCAAATATAGAGTTCAAAATTTTGCAAAACCAAATAGAAGATGTTGTCCAAAAGTCCACACAAACGAGGAAACTAATATATGGTTTGAAAACTATGAAATAAGGGTAGGAAGACCCATTTGAGGGTAGAAATGATGAAGAAGAATAAGAGACTGAGAAAGAGAAAGAAAAATATGAAGGAGAAAAAGAGATATTGGAGAAAACACATGGTGAAGAGGCAACAACTGAAGAGCAACAGACTGAATAGAGTGTCCAAGACACCCAATTGCCACCACCAAGTCCTCCACATACAACACCTATAGAAAAAATAATTATTAAGGATGTTCCTAACACATCAGGTCAAAACATCAATCCTTTAACTACAGAGGATCTCAAAAATATCCATCACCAATCTTCATTACAAGCACAACTTTGTACAAATCTAGTTTTGGTGAATGTTGACGAGTTACATAAAGCTATAGCAGAAATAACAAGGGAGAAAGAAAGCACACAAGAACAATCACAATCTCCCACAACTACAATAGATCAACCCAAAGTGCAAGAAGAATAAGACAAAATTGCTAATGTTGATTCTACAATAAGAGTGACAACAACTATCGAGGAGCAAGCAAAGGAACAAATAGGGCAAGATATTCCTACTACACAAAGTCCAGGTGCACCTCCACAAATTATCATTATTGATCGAGGCAGTGGACAAGAGGAGAAAGAAGAAGGGAAAACCCCTGAGGAGTAGGAGGCAATACAAACATTGGTGAACTTTCCTACCTAAGGGACTCCTGATAAGAAGCCGAGCACTAATGCAATACTATTATAGATTTTAGTACTAGGCTCAAGCTCTACCAAGGTTGCAAGGGTACTTCACTATGGAGACCCTGCACTTGATAAAGAAATAGCCATACCTAGTTATGACTTGAGAAACATGAACCTACAACATATAAATGAAGTGCAAGAGGCACTAAAGAGGAGGAAGAAACAATAAATACTAAGAAATGAGTTTAGGAAAAAGCAAGCACTAATGGAAATCAAAGAAATATTTCTTGATGCATTTAGCTTGCAAGTACCTAATGAAACCTAGCCCATAATGGAGCAACTGTCCAACATTGTGGACCAGGTATAGAATGAGGACCTAGAAACTAATGTTAAATTATTAGAATGTTCAAAAAAGAAGTTTCAAATGAAAGTAAATGAGAAAATATCAAGTGAAATACTACTTTCACAAGTTGAATTGGTAAAGAAGATTGAAAAAGTGAAGAAAGTACTTGAGAATGTATTCTCATTGTACAAAAAGTTGTGTGATTCCTCATATTTCACACAGGAAACTAGCCAAAGTATACTAAGCTTGGAACAAAATCTAAAGATTTCTAGCACTCAGCTACCTAGAGATCCAGCTTAGATAGAAGCATTTTGCAGCTACGCTTCACACACAAAAAGAATTAGCTATTTTAACAGTAGAAGAGGTCAATATTAAGGCTAAATTGATGCAAATTCAATCTTCCATTGCCCCACATCTAGAATTACTCCATAAGGAACAAGCCTATGCATAAAATGTTCTAAAAAAAGATCCTAATCTTTCTACTTTAGAAGGCCTTGTTCATCTTGTAGCAGAGACAACCATCTAGCACAAGTCATTGGAGATAGCTTTAGATAATTGGGATGCTTTTCTCAAGATGATTATGGAGGTAAATAATTTTTTTTTGGCAAAATATTCTATTTATCCTTAGGACCCTTTGACATAAGTGTCAAAAAGGGGGAGAATATTCTCATGGGGAGATATAATGCTTTGGGGGAGGTGTGAATAAGAATGGTTACATAATACATTCTTTGATGGAAGCAATAAAGAATATCCAAAAGGGGTGATATTCAAATTTACATTTTTAAGGAAGTAATAAAGCCAAAAGGATGCAAAAATGCAAGTAGATGTAAAAGGAGAATAGATACAAAGTATAGGGAGCAGAAACAAGGTAAAAATAGATATAGAGTTTATACAAGGTAATAGGCATAAACATGACACACATCCAGCACAAGAACTTTGGTTATAGGAATATAAATTGCACATTAGTTGAGGGGGAGCTACAAGATTTTGAGGTATACAAAATTTTGAAATCTTGTACATATGCAGAATTGAATATGTAGCATACTCATATAGATCAGATTCATAATGTTTAGTTAAGTGTTTTTTCCACCCATGCCAAAGGGGGAGATCGTTAGTATTAGATTGGTTTTAAGATTTGCATGTCAACACACTTAACCAATTCTCAAGTTAATGCTAAGTCTAATACAGAAGTTGAGCTATAGTATGTGTCAAGCCAAAGAATTCAATAGGTTTCGAGTGAACTTTAGGTGTCGAGCAATCTTTAGGTGCCGAGCAAAGTATAGATGTCAAGTCACTATAGATGCTGAGTGAAACATAATTGCTATAGGAGCCAAGTGAGCCAGTTTTCCTATATGCGTTGAGCATCAGCAACTAGTATGTGTCAAGTAACACATAATCAACGTATGAGTTTGTGCCTTCAAAAACTCAAATGTAAACCATTTTTGCAGCTGACATGGGATGAGTCTCAAAGGATCTTGAAAAGAAGATTGAATCTCTTGCATTTCCTATGTAATCAACAAGAGAAATGTAGAAGGCATGCAACCAATAGGAAAAGTGCAAGAAATGATCGAGAAATGAAGATTTAGTATTGATCATAGATTCATACCTAACCCTAAATCTTTAAAATATTTAAAAGAAGAGAGAAACCCCATTATGTGTGCATAGGAGAGGAAATGTATGGGTGAAATATAGCGAAGTGCAGAAGGGTAAAAGACTTAGTGAAGAACACAAAAACATAGCAGAATCTAGTTGTTGAAGAATAGACTATTAGAACCTCACAGAGTGACATATCAGATCAAGCAAGTATCAAATCAACAAGAGCAAAACAAGGATCTAGAATAAAAAATTGAAGATTGCAAAGCTATCAGGTCAAAAGATTTCTAATACTCTCTAGCAATTGTATTAGATATGGAAATCCTATGGACTTAGGTTGGCCTAGTAGCCATTTGTAAATCCTTTAATAGGGTGGCATTACAAGTGAATGTACTAAATTCCTTTAACTAGGCCTCCTTTTAGTAGGGTAATAAAATCCTATAACTAGGTCACTTTTTACAGAGTGTAAAGTCTTGTTAAGATAGGCCTTTCATAGGAAAGACCATTAGAAGTGGTCAAACATTGTAACCTTGAATAGTTACACATTGTTGCAGTGATATTTTATGGGTGTCATCCCCACCCCAGTTTTACCTTCTCATTTTGGAGGATTTCTAGGTCACCAAAATTGTGTGTTATCTATTTTCATGCATGTCTTTAATTTCATGTTTATTATATAAATTAAATGCATGTGAATGACTTTAGTTAAAAGGATTGGAAAAGGTTAAAGTTAGTTACTTTTGATTCACCCCCCCTCTTAGAAGTTAAAGTTAGTTACTTTTGATTCACCCCCCCTCTTAGAAGTAAATCTTCCCACTAGTTAACTCCAACAAGATCAACACATAACATAGTGATTTATGTGGAAACCCAATTTGGGAAAAACCACTAGTAACATGCTACTCCTTTCTCACTCTTCTAAAGTGAGGCCCTCTTAAAGGAATTCCCTGTTAAAGGCTACAAAATACATTGTTAAATGTGACCCTATTAAGCGATTTCAACCACCATGTTAGAAGTGGGCTTGGTTAAAGGACTTTAGAACATTCACTTTGAATGCCACCCTATTAAAGGATTTCTAAAATGGTTGTTAAACCAACCTAAGTCCATAGGATTTTTCCCTAACTGGTACAATTGCTAGAGAGTAAAAATAAGGGCTTTTGATTTGAGACAACTCACAACATAACTTGTAGATTTTAGATCTCAATTCAGTTCACAAATTTGCCTAGCTTTTAGCCTCTATAGCTCTGACAGGTTCTCCTCCTTTCAAGCTTTGTCTCCTTGAGTATCCATGCTTGTTGTACCAATGCAATCCCCTCTGTGGTCACCTATTAAAGAAAAGTCTCTATACTTTGTTCCTCCCACTCGATGCCTTCTCCTTGACACTAGACACTCTCTCAAACCTCTTTATTTTTGACCTATAACTCCTTAAGTAGGAGTTTGGAATACCTTTCCCACTCTAATCTTCCCACTCTTATTTTTAGTTTGAATGGATTAGGTAAGATACAATGTATCTTCCCCTTATCTTATTTCTTCTAGAAACATCTTGTAGAATCCACTTGTATTTGCCTAAAAATGGTTAACCTAGAATTTTGTGCCACCAACTCAACATTCTTATCAGCTCAGATATGTAAAATCCTTGACTTTCCAAATAATGCAAAAGCTTGACACTATTGACTCTTTGATGCTTGGCACATACTATGTTACTCGCCACCTACTGTGGATTAACCCAGCATCAACTAAGTTTTATTGATGCTCAACACCTATTACATTTTATCTAGCTTGGCACCTGAACTTTCTTGACACCTTTTATTTCACTTGGCACACACTAGATTTTGCATTTGCTTGGCACTTACTGATAATCTGCTCAACATGAACTAACTTCCTCAGCACCCACTAGTGAATTTAGTCAAGCTTTGCAGATAGTTTTATTATCATTTATTCTTTCAGATTTTCTAAGTATGGCCAACCTCTATATCTTCAAATGTATTATCAATAAATCATTTTACCATTGTCTTAACTAATCCTTGTATTTCATTACAAAACCATAACTTAACCTTTCATTAGGTGCTTTTGTTACATCTTATTGATTAAATCCTCTTCATCAATCAACTAAGTGATAGTACTTTGGATCTTATAAGCATATTTCATTCCGAAAAATAGTAGGTTTGACATTAGTGACAAAATAATGATTGAAAACATTCTTTATCAACAATCTCCCTTCTTAAATAATGATCTTTTGAATCAAATTTCAACAATCTCCCTCTTTGGCATTAATGGCAAACTAAATTGATCAACCAACTTACAAAAATGCTAAATAGGTTAAAATAGTAAGTCAAATGCCAAAAAGAAAACTTTTTATCCAAAATTATTCATTCTATTAACAAATTTGAATTTCCTATGACTCCCTTTAAACTATATAAGTAACTCCCTCTTTCAAAGTATTAGGGATGTTTCTTTTGCTGATACATTGTCTTCTCCTTTTTGTTCTACTCCCTCTCTAATCTTGTCATCCTGATTGATTCTTGTCTATATTTTTTGTCTCCCCCTTAACTAATATTTTCTTTCTCCTTCCTTTCTACTATTTTTCTCTTTACACATTTGATTCTATAGATTTGATTAGTTTCTTCTATTTCTTCCTCTTTGACAACAATGCCAAAGACATATTGTTTCAACATCTTATCATGCTAGTGTAGCATTTGTAGGAACTCCAATTTCTCCCTCTATCACCTTGCCTATGACTTGTTTGGAATTTTAGTATTTTAATTACTTTAGTCAAAACCTAAAGTAAGTATCCTTTGCATCAATTTATATCATTTCAACAATCAACTCATTTAATGTAGGGTTGTCTCGTTGTTGCTCAAATGACCTTGGATAGGGGTATCACCCCTAACTTACCTCTAACTTACTTAAATTCATCTTTAGGTAATGGTTTTGTAAAGATGTCAACAATTTTTTCCTTTGAGTTGACACATTCAATCTTCACTTGTTTGTCTTCCACCAATTCTCTTACATAGTGATACTTAATTACAATGTTCTTTGTTTTAGCATGCATCACATGATTCTTTGATATGTTGATGGCACTTGTGTTATCACAATAGAGTACCAAAAGTTTAGTTATCTCTTCCTTCATACCTTTCAATAGTTGCTTGATCCATACAATATTTGTACAGTTGATGGCAACATCAACATACCCAGCTTTAGCTACGGACTGTGAGGTACAGCTTTGCATTTTACTAGTCCAAGTGACTAATTTTTTACCTAAGAAGAGTGCTCCTCCACTGGTAATTTTTTTGTCATCTATATTACCTCCCCAATTTGCATCAGTGTAGGCATTCAACTCAAACTTTTCAGTCATCTTGTAGTATAAGCCAAAGCCATTTGTTCTTTTTAGGTACCTCATTATTTTTTGTACTACCATAAGATGATTTTCTCTTGGGTTTCTAGAAAATATTTCCACTATTCCAATAGATAATGCAATGTCTGGTCTATGATGTACAACATATTGTAACTTTTCAATCATTGATCTATACAGTGTTTGATTTATTTCGGCTGACTCATCATTCTTGGATAACTTATGTCCTGTTACCATTGGTGTACTAACTAGTTTTGAATCCTCTAAGCCAAATATTTTGAGTATCTCCTTGATATATTTTGATTGAGTAAAAAATATGCCATGTTTAAGTTGATGTACTTGCAATCCAAAAAAGAATTTGATTTCCCTAAAAGATTGTTGCATTTGTACCTTTCTTGATTTGTACTCAATTTAGGCTATAGACAGTTATACTTATAGATTCTTTCCAATAATTTAGAGCAACAATTTTCTCCATCATTAATGTTCTAGCATAGTCCATCACTGATCTATTCCTTCTCTCTACAATTCCATTATGTGGGGGAGTTCTAGGTGCTGATGTTTGTCTCTTAATTCCTTTATTATTGCAAAATATTTCAAATTCTTTTGATGTAAACTCTCCTCCTCTATTTGATCTTAGGAACTTCAGACTCTTCCCTATTTCTTTCTCAACCCTAGCCAAGTACCACTTAAACATTTGAAATGCATCAGATTTTTGTTTTAAGAACATGATAATCATCATCCTAGAGTAATCATCAACAAAAAGCATTATAGATATGTCTCCTTTGTAGCTTTGCACTTCTATTGGGCTACATAAATCAGTATGGACTAACTCTAGTACTTCTTTGGTAGTGTAGGTTTTTCTTTTGAAACTTGACTTGGTCATCTTTCCTAGCTGAAACTATTTGCAACTTGTATTGTCAGGTTTCTTTAGTTTAGGCAATCCTTTGACTTTCTTCATTTTGCAAATGCTAATCAGATTATCAAAATTGACATGACATAGCCTTTTATGCCATACTCACACATCTTCAATTCTTACAATAAGACAGACATCGTCCTTCATATCTAGGTAAAATAGATTACTTCTAGTTTAGTCTCCTTTTCCTATTAGATTTCCATTAGTGTCATAGATTTTGGCAGTTTTCTTTCCAAATTCTACTTTGCATCCTACATTACCTACCCGTCAGACACTCAGTAGATTGTAGTTTAATCCTTCAACATAATATGCATTATC
Organism: Cupressus sempervirens; assembly: GCA_028749045.1. Lineage (NCBI taxonomy): Eukaryota > Viridiplantae > Streptophyta > Pinopsida > Cupressales > Cupressaceae > Cupressus > Cupressus sempervirens. Next base: position 177,404,353 of record CM053788.1, on the reverse strand, counting down.
ATATGAAATTTTCTCTGTAAGCTTAATGGAAACTTTTCCTTTGATTAGACATGGAGCATCATTTCCAAATCTAACACTATTTCCATTATACTAGGTAAAGGTAAAAAACTTACTTTTGTCCCCTGTCATGTGATGTGAGCATCCACTATCTATGATCCACCTGTCATTCTTGTTTACATAAGTTACCAGTGTTGTTACCTCATCTTCATCTGAATCATCCTTCATGGCTACATAAACTACCTCATTATCATTTTCATCATAATTATCTTCTTCAACAATGTAGCACTTTTTTCCTTATTCTTTGTAATCTATGCTATCATCTTCTCTTCTATTCTTGTACTTGTTGCCTTCTCTATATTTCTTTTTCTATGTGCAACTTCCAAAAATATGTCCTACTTCATTGCAATTAAAACAAATGATAGGTAGCTTACATTTGAATTTACCTTTGCTTTTGTGAAATCTTCTGGCTAGCAATGCTTCCAATTGTTCCACAACTTATTCATCTATGCTACTGTCACTAGATGCATATTTTATCTTTCTTTTCTTCTTCTTTGGTTTCACCTCTTCAATGTCTTTCAATAATAGCTTGGCCTTGAAAGTAGATTCAAGATTCTCAGGTTCGTAGTTATCAAAGTTGAATAACTCAAATGTAGTAAGTCTTCCTACTATACCTTCAAGAGTTAGCTTATTTCTTAGTATGCATCTCAACTCTTGGATGGTTGATACTCTAATAGCATAGATGAGAGCAAGGTTCTTAAGACTTTGCTAATAATAGTTTCATCATCTAAATGACTAGCTGAACTTCTTATTGCACTTACTACTTCCTTTATTCTAGAGGCATATTAAACAATGTTCTCACCTTCCTCCATTCTCATGTCATCAAAATTTACTCTGAGGATTTCTCTTTTTTCTCTTTGGACATTCTGACCTCCTCCATAAATATTTGATAAGACTTCACACATCTTGAATATAGAGACACATCCCTTGATATCATCAAATTTAGCATAGCTAAAAGCAGAGGCAATCTCCAAAATTGCTTGATTGTGCTCCTTCTTTTTCTTCATATCTTCTATAGTAGGGACACCAACTAGATCAACATATTCCACTTTGATTGAGGTTTTTGCATGATCACCTATTGATCCAAGAAGTAGCTTCATTAAACTTTTCCATGCAGTGAAGTTATCTCTGTTGAGCTTGGGAACGTCTCTCTTAGACATCTTGATCTTTCTACTTCTAGTACCTTTAAACCAAATTAGCACATGGCTTTGATACCAATTGCTACAAATACTTTAGAATAATTGAGAGGGGGGTGAATCAGTTATTCAAGGTCCAAATTTCCTAATAAATTTTTTTCGCTAACTAACCATTCATCCAGGGTAAACATTCTTCTTAGCAAGTTACTGATAAATTAACATGTAGGAATAAAACATGAAAGATCAACACATAGCACAATGATTTATGTGGAAACCAAATTTGGGAAAAACCTCCAATAACATGCTACTCTTTTCTCACTCTTCTAAAGTGATGCCCTCTAAAAGGGCTACCCTATTAAAGGCTACAAAACACATTGTTAAATGTGACCCTATTAAGGGTTTTCAACCACCTTGTTAGAAGTGGGCTTGGTTAAAGGACTTTAGAAAATTTACTTTGAATGCCACCCTATTAAAGCATTTTCAAAATGTTTGTTAAACCAACCTAAGTCCATAGGATTTTTCCCTAACTAGTACAATTTCTAGAGAGTAACAATAAGGGCTTTTGATCTGATACAACTCACAACATCACTTGTAGATTTTAGATCTCAATTCAATTCACAAATTTGCCTAGTTTTTAGTCTCTGCAGCTCTGACATCTTGTCCTCCTTTCAAGCTTTGTCTCCTCCAGTCTCCATGCTCATTATACCAATGCAATCTCCTCCATGGTCACCTATTAAAGTAGAGTCTATGTACTATGTTCCTCCCTCTCGATGCTTTCTCCTTGACACCACACACACTCTCCAACCTTTTTCTTTTTGACCTATAACTCCTTGAGTAGGAGTTTGGAATACCTTTCTTGCTCTAATCTTCTCACTCTTATTTTGAGTTCAAATGGATTAGGTAAGATGCAATGTATCTTCCCTTTGTCTTGTTTCTTCTAGAAACATCTTGTAGAATCCACCTGTATTTGACTAAAAATGGTTAACCTAGAATTTTGTGCCACCAACTCAACATTCTTATCTTCCATTTGGTTCAAAAAATTCAAGGTAACAAACTTGTTAGCTCAGATCTGGCAAATCTTTGACTTTACAAATAATGTAGTAGCTTGACACTATTAACTCTCTGATGCTTGACACATACTATGTTACTCACCACCTACTATGGATTAACTCAGCATCAACTAAGTTTTATTGATGCTCGACACCTATTACATTTTATATATCGTGGCACCTAAACTTGCTTGACACCTTTTGTTTCTCTCAGCACACACTAGATTTTGCATTTCCTCGACACTTACTGATAATCTACTGAGTATGATCTAACTTGCTCGGCACCCACTTCTGAATTTAGTCAAGCTTTATAGATAGTTTTATTATAACTTATTCTTCTAGAGTTTCTAAGTGTGGCCAACCTTTGTATCTTCAAGTGTATTATCAATACATCATTTTACCATTGTCTTAACTGACCCTTGTACTTCATTTCCCTTAGGTGCTTTTGTTACATCTTATTGATTAAATCCTCTTCATCAATCAACTAAGTGATAGTACTTTGGGTCTTATAGGAATTTTTCATTCCAACAAATAGCAAGTTTGACATTAGTGACAAAACAATGATTGAAAACATTCTTTATCAACAATCTTCCTTCTTCAGTAATGATCTTCTCAATCAAATTGGAAGCAATTTTAGGGTCCTAGCACTTACCATAGCCCCCATATATTATTTATATCTTACCAGATACACTCCAAAACAACCAACTATGCCTTTCTAGGCCCCATGCGCACCATGGGTGCACTCTACACTATTTGGGTGCACTTGGTTAGCTAGGTTTCAAAAATTTTAGTTTTGGGTAATTTTTAGGCACCATTTCTCCAAAACCTACTTCCGCTATCCCAACTATGCCTAGAAACTATCAAATGCACCCTTTTAGGACCCAAGTATTCCATGGGCATAGTTAGCACTGTCTGAGTGCACTTGGAGACATCCCAAGTCATTCTGGCATTCTAGAGTGCAGTCTTCTCTATCAAATCATAGTTGGTCCACACAAAGCACATATTTTGGTTTCAATTTCATGTTAGGACCTAGAGTAGATGATTTTATGTTACTAATAATCTATTTTTAGCATGTTATGATTGTTGGGAGAAGACATTTAATGAAATACTACTAATGCTTGTTTGTAGGATGGTGCAAGAGCACCTAAAGTACAAGAACATGAGAAAGTTAAGATTCCTTATTTGAGATATTAAATCCATTTGAATAATTTATATTGTATTTGGATCAAGTTGTAAAATCTATGAAGCAATTTTTTCAAAAATGTAAAAGTTGCATAAAAAGTTGTAAAATGCAACATTGAGAAAGTTGCTACCAATACAAAAATGATGTAAAAAGGAATATGGTTGATCTTGGGGATAGTTAGGAAGATTTGTAACTATAAAGTAGATATAAATACCATTATATGGTTGAAATAAATCAATTTGGAGAAGAGAAAATAATTTGATACATTTTCGATGCATTCTATTGTTGTTGTTTTGATTGGTTTTTAAGTTTTAGTGTTGTTTCCAAGCCTTGTATGACCCTTTACAGATTAGAAACCATGTAATATAGTAATGAATAAATATATTGATGAATATACTTCTCATTATTTTGGTTTGGTTTAATTATATGAAGAAATGAATAAGTTATGAGCATTTTGGTAAAAGTGGGTATTTGCAGATTTGAGATTCCCTGAATATAGTCATGTTGCAGCGTGTGGTACGGACATATTTTGGATACTCAGGATGTCTAATAATATTAATTGGAAAGATATGTAAACTATATTTCATTTTCAATTGGTTTTAATCATTTTCATTTAGATTTATGAAAATTATGAAAATTTGAGTGAAAACTAGTTTTTAAATGCCTTCAATGGTGTTGCAGGTAAAGATTTGTGGTTATAAAATGATTTATGTATTGGAAAAATTAATGGATTACAGATTTGAAAACTAGAATTAGTAATGGATAATTTGGAATTGGTTTGGTATTATTTGAATTTATTTTGTGAAAGATATTTGATGCCCTAGGCAGGCTTAAATGTTTTACTTCTCGTTTATGATAGAGAAAATGGGTCTTGGTGCAGATAGTATAACTTATAATTGATTTCTTTTATTGTGCTCATATTTGGATATATTTTAGAAGGACTAAATTTAAATAAATAATCCAAATTTTTTGTCAATAAATTATCAAAAATGAAAGTTACGAATGATATTCTATGGAATAAAAATTAGATTATGTAAATGGTGAAATATTGATGAATGTTGTGTTTACCTTATGAGATGCCTCTAATTAATTGAATTATTTAATGTATTTTGAAGGGATTAGCAAGTATCCTAATGATTTTTTAGTTTTGTATGATGAATTTTCATTGAGTCGGTATAATAGCTCGAAGATATTGAGTTGGTGGGTAGAGCACTGGGGGAAGCAATCCACAATAGGACCTTAGAGATTTGATATTTGTTTTGTTGATAAGTTTTGGCTATAGGATTCTTATCCATCAAAGATATAGTGAGAATGTGTGTGTGTGGAAGATCTAAGAAGGGGTCTTAATATTGTATCCATTAAGATGAAGCTAGGTAGAAGGTGTAAAGAGAGAAACCACTAGGAGAGGGTGGTAGTGCATCTTCTAGGGTGTTGGATGGGTAAGATGGCAATAGGTTGGTAGTTGTGTAGAAACAAGAGGAATGGTGGATTTATGGAACCCTTGTATGAAAACCATTAATGCTCCATTGATAGGAGTGTTTGAGGTGATTTTGAGGGCATTCTTGTGTCTTTAAAGGAAAATATGATGGTGATAAAGGCATGAAGAGGAAAAGGAAAATAAAGGTAAAGAAGAAGATTTTTGGTCTAAATTTCTTGCTTGTTATTGGTTCCATATTTCCAAGAGACTTGGAAACTTTTTAAGGCTAGGAGTATGGTGCACAAGCACCTAAAGTACAAGAACATGAGAAAATTAAGATTCCTTATTTGAGATATTTAAATCCATTTGAGTCATTTATATTGTATTTGGGTCAAGTTGTAAAGGTTATGAAGCCATTTTTTGAAAATGTAAAAGTTGCATAAAAATTTGTAAAATGCAACATTGAGAAAGTTGCTAACAATACAAAAATGATGTAAAAAGGTATATAGTTGGTAATGGGGGTAGTTAAGAAGGTTTATAACTATAATATGGATATAAATACCATTTTATGGTTGAAACAAATCAATTTTGAGAAGAGGAAATATTTTTATACATTTTTGGTGCATTCTATTATTGTTGTTTTGATTGGTTATTTCAGTTTTAGTGTTGTTTCTAGGCCTTGTACAGCCCTGTGTAGCCTAGAAACCATGTAATATATTTTAGGATAGATAAAATGATGAATCCTATCTTCTCATGCTTTTGGTTTGGTTCAATTTGATGAAGAAATGACTAAGATATGATCATTTTGGTGAAAGTGGGTATTTGCAGATTTGAGATTCCCTAAATACAGTCATGTTGTAGCATGTAGTACAGACACATTTTGCATAATCAGGACCTCTAATAATATTAATTGGAAAGATATGTGAACTATATTTCATTTCCAATTGGTTTGAATCATTTTCAATTTATATTTTTGAAAGTTATGAATATTTGAGTGAAAACTAGTTTTTAAATGCCTTCAATGGTGTTGTAGACAAAGATTTGTGGTTATAAAATTATTTATGTATTGGAAAAATTAATGGCTTATAGATTTGGAAACTAGACTCACAATAGATAATTTAGAATTGGTTTATTTTTATTTAAATTTTTTTTGTGAATGATATTTGATGCCCTAGGTAGGGTTAGATGTTTTACTTCTAGTTTATGACAGAGAAAATGGGTCTTTGTTTAGATAGTACAACTTGTAATTGGGTTGTTTTATTGGGATGATATTTGGATATATTTTAGAAGGACTAAATTTAAATAAATAATCAAAATGGTTTTGCAAGAAATTATCAAAAATGAAAGTTATGAATGATATTCTATGGAATAGAAATCAGATTATGTAAATGGTGAAATATTGATGAATGTTGTGTCTACCTTATGAGATGCCTCTAATTAATGGAATTATTTAATGTATTTTGAAGGCATCAGCATGTATCCTACTGATTTTTTGGTTTTGTATGATGCCTCTACATCATAGGACATTGTTAAAGACCTATGTTCTTGTCAAAACTGTATGTGTTATTTTTCTAGATTAGACAACACTTTGTTTGATGCACTAAAATGAACTTTCTACACTACTTGGTGTCTATGCATTATTTAGAACCCTAGGCTTTGCATGGACATATCCTCTCCCCTTACCATTCATGGATCTTGGGTGTAAGAGAATTCCATACAATTTCTATATAGAGGCCTACCTTAGATCCAAGACTCACCACTTTGTGAGCCTCAGGGCATGACCTCAAAGTAGTAATGGACCAAAGCCAATTCAACGTTCCAAACACTATAAAAAACTTGATATATAAGTGTTAGCTTTTGTATTTGACTGTGTTTAGTTTTTAACCATCAACATTTCGGATCATACTACATGATCCATCATCAGGATGCTAGAGATCAAGAAGAACAAAAAATGGATCATGTAGTATGATCCAAAATGTTGATGGTAAAAAACTATGGATTGTGGAAATATCATAGATGAAAATTGATATAGTTAATGTTGTGTCAGTGATATTGATACATGATAGCTCTCCTCAAGTACCCTTGTGGTGCGTTAAACCCCAGATCTTGGGGCTGGGAGACCTTCAAAGGAAGTCTATCATTCACTTGTTGAATGGGATGCTTGAACTTAATACCTTTTTTTAGAGGCCAAAAACCTTTCTATCCATAGGTGGTCACCCATGCCCATGAAGAAATCCCACATTCACGTGGTCTTTAGTGGAGACAATAGTACCTTGGGAAGTAATGCCCCATGGGAAGCAAATCTTTGTAGTCCCGAGAAGTGAGTGTACTATAAGGGGGAGCCTATGGTGCCAAGATTATATGTTGAACACTCTAGATAAGCATGAATGAAATTTAATTCAAGTGGGAATTCAGTGGACATAGACTTAAAGCCTAGTTTTTCATGTGTCTTTTCACTTTAACAATAACTATTCTTTCTTATTATGTCTTGTGTATGTAAAACATTAATCAGGATAAAGCCAACTTAAAAATTTACACCTTGGATACTATTCAAAGCTTTTAAAAACATTACACATTGTCAAAACTTTACATCTCTTGTCAAAACCTTGAAAACTTTGTCAAAAACACTTGAAACTTGGAAAACATGGCAACTTGTAACCCTAGAAGTGCTTGGCATGACTTAGATTCCACCTTTGTATAGCATCCACTTGCATTTATCATCCTTTGAGCCTCATACCTACATTCTCTAGGCCTCATATTGCATCTTTTTAGTCCTCATCGTGCATCCCTCATCTTTCACATTGCATTTATTAGCATTTACTTTGCATCCCTTAGTCTTTGCATTTCAACCCCAAAACCTGTATTTTCCATCTTGCATCCTTGCATGCCCAAACCTCATCTTTCACACTATAAAAATCATTACATGTTTCCTAACCATAATTTTTCACATTCATCCTAGCCTTAGTGATATCCTCTACCATTTGGCTCTTTGGAACATCAACTTGGAAATGACAGAACCCAAAATTGCTCTAGGTTTAGCCCAGCTTACAAACTGCACTCTAGTTGGTCCCAAGTGTGCCATGGGGTTAGTTGGATCTATTTTACTACACTTGGTAGTATAAGAATCCATTTTGGACTTCTAGGTATCATTTTGGGACCTTAGGAGTGTCATTAGGTACTTGGATAGGCCCCCCTTTCTCAACATATCTTGATCTACATTATGCATGTCGTAACCATCATTGTCTTCACTTAGGTATTCATTCCTTAGGTCATAAACCTCATTTTCATATTCATTATTATCCTAACATCATTCCTATTATCCTAGCTCTCTATTATATCAACTTAGCAATCACCTAGCTTAGAATCAATAGATATTCAACCCAATCTCCCAACCACATCATGAAACTACCAACTGCACTCAAACGAGACCCAAGTGCACTATAGGTGTAGTTGGCATTTTTGAAGCACACTTGGTACTCTCAAACCACACTTGGTGAACAAAAACACCATTTTGGGTCTCTAAACTATATTTTAGGACCCTAGAACTATATTTAGAAGCCTTTGTAGTTCCTCATTCTGCATATTACCCAAAACAACATCTTGTACCCCAAACCTCATTTTTCATCCTATGAACTTTTCATATTGCATATCCAATCAGCATAACTATCATTTGGATGACCCTAAGAATCATTTTTAACTCAAAATCTTTGAACTTTGTCAAAAATTTGAACAAAGTATGAGTCTTAGAGTATCTCCCAATGTTGATAGATGATGGATCTTTACTAGTCCTTTTGTCATTTTTATCATTTTTCTTTGGTCAAAATCTATCTATGTCTTGATGGATTTTATGTTGTCTTCTTTATAAACTTAATATTTTTCTCTTTTATCTCTTTTTGGTCAAGATCCACAGTCCATCTTCACAAGGCTAAACTCTGAGACAAAATACTTTTCAAAGATTTGATTCTAAGTTCAAAATCTTGCATACAGCCTTGTCATATCATTATCATATTTCTAGTCTCCCTAAATGTCATTTTGACTTACCATAATGGAATATCCCCTTCATCTTTAATTGTTGAAAACCCTAGTATCATTTCCAATATTGAACCATATCAACTTATCCATCAATCAACATGTCTTCTTGATTTCATACCCTCATATTGAATGTCCTAAACATCATTATCAACCTTAGCATAACATCCTTTTCATAATCCTACTTGTGTATATCAACCTCTAACATTTTTACCAAATCTAAGATCCAACCCTAATCTTCATTTTCATCCCCTTTGATCAAAATTCCAAAATGTCACTTTACATTTGAATTTCATAATTTTGATAAGACATTTTCACCTTCCATATCAAAACCCTTGTTAATTTAGCACTTCCTTAGGTTGCACAACATCCCTAAATACTTAAAAATCCAAAAAATACTCATATCTTCCATACCCACTTCCATATTTCTAAGTTTTCTCCTATTTTACTAATTGTACCCTTGTTTTACCAACTCCACACTTCAAGTGCATAGTTGGAAATTTTAGTGTGTAGTTGGTAGTTTCAAAGTGCACTTGGTAATTAGTCATTTTATTTTAGGTTCCAAGATGTAAATTTTTAATTCTATAGCTTGCATTTGCACCCCTAATCCCTAGAAAACACCCAAAAATGCTCAAGTCATTCACATTCCACATATTGGTCACCCTAACACCTCTTTTTACCAATTTCATACCTTCTTCTTACCAACTGCTTGCCTTCAATTTCCCACATTCAGGTCCCCAAGTGCAGCAAGGGTGCACTTGGTACTGTCTAATCATAGTTGATAGTTTAGGTGTGCACTTAGGATGCAGAGTGTTCATTTGGGTTTTCCTCTACTACATCTGCATCTTTAGGTATCATGGCAACACTTAAAAGGATACAATTAGCTTAGAGACCTAAAACACTATATCAACCTTTATCTTTTGAGGTACAAACACAACCCAAGGTGCAACCTAAAACACATCCAAAATAAATGAATAACAAGAAACCCCAAAAAATGTTTAATGAGGACCAAATCAAAGCATCACAACCTTTACTTATGGACCCCTTAAGCATGTATCCACAAGATCATAACCACCAAGGAATGACACTACCAACCTTAAACAACACACCTACTATGATATTTCTTTCAAACACTTCTCCTACACATAGAATGTTTCAATGGAGCCCTAACTTTGATCCCATATTTGAATCGATACCACCCAGAGGTGGAAGTGTACCAACCACACCTGAGGATGAACAAACACACTCCTTCAAATTTAGAAAACCCAACAAAAGTACATTTAACTCCAACATATCAAATATATAACAAGGTATTGTACACCTAAGTGATGACTTTGACATAGATTATGGCATCACTTGTGAAGAAATCTCTAAGGCTTGCCGAGACAAGAATTTTCACAAAAACTTTAAACATTTGGTAGCCGAAGAAATTGTTAAATTTAACCCAAACTTGGAGGGACCTATGTCCAAATATATAGACACCCCAACATTCAAAAACATACAACCCATGATTAATTTGGACTTGGACAAGGGAAAACAAGCTTTGAAATTTTCAAACACACATATGACACCTACAAGATCTCACCAGAAATCAACCTTTGAGACCCTACAAAGAACCTTCAAACACATCAACATAAATCCCTTGTTTGACAAACCTCCTTCTATCAACTACAACAACACTCTTCGTAAGTATCCCAAGAGAACACTAAGCATTGATCTCAACCAAATAATACAAAAAAAGACATACCTATGGGGACTTTCACTCTAGGGATGAAAAATATACCTCCTTTGGAGGAGAATCAACAAAGTGAACCCTTGCTCCTAATTTTACCAAATGTTATGATATCAAATTATTGGACTAACCACTAGCCTTCCCCTTTGAGATTTGTGACATCTCTTAACCACCTCTTGTGTTCTATAAGTCTAGTGGTTGTATCAGGTATTAATTGGTCACTCTTTTTCTAGTGCAACAACAACCCAAGCTTGTAACAAGTGTTATTAGAGCTTGGTCATAGGTTTGAATCTCCTCGGGTAATGCTAAGGGGGGAATTTTTGGACTAACCACCAAAATTTCCCTTCAAGATTTGAGACATGGCTTATTTGCCTCCTATGTTCTATATGTCCAGTGTATCAGGCATTACCAGGTCGATCTTTTGGTGCAACAAAAACCCTAGCTTGTAACACAAATGTTATGGAGCCCCTTATGAACACACCATGTAAAGCGTCAATTGCAAAAACCCCTATTGACTTTCAAAGGAAGAGCCTTATTGAAATTTCATCCATTCCCAAAATGAACACGTCTCATTACTAAATAAATATGATGTTCTGAGGAGAAACATCTAACACACAAAAGTATGAAACCAACAACCCAAACATGGTGTTCAATCCTCAAAGGCATAACCAACTTCAAGGACACCAAAAACCTACAATAGTACAAGGACTTAAAATTTCTAAGGCACAACCAAGTCAAAATCCACTTAACATGCATATAGCATATCAATAGCAACATCAACCACAACAACAACCTCAAGTGGTGCAAGGATCCAAAATCCCTAACACACAAGCCAATGCAAATCCACTTGACTTAGACACAACGTACTAGAAAAATTCCAACAACAACATGCCATGCTTGCTAAACAAAAAGAGCAACTAAAACAATAGTTGTAACACCAAAGATGCATAGAGCAACAACATATGTCACATCAACCTCAATAACCTCCAAAAAAAATTCACATACATAGTATCACATGTAACCCATATAGGTATCTCAACAAAAATTGCAACAAATGACATGAAAACAACCACAACAAGTGATACAACAACCTATAGTGCAACCATCACAACCATTACCACAATGAGTATTACAACAAGTACCCAGCATGACCACAATAAGGACCCTTTTGTCTTCAAGGTACTAACATACCTCCACCACCTAGTGACACATGACCAAACTCTTTAGACATAGAAATGTCAGAACCAAGTAGACATAGTCCTAGCCATAGAAAACGATCTACTTGTAGACACAAAAGACTCAAAGTGAAGACTATCATTCAAAACCCTAATAAGGAGTTACTAAAAAATTAAAACAACTCTCTAAATAAGTTGTTTCAATTTCCTCTATACATAGAAAGGGACTTATGTCCTAATCCATTCGATAAAAACCTGTATTTTCCTCTATTCCCAAAACATTTTGAGGCACTAAGATTCAAAAATATTGAGGAAAAGGAAACCCCATTGATTACATTAGGGAATTTTATGCATCTTGTATTGAACTTAGTGATGACTCCACCGGCCTTATGAGACGTTTCCCTCATTCTCTAGGTGGGCCCACACTTGAATGGTACTCCAAACTTCTTGGAAATATCAAATCTTGGTCAGAATTAGTAGAAAAATTCATCTCTCACTTTGCCTTTAACATTACAAAAAAGGTGAAATTTTATGATTTATGCTCAACTAAGTAGAAGATGGGAGAACCATTTATCACAATTCTATTATGTTGGAGAAATTTAGTCAATCAATGCTCACTGAACATTCTTGAGGAACAAAAAGTTAATATGTGCATTAAAAATCTAGCCACAGATTTAATGTACAAACTCAAGATCAAAAGTCCAAGCATTGTTTCCAAGTTAATGAAAAAAGAGGTTGCTATTGAAGATGCTCTCATCCATAAGGGCATCCTCAAAACCAACAAGGAGAACACCAACACCAACTCATATAATGATAAGGAAAATTTTTTGTCCAAGAATATGAATGTAACCAATGATGGCATTGTGGATGCATGGAAAATTAGTGCAACACAACCTCAATTGACTCTAAAAGGTGAAAACTCTACAAATTCACAAACTCCCATTCAAACACCACCTCAATAATAGAAGACTAAAACATCGATGCAAGACAAATGATGTAGGAGCATCCAGAGGTATAAGGGCAATCCTGTGTCAACCAAAAAAATGTACTTAGAATTAGTTTTTGTTTCATGTGTTTTCATTTTTGGATACCCATTTGGGTCAAATAAAGGTTCCAACTCTCACAGTTCCACTATCAGTGTTCTAGGATAGAGTATTTTAACACCTTGGGATAAGTGTAAATGTTGGAAAAATAGGAGTATGAAATTGAGCAATAATTTTGGTGAACCAGAAGGTGTAAATTGGTCAAAAAATTTGTAATTTTAATTTAGAGCATTCCAGAAAAAGAATCAGGTCGAAAGGCCCCACGGTTTGAAAGTTATTGCAATTTTTTGGTTTTTGGTGACCTCCTAAGAATGCTTCAAAGTCAAGTTAGGGGCATTAAATGACCTTGAATGGGTCCAAAAAATGGGAGATGAGAAAAGCTTGTCCATAAGGCTATAGAGTGCTTTGAGAGCTTTTTGGAAATATAAACGGTTCGTCAATCGGAGCTATGGTTCAAAAGTTATGCCTCCCAAAAGTTTGGTTACCATTTTTGGATTCTTCTAATTTTGTGTCGGCTTCTAATGTGACTTCTAGAGCCTTCTATTTGGTCGGTGGATGCTACCTAACACTTTCTAGAATGTATTCCTAACCCTTAACCCTCTGGCATCTATTTAAGAACATTTTTGGCATTGTAAAAGGGAGTTCAGAGTGGAGTTTGAGAGGAGGTACTAAAAGGAGAAATCATCTCCAGACTTATATTGTTGTAAGCCCTTAGGGCATGTCTTGAAGTCTATTTTCTCTGTATTGAATGTAATAGCATATTTACATAGTTAATACAATTTTATCTTTCCTATTGTGTCCATTCTGTGCTTGGGTCGTGTCCCCATCAAGTGGTATCAGAGCTAGTTTTCCTGAGTGTGTAGATAGAGCACCGATTGTGAGGCAGTTTGCACTAGGACTGTGTGGTTGTCGATTTGAGTTAAGAAGATGCCTCCATGAAGAGAGCATGGTGGAAGGGTTGGAGCTATTAATCCTGAGGAGGTTAGAGCCCTCCAAAGGCAGGTACAAGCATTGTAGGAGGAGCTCCATAGAGGAACAAATGTTGCCATAGGTGATGAAAGTGAGGATGATAATGAAGAAGAAGAAATTGGACCAGAAGGGGAATTTAATGGGGAAGTTCTGAATCAGAAAGAGGAAAAGCTTCTTAGGGTCATTACTAAGTTTGGAAAAAGACCTACAATTGATGTGGGTGTATTTTCAAGAAATTTGAAATCAGATGAGTTGATTGATTGGATCAATGAATTGGAAGAATACTTTGAGTATGAGGATATCAAGGACCCAAATAGGGTTAAGTTTGCAAAGGCCAAACTGAAAGGACATGCCAAAATCTGGTGGCAAGAGGCTCAATTGGAAAGAAATATAAGAGGAAAGGAGAAGATCACAAGGTGGGATCGTATGGTGGAAAAACTGAAGAAACAGTTCATTCTTGTTGATTATGAGATTGATTTGTTTAAGAAGATGCATGGGTTAAATCAAGCAGGAAAATTAGTCCAGGAATATATAGAGGAGTTTTATTTACTTTTGATTAGAGTGGGGCATGTAGAAGCAAATAAGGAGAAGGTTGCTCATTATATCAGTGGGTTGCGACCTAGCATCTAGGAGGAATTAAGTCTGGTAAGAATGACCAGTGTTTAAGAGGCATACCAGTTTGCCCTACAAGATGAAGAGAAGCTAAATAATAGGTTTGAAGGGAGACAAAGAGGGTATGGTCAAGGAGGAAGGGGTAGTGGTAGGCCATCTGGAGGATGAAATGAAACCCAAAGGAAAAATGAAGATGTGGGTACTAGCAGGAACTAGAGGAATGAGGGTTTCAACCGCTCTCGTGATCAAGACTTTGGAAATCAGAGAGGATGAGGTAGAGGACATGGACAAGGAAGAGGAGGCTTCTTTGGTACATGTTTCCATTGCAATGAAGAAGGTCATCATGCCTTTGAATTCCCTTAATGATAAGGAAGGATAGATAGGAGAGCTAAGGGTCAAGCTAGGGTTGCTCATGTGGATGAGGATGCACAATCATCACATTTAGAAGATGCAAAAAGAGGAGAGACTTTAGTAAATGAAAGGGTCCTACTAAGTGGTGAGATTGAACCAAGACAAAGGAGTCTATTTTGTACCAGGTCCAAGTGTGAGGATAAATGTTGTGATGTGATCATTGATGGTGGTAGCATTGATAACTTGGTATCAGAGGAGATGGTCTCCAAGCCGAACCTCAAGAGGGAGAAACACCCCCAGCCCTATCTAATTGCTTGGGTGAAAGATGATGATAAGGTCCTAGTAAGTGAACAATGTTTAGTGAAATTCAAAATTGGGAGCTACCATGATGAAGTTCTCTGTGATGTTATTCCAATGGATGTTTGCATTCTATTGTTGGGAAGATCGTGGAAGTTTGATAGGCATGCAGTACATGACGGTCATGCAAACACATACTCTCTAACAAAGGATGGAGTTTGCCACAATTTGAAGCCCATGAAAAGGGAAGGTGAAAAGGTATGTAGCAGTGCTAGGTTTTGTCTTGTTGATAGAAGGAAGTTTTTAGATGGCATGAAACATCAGCGTATGTGCTATGCTTTGATTCCTAGGAAAGATAAAGAAGGTAGTAGTGAAATACCACTTGAAGTTTTAGATTTACTAGGTGAGTTTGGAGATATCATCTTTGATAATGTTCCAAAAGGATTGCCACTAGTAAGGCAAATTAGTCATTAGATAGATTTAATCCCAGGAGCTAGTTTGCCTAACAAGGCTACTCACAGGATGACTCCTACTGAAACTGAGGAGCTAAATAGACAGGTGCAGGAGCTATTGAGAAAGGGTTTGATTTGAGAGAGCCTGAGTCCATGTGCAGTACCTGCAGTACTAGCACCAAAGAAGGATGGAGAGTGGAGGATGTGTACAAACTCTCGAGCTATAAATAGGATAACCATCAAGTATCAATTTCCTTTGCCAAGAATGGATGATCTTATGGACTGCTTGAGTGGAGCTCAGTACTTTACAAAGATAGATCTCAAGAGTGGCTATCATCAGATATGAATACAAGAAGGAGATGAGTGAAAAACAGCCTTCAAGACCAAGGAGGGTCTTTATGAGTGGTTAGTCATGCCCTTTGGATTGACGAATTCCCCAAGCACCTTCATGTGGCTTATGAATGAGGTACTTAAGAAGTTCTTGGGAAAATTTGTTATTGTCTATTTGGATGATATTTTAATTTTCAGCAAGACTTTGGAAGAACATTTATTGTATATTCATAGTGTCCTTGAAAGGTTAAGGGAAGAGAAAATTTTAATTAATATGAAGAAGTGTATCTTTGTAAAAAGGGAGTTAGTCTACTTGGGGTTTGTTATATCACCTAAAGGTCTCAAAATGGATCCAAAGAAGGTAACAGCCATCTTGGAATGGCCTACTCCAAGGTCTACTATTGAGGTAAGATTATTTCATGGTCTTGTTAGTTTTTATAGGAAGTTCATTAAGAATTTCAGTGGCATATGTGCAACTCTGACTGACACAATAAGAGGGGATAGAAAAGAGTTCAAATGGATTGCGATAGCTGCGAGAAGTTTTGAATTGCTAAAGAAGAAGGTGACAGAACAACCTATGTTGGCACTTCCAAATTTTAGAAAGGTGTTCCAAGTGGATTATGATGGTAGTGGTAGTGTTATTGGGGCTATATTAAGCCAAGAAGGTAAGCCTATTGCATATTTTAGTGAAAAATTGAATGATGCAAAAAGGAAGTATTCTATTTATGATCAAGAGTTCTATGCAATAGTTCAAGCTTTAAAAAAATGGAGGCATTATTTATTGCCAAAGGAATTTGTTTTGTATACTGATCACCAGGCATTACAATACCTAAATAGCCAAGGTAAATTGAATCAAAGGCATATGAAGTGGGTAGAGTTCTTGTAGAACTATACATTTGTGTTGAAGCATAGAAGTGGAAAATCTAACAGGGTTGCAGATGCATTAAGTAGGAGACAATTGTTGCTTACAGTAATGCAGGTTGAAGTAGTTGGGTTTGATGAACTCAAGAAATAATACCCTAAGGATCTTGATTTTGCTGAAGCGTGGAAAGCTTGTAAGGAGCCTATTTCTGTAGACAGAACTAAGCGGTTAGACTATCTAATTCAGGATGGTATGTTATTCAAGGGCAGTCAATTATGCATTCCAAGGAGTTCCATGAGGGAAAATCTGATTAAGGAGGAACACAGTGGATGGATGGCAGGACATTTTGGTCAAGATAAGACCATTTCCATTCTTAGAGAACATTATTTTTGGCCTCATATTTTGTAGGATGTGAAGAAGTTTGTACAAAGTTGTCAGATTTGTCAAGATGCCAAGGGATTTAGTCACAATACTGGACTGTATCAGCCATTTCCTATTCCATCGAATCCATGGGAGGACATAAGTATGGATTTTGTTCTTGGATTGCCAAGGACAAAAAGGGGTAATGACTCAGTATTTGTGGTGGTTGATAGGTTCTCCAAAATGGCTCATTTCATTCCATGCCACAAAACTCATGATGCTATCCATATTGCAGACTTGTTTTTTAGAGAGGTGGTCAGACTATATGGTCTTCCAAGGAGTATAGTTTTTGACAGAGATACTAAATTTGTAGGGTATTTCTAGAGAACATTATGGAAGAAGTTGAGAACATACTTGAAATTCAGTTCCACACATCACCCGCAGACTGACGGCCAAACATAAGTGGTAAATAGAAGTTTGGGCAATTTGCTGAGATGTTTAGTTGGGGATAAACCCAAGGGGTGGGATTTGATTCTACCATAGGCAGAGTTTGCTTACAATAACTCTGTAAATAGGACTATTGGTAGATCACCATTCCAAATTGTATATGGAAGTAACCCAAGGGCTGCACCAGAGTTGAGGAAGATAGAGCAAGGGGAGAGGACAAGTGCTAAAGCTAAAGAGTTTGCTGAACATATCAAGCCTCTACATGAGGAGGTTCAGGCACACATTACCAAGATGAATCAAGAGTATAAAGCTAGGGCTGATCAAAGGAGAAGACATAAGGAATTCCAAGTAGGGGATCTAGTCATGGTACACTTATGGAAAGAAATATTTCCATCCGTTACTTACAACAAGCTGAAAATGAAGAAATTTGGTCCCTGCAAAATTTTGAAGAAACATGACTCAAGAAATGCATATGAGGTGGAGTTGCCAGATGGTATTCAAATTTCTCCTATTTTCAACATTGCAGACTTAAAAAAGTATCATGATGATGGTGCAGATGAGGGGCTAATGTTATAGCCATGTCCAATTCCTACTTCTAACAAGGAGGAGATAGAGGAGATTTTGGATAGTTGTGTGGGTAGGAGTACCATAAATAGGTAGTATGAATATTATTTGGTCAAGTGGAAAGGACGATCGATAGAGGACTCAACTTGGATTTCAGTAGTTGAGGTTTCCCATTTGGGATTTCCTCTACCATTCATAAAGTGACAGGGTCACTTTTCAATCTACCCTGGGTGTTTGATGCATGAGCATCCAGAGGTATAAGGGAAATCCTATGTCAACCAAAAAAATGTACTTAGACTTAGTTTTTGTTTCATTTGTTCTCATTTCTAGATACCTATTTGGGTCAAATAAAGGTTCCAACTCTCACAGTTCCACTATCAGTGTTCTACGATACAGTATTTGAACACCTTGGGATACATGTAAATGCCAAAAAAATAGGAGTATGAAATTGAGCCATCATTTTGGTGAACTATAAGGTGTAAATTGATTAGAAGATTTTAATTGTAAAATAGAGCATTCGAGAAAAAGAATCAGGTCGAAAGGCCCCACGGTTTGAAAGTTATTATAGTTTTTCAATTTTTGGTGACCTCCTAAGAATTCTTCAAAGTTAGGTTAGGGGCATTAAATGACCCCAAATAGGGCCAAAAAATGGGGGATGAGAAAATTTAGTCCATAAGGCTATAGAGCACTTCAAGAGCTTTTCAGAAATGTAAACGGTTCATCAATCGGA
Organism: Cupressus sempervirens; assembly: GCA_028749045.1. Lineage (NCBI taxonomy): Eukaryota > Viridiplantae > Streptophyta > Pinopsida > Cupressales > Cupressaceae > Cupressus > Cupressus sempervirens. The sequence goes on along the minus strand of CM053788.1, from coordinate 177,385,558 downwards.
GCTACGGTTCAAAAGTTATGCCTCCCAAAAGTTCGGTTACTATTTCTGGATTCTTCTAATTTTGTGCCGACTTCTAATGGGACTTCTAGAGCCTTCTATTTGGTCGATGGATGCCAACTAGCACTTTCTAGAATGTATTCCTAATCCTTAATCCTCTGGGGTCTATTTAAGAACATTTCTGGCATTGTAAAAGGTAGTTTGGAGTGGAGTTTGAGAGGAGGTACTAAAAGGAGAAATCATCTCCAGACTTATATTGTTGTAAGCCCTTAGGGCATGTTTTGAAGTTATTTTCTCTGTACTAAATGTAATAGCATATTTACACAGTTAATAAAATTTTCTCTTTCCTATTGTGTCCATTTTGTGCTTGGGTCGTGTCCCCATCAACAAACCTCAAAGACATCCGAGAACCAAAGACAAAAAATTCACACCCTTGGGAATATCTCTTGAGACTACAATTCAAAAATTACTTAGAAATAACTTCTTGCGATTACCCCTAATCAAAGATGAACCATTAACTAAAGTATAATGGTGAGATGACAAAAGAAATTGTGATTACCATCGCACCAAAAGACATAAGACCTCATCATGTTTCTAGCTTAAACATGCAATAGAAGACCTTACTTATGATGGTATGATCACAGTTGATCCATCACTACTAGTATCCAATTTTGATCACACTATTTTTAAAGATCCTTTAGGTAATCATGGAAAAGGGAAAGCCTCTAGTTCACATTTTGACTCATAGGCTAATTACACATGCATTGGATATGACTACACCATCAGTTATTTTAATGAGTCTCACTCCTACATATGCACATTCACCTTAAAGGCTAAGGATCCCCATTTCACTTTCACTATGCATCATACAAGGATGACCCTACCTAGAGCTCCTTCTAGACCTACTACCTCTACTAGACCTATATCCCCTAGTAGACCTAATGCTTTTGCATTATTTGATTATAGCCTTGTTGACTAGATCAACAAGAGCCTTGCTCAAATATCCATCATGGATTTACTACGTGCATCCACCCAACATCATAAGGTCTTGGATCAAGCCCTCAAAGACTCAGTAGTCCTAAATAACATTGAGTTTCCCATTTCTAGGCCATGATTGGGAACATATCCACATCACAACATATCACTTTTTCCCCTTGAGATATTCCTAAGGATAGACCCAACCACAATGACCCGCTTCACCTCAAATTTTTTATCCCTAACACCAAAGTCAAACATGTCTTGATAGATGGTGGAGTAGGATTAAACATTTGTACCCTTAAAGTTGTCAAGGGTTTGGGTTACTCTAAAGATGATGTGGATCCCTCTTGTAGAATCAAAATAAAGGACTATGATGATGGCAAACACTTCTCTAAGGACATTATCATAATACCCTTTAGTGTTGGTCCAACTACTAAGAATACATTATTCTAGGTCCCAGATATAAAAATGAATAGCAAGATGATACTAGGAGGTCCTTGGATCCATGCTATGAAAGAAGTGCCATCTACATATCATCAATGCCTAAAGTTCACCTACAATAGTGTGGAGGTTTCCGTCCTTGGTGATCCAAATCCTTCCCATTTTTGTGCTAATGTGAGAGGTTCTACTACATACCAAGTCCCAAAAAACTATGAAGCATAACCCATAGATTCCTCTAAATATGTGGACATTGATATGCTCCTTAGTTAAGCCAATGAAAAGATAAAGATTAAAGCCAAAGGGTGTGGAGAATACTTTATGTCTCAAGTATTCCACATTACGGAGTCACCACTTTCTCCCCAATCTTATGGTAAATCATAACTATTGCAAGCACAACATTCTGAGATCAATACACAAACTTCTATTTCCAACACATTCATTAGCCAAAGTGACCTACATGAAAAACATGTCTATGACAATACATCTATCTATATTGAGAAAGCAAAGTTAGAATAAGAACCCACTTTGATATATCCTAACAAGTATGTACTTGGGTTTATTATCATGCATAGATAAGGCTATGATGGATGTAGTGGTCTTGGATCTTAGCAACAAGGAAAAATTGAACTTATCACTATAAAAGGATGACCTCCTAGTTTGGGGTTTGGATTCAAACCATTGTAAATAGGTCCTCCTAGTACAAAGGTACCTATGTGTGAAATTATGAAGGTTTCAAATGATGAAAAGGTATCTTAGGACACCTAATGTAAAATAAATAATCCTTATGCACTTGACCATATCTTTTTTGACCACAATTATATCACTAAATAAGATACCTTCCACCAAAGTCCATTCAATATTGATGATGACATCCCCTCAATTTATCCTGACTTATTTGATTGGGACTGGCATGGAGCACCACTCTTTGATCAATTCAACAATGATGATGCTCATGTAAATGTCTTGGAACTCTATTAAGCTATTATAATTTATCGGAGAAAATTCTCTTGAATAGAACACATTGACATATTTTGGAGAGTCAACTCCATCTTCCAGTTACAAAATTAAAAGAAAAGGAAAAAATAACAAGAACATGTCTCTTGGTGAAAACCAAAGGCACCATTAGACCATAAATAATCAAAGCTAAGCAGCTCCCAAGGATACAAAATGAAAAATATGATGTTATGATTATCAGTGTTCCAATGCTCAACATGCCATGAAGTATTTTGGAGCTCTTTCGATTAGCCTTCAATTGAAAAGTCATCGATCTCAATCATCCTAGCTCTTTCTTATATCCAACTACTTATGCCCAAGTCCCACTATATAATTGTTCGATAACCAAAATCAAACCTCTATCCATCAAGCCTTTGCACATGCCATCATCAGTGACATCCCATGCAAAGGATCCTTTGTCCCAATTATCCTTAGATGCCTTGATTTGAAAGAGGCAAACATTATCTTACATATGGTACATGATGGTATCTCTTGAGGCCTTTCCATTGGTATGATTTTAGCTACAAAATTGAAACTAATCCTACGCAGTTATGGTTAGTTGTGGGTTCAAATATTATCATCTAGTAGCACTGACAACAAATTTCTTCTCAACATTTGTTAGAAACATTCTTAATTCTATCAAAAATTCCTAAAAAATAGCAAAAAATCATGAAAAAAGAAACAAAAAAGTAAAAAAACTCATGAAAAAGTGGATGCCTTGATGAAAACCTAGCAAACAGGCATCTTGGCATGCAAATTTGAGTCAAGAGAAAAATTATGTCCAAAAGTGAAAACCTAGAAAATAGGCACCATGTGTAATCAATTATTGCTCCTTCATCTATTGAGATTCCATCTAGATTTTATCCCCTTTTGTCATTCCCTATTCATATCCTTGATATTGCAAGACATCCCTAGTCCTTGATCATGGCCCATGAACTAGTTAATGTCCATTGTTATCTTACCCACACATCACCAGTCTGTACATACTTTGTCTTTGGCTTTTGTACATAGTTTGCATCTTGTCTGGAGGCATATCACCTACATAGTGCACAAGTTTGAACTTGAACCATGGGAATCTATATCCATTGGACTTATCACATATTAGATTGGAGCTAATGCTTGTGCCTCCTTATAATCCTAAAAAAAATCCTAAAAATTCAAATACAATCCTGAAAAAAAACCCTAAAAATTCAAATATGACATTGAAAAAATCCTAAAAAGTCCTGAATAAATCACCAAAAATTGTAAAAAGTCTTGAAAAAATGCATAAAAATTATAAAACATCTTGAACAAATCACTAAAAATTTGTAAAATGTCTTGAGAAAATTGATCAAAATCATACAATGTCCTGAAATAAACACTAAAAATTATAAAATGTCCTAAAGAAACGAGTAACAAAAAATAGAAAATATCCTCAAAACCCTAAAAATAAAAAAACCTACCACAAATTTTCAATAAAACTTTTTAATAGCCACTGTGGATGATCATCCCTTTTTCTTAAACACTTGTAGTTTCATAGACTGAAACTCAAAGCACAACACTTCAATGATAATCACACTATCTAAACAATTTGAACCAACAATCAATCCAAAATGTCACTATGAACCTATCACATGATCAACTTGTCAACCACTATCTACAAACCTAAAACACAAAAAAGTAAGTAGTAATGGACAATAATAGTTGTTGGATCATACTATTTAGTGAGTGATTTATTTTTTCTTCATTTTTCTTCGATCATGTTCCTATGCCACTCGATGATATAAATTGATCTATGAGAGTGGCTAGGATGGTTCAGGGTCATCTTTTATGTTATGTATGTTAAAATATACCTTTGAGAGTCTAGGGCCCGTATATATGCTTCAAGAAGGACAAGGTCATTTTCTGTCTGCATTATTCTTGTTTATGCAAAAGTTTTGCATTTGTTCTCTCACCCTCTATGCCATGATGCATTACATTCCATCTACCATATCAAAATAAAGCTCCATTGACATATAGTGCACTTTTTGAAAAGAAAAAGTCCTCACCTCATTAGAACTGGTCCTCATCTTGTCTCCTTGGTATTCTATCATTCATCTCATTCTAACTAGCCCTCATCATATCTCCTCTATCTCTTGAATTCCATTTCATCCATCACCATATTCATGTACTTGAATACACCAAAATCATCTTCATCTTGTATTCTTGCATTCTCACATCATTAGACATTGTCTGTCAACCAATAGTGGCGTTCCACCAAGTTTGGCCTCACTCTAACCTTTTCTTGACCAAGTTTGACCATATTTGAACATATTTGACTGATTTTAACCACGTTTTTACCTCTTTCTATCATTTTGGGCATGCACACAAAGATTTAGGTCATTCCAAGTCTAGTTAGGCTGATTTTGGCCCTTGGAGCCTTTTGGGGTGCAGTCTGCACTTTCAAAGCATAGTTGGGCTTACCAATTATGCTCAAGGCACACTTGGTGCTATCATAGCACACTTGGCATTGCCAAGTGTTCCCTAGGCATACTTGGGTGCATTTTTGGTACACTTGGGGTAGTTAGATGCCCAATATTGCTCCTAAAGCCCCTATTTTATACTCTGGAGCTCATAACTTTTGCATTTCAACTCTGATTTGAATCCATCAATCGCATTGGATTTGTATCTTCGTTGTGAAAAAAATTGACATATAATTTTCATTATTTTTTTCACTTCCTTGAGTGGTATCCCATGAAACTAATCTTGGGCCCCTAATCAACCTCACTTTGCACTCTAGACACCGTAACTTTTTTCTTTGATATTTCATTTGTGATCTATTAGTTACTATGGCTTTGTCATCTCATTATCTAAAAATTGACTCATCATATGCATATCTTAGTCAATTTATCAAGGGGGTACCTATATATATCATCCCTGCTGGGACATATTTTTATGGCTTTCTCATTAATTGTTCTTTGATACAATGCTCTAAATCACATTGTATCAAAGAGGGGAAAAATGTAGATGCTAAAAAATGGTTTGCATCTATAGTTTAATCATATTTTCATACTAACTCATCCAATTTTCTCATTTCACCAATTTTGATGTTTTGGCCAACATGATTATATCTCAACAATATTCTTCACCATTCATACCCTCCTTCACATCAATTGCAAATTATTTTAGAACCATTTCAACATCATCAAAATCATATCAAATTAATTTGGAATCATATCAAATCAACCTGGAATCACCCTAAATCAACTCTAAATCACCCATAATCAGTTCTAATCAACCCAAAATGTGCCAAAAATCCCAAATCTACCATCATATCTCAAGCATTGTCGTGTCCCTTAGTGCCTTAGAAATCTATCAAGCCTATCAATTTGACCTTAGTACTATCACAACTCTTAGTGCTAGGTAAATTTTCATTCACATCATTTGATCTTTAACATTGTCAAGTCTCTTAGTGTCAGATTGTGGTATTATCATATCAATTTAATAACATCAATAGTGTCCAGTGATGTTATCATGATCAACTCTATTAATCAATCTCAATCATGTAGAATTTATAATGTTAGTTAAATGTTACATGTCCTTAATCCATGTCATGTGTCCTTGGCATATTATCAATCCTAATAAGTCATTCAATTGTACCATGGCTTTGGTCTACCAATCATCATCTTAATTGATCTACATAATTGTCACATTTCATCAAAAGATATTTTCACACTTATCAAATCAAATTCGCCAATCATCTACTAATTTTCTCTATAGGATTGAATAACCCATGATTTAATCCTATGTCATTTCAATCATTTTATATCTCCCATTACTAATCATTCTTCCTAACTATCATTCTTAATTAATAAATATTATTAATTAATTGATTCATCATTCAAAAAACTATCAGAATTCACTATTTTCTAAGCTCTATTTTCCACCTCTAATTTCCAAATTACTAATTTCCATTTGAGTTGAACAACATATTTTTAATTCAAATATTCCACATAATCTTCACACAATCTTGACATCATCATGACACATGGAAATCTTACATCATCAATTATATCCTTACACTTGGCTAAGAATTGTCATAATCCATATATTCTTATTCCCTATGCATATCTATATTTAGACATCATTATAATAGATTCTTGGCTTTAAGTGGCTTTGAGGTGTCACATGACATGTCATAGATCATCCACCATATTTATTAATTTTGACTTCCATTCATCATACAATATTACATTTAGCATCTTGTGTCATATGTGTCATGGATTTCCAAAAGGAATCTCTTGCCAAGTTGCATATCCAAGGTGACGAGCCAATGCTCTCCTCTTGTGTGATGCATATAAATATAACTTTCTTCCTCTCATTTTAGGTCTAGAAATCTAAGTCTATAATCATTAAGCTTCAAATCACTCTTCTAGTACTCTCATAGAATTATCATATCATAGGCTTTTATTATTTAATTGTGTGCATTTTTAAGAATGGATTGAAGAAGCTAATCAAAGAGGGAGATTATTGAAGAAGACTATGTAGTTCAATCATTGTTTTGTCACTAATGCAAAACCTACTATTTGCTAGTAAGACAACTGCTTATAAGATTCAAGTAGTATCACTTAGTTGATTGATGAAGAGGATTTGATCAAAAGATGTAACAATAGCACCTAGAAGAAAGGTTGAGTTATGATTATGTAATAAAGCACAAGAATCAGTTAAGATAGTGATAACATGATGTATTGATAATGTACATAACATTACAAATGTTAGCTACACTAAGAAAGACTAGAAGAATAAGTTATACAAAGTTTGTCTACTAAGCTTGATCGAGTGGATAGTAGGTGTAGACACCTAAAATTGTCCAAATACCCTTTTCTTGACCAATTAAATAGATATTTATTATATATTTAATTATAGTCTTACCCTACCTTTAATTAAATAAATTTATACTTATTTAATTACATTTATCTTTCCTTGGTTTAAATAAATTTAGGTTTATTTAATCCTAGCCTATTTCCCCTCATCCCACTTACATCCTAACCCATTCACTTTAATTAAGTAAAGTACTTCATTTACTTAATTAATCTTTTTCTAATCTCACTTGGAATTAAATATTAAATTTAATCCTATTTGAGCACATGGCTCCTAACTTTAACCCTCACCCAACCTTACTTTCCTAACCAAACTCATCCTTCTAAGCCTACCCACTACTTAATCCCACTTACTTTTCCTAATCACCTTGCTAAATCCCTTTTTAATCCTAAGTGTGTGCTCACACATGTGTGAGGAACACTAACACTTCCCACACTCCTAACACTTCTCACACCTCTTACATTTTTGTCCCCCTTCACATGAGAATCAAGGTGTCTCACACATGTGTGAGAAACCATGCTTCTCACACCTCTTACACCTATCATTGACCCATCACATCAAAGGTTTCTCAAACATGTGTGAGAATCTTTCTCTGTTTGAATGGTCAAAAACCCTAATCCACATGGAGTCCACTTGGCCTCCATCTCATGGACACCTCATTGATCCTAAGAGATCCTAGCCCTTCATCTTGCATTGAATCTCAATTGTTCATTTCATCTCATTTCCTATAAAAGGAGAACCCCTTCCTCATCTCCATAAGCACTATCTAGCCTATTGTTATGCTACAGGATTTGTGAGCAACCACATCCCACAAAAATGAAATCATCAACCACTTGGTGATTTTATGATGTTTTCATTAGTGCTATTTTGAATGGTTTAAGCTCTTTTGATTTCAGTCATCATTATGCACAAGTTGTCTTTCATATTTGAGGTTTGCATAAATATGTAGGAATAGACTTTAGTTGATTATTGTTTATTCTGTTATTACATTTTTATGCAATACATTTTGACAAGCCTTGTGGAACCCACTTTATGGGTTTAAACTAATCATCTAACATGTTTTTGAATTTATTTGTGAGTTTTCAAGCTTGTAGGTTGAAGAAGCACTTGGAGATCAAGTTTTATGAGAAGTCTCAAATCAAGCTAAAAAGCCTACTATCATGCTTTAAGCACATAAGAGAAGTCTTTTAATATATAACACTATATATTTCTTATTTCTCTATTTCCAAGTCATAGAAGCATATATACATTGAATATACTTTGTTGTTAGTGGGAAAATGAAAAACTAAAAAAAAATCTCTATGTTTATTGACAAATTAATAGGTTAAAAAAAAAGTCTATTTTGTTTATTTTATCTTGTTTATGTTTTCTTTTTTATCATTTATATAAATATATTAACAATACAAATATATATTCTACCATATATATTTATATAATATATTTATACAAGTTGTAAAAAAATATATTGGAAAAAGTTTAGGTAGGAGAGAAAAATTTAAAATTTAAAATTTAAAAAAGTTTTTTAAAAACTCAAAATTTTTAGTGCAGTTTTGGCACCCATAGGCACCACCGCCAGTAGCACTCGCAAGCACCATCCCTATGCAATCATAGCCCACCACCACCTACAATCTCCACTCCCCCCACACCTCCCTCTCCCTTTCTTCTGCTGCACTTATGCTGTAACCCCAACTACAACTGTCACCACGACACAACCTCTTCCCATGGCCACCATCCGCAACTACCACCCTGCACCCTGCAACTTCTGCTGCCCCATGCCTTGCAACTTCTACCCCCCTACAACCTCCGTTGAAACCCATGCTCCTCCTTCAGCCTGCTATAGTCATCTACTTTGCCCACTACTCATGGTTGTTATTCCCCCCTCTACCACTAAACCCTCAGCTCACCATTTTTCCCCTCACCGTGGCTCACCTTGCACCACTTGCTAAAACCCCTCTGCCACTACTCCTCCCCTCCCCACCTATGCCCTGCTCCTCCTTCATGTGACCACATCAAAACCCTGTAGCTACCACTGCTCCACCCCTCCACATGGCTCCCTCCCTTTGCTCGCCATTGCTCTGCCTGTAGCCAACTATTGCTCAAGCTGCGAGCCACCACTAAACCTCCAAACATTTTTTTGACTTCTCTGGTGCTACCACGTGGCACCCACTTAGTGTTCCAACTATGTGGCTTTTTACATCTCACCTCACACATGGATGCCATGTTAGCTGACATAGTATTTTTCTTTTAAAAAAAAAAAAACAAAAAAAAATTGTGTCATCCATCTAACCGTCAAATTTAAGCCCTCAGGTTGCTGACCTCATCACAACATAAGCCTTCTATATGCTCTTCTAGACCATAAGGAGCAGCCTTAAATTTTTTTCTCATAACTTGAGCATATGGGCTCCATTTTCAAAAAATGAAATATTGCCGAAAAGTTGATTCCAAGCCAGTCATGATGGTGTTGGTTTTGTTAGATTTTGATGCTATTTATATAGCTATTTTTTCTATCAAAGATTGAACTTTGTTGTTAACATTTTAATTGCAAGGTTATTTCATGTTTGTCATACATTTTTGATGCCCTAACTTATGCTTTTGTAGGGATATATTCTCACTCATGTATTTGAGGTTAGAGAGTTCTAGAAATCACTACCATATTTATTGTAGGTTTCTCCCTAAATTTGTTTTGGAATGAACTTGTATGCTTAAACATGTAGACACCTAAAATTGTCCAAATCCCCTTTTCATGACCAATTAAATAGATATTTATTATTTGTTTAATTACCCTACCTTTAATTAGATAAATTTGCATTTGTTTAATTATATTCGCCTTTTCTTGATATAAATAAACTAAGGTTTATTTAAATCCTAGCATTTCCCCTCATCCCACTTACATCTTAACCCATTCACTTTAATTAAATAAAGTACTTCATTTACTTAATTAATCCTTTGTTAATCTCCCTTGGAATTAAATATTTTAAATTTAATCCTATTTGAGCACATGGCTCCTAACTTTAACTCTCACCCAACCTCACTTTCCTAACCAAACTCATCCTTCTAAGCCTAATTATTACCTAATCCCACTTACTTTTCCTAATCACCTTGCTAATCCTCTTTTAATCCTAAGTGTGTACTCACATGTGTGAGGAATACTCACACACTAGTACATTTGAGACCATTTTTTTACCATTATTGGTCAAAATTTTGACCCAATTTTTGACCAAACTTCGACCAAATTTGACCAACCCATTGGTCGAAAAACCTCCATAGCCATGGTGCAAGTTCTGCCAGGAATTGGTCAAAATTTTTACCAATGAAGGTAGAAAATTTTGACAATTAAAGGTAGAAATTTTGACCAATGAAGAGAAACATTTCAATCAATAAAGGTAGAAATTTTGACCAATGAGGAGAAACATTTTGACCAATAAAGGTAGAAATTTTGACCAATGAAGGTCAAAACTTTTGACCAATAAAAGGTAGAAAATTTTGACCAATGAAGGTCAAAAAATTTGACCAATGAAGGTAGAAATTTTGACTAATGAAGGTCACAAATTTTGACCAATGAAGGTAGAAATTTCGACCAATGAAGGTAGAAATTTCTACCAACAGGTAGCTATAAATTTTTTTTCAGGCATTCTATAAAACAGTCACATGCCTTGCGTATGATATGACATTTTGCATGCATCTTGCACTCTCACATCCGGCTGATGATGGATTACGGAGAGTGATCTAAAAACATGATGCTAAAAAACACACACAATCAAATCCAAAATGAACTTTCATTACAAATGGATTGTGGAAATTTGATATTGTTAATTTTGCATGCATGTCTACCAGGACAAATATATGTTTAAGTTGTGATTGTCTTGGTAGACATGCATGCAATTTTACCAATATCATATTTTCACAATCCATTTGTAGTGCAAGTTCATTTTGGATTTGATTGTGTGATTTTTAGCATCATGGTTTCAGATCACTCTATGTAATCCATCATTAGCCAGATGAGAGAGAGTGCAGGATGCATGCAAAATGTCATATCATACGCAAGGCATGTGAACTGTTTTATAGAATGCCTAAAAAACATTGACAGTAACTAATATGAAAAATGTATAATTAGTTATATGATTGAGACAAATCATGTACTAGTGAGTTGGTCAAAATTTTGACCAAAAAAATTTTGACCTCAAATTTGGTCAAAAATTGGGTCAAAAATTTGATCAATGAAGGTTGAAAAATGAACTAGTGCAAGTATGCTCGCCAAGTTGACTCTTTGAGTTTGGTCATCAAGTCACCCCACCAAAGTGCCTCATCAAGGTCAATCTTAAAGTCCGCTCATCGAGCTTGCTCACCAAGTCAGCTCGCCATGTCACATCTCTAAGTGGCCTCACTAAGTCGGCTTGCCAACTTGCCCCACCAAGTTGCCACTTTAAGCCCACTCACCATGTTAGATTGCTAGGCCGACTCCCCAAGTCAGCTTGCCAAGCTGACAATTGAAGTATGCTCACCAAGTTTACTCTCTAAGTTCACTCACCAAGTCCACCCCCTAGGCCAACTCTCCAGGTCAGCTCGTCACCCCCACCCAGTCACCTCAAAGAGTTGACTCATTAAGTCAGCTTACGAAGTTGACTCACCCAGTGGTTTTACCACCTTGCCCCATAGAGTTGCTTCTCTAAGCTCGCTCACCATGTAAACTCACTTGGTCGGCATGCCAAGTTGACACTTTAAGTTTTCTCATCAAGTCACCCAACCAAAGTGCCTCATCAAGGTCAATCTTTAAGTACACTTAGTAGGTCAGCTCACCAAGTCGCTTTGTGAAGTCACCTCACCAAGTGGCCTTGATAAGTTAGCTCACCAACTTGCACCACCAAGTCACCACTTTAAGTCGACTTGCCATATCAACTTGCCAGGCTGACTCCCATAGTCAGCTCACCAAGCTAACAATTCAAGTACGCTCATCAAGTCAACTCTTTAAGTTCGCTCACCAAGTCTGCAACCTAGGTCAACTCTCCAATTCAGCCCACCGAGCCCATCCCCTAGGTCAACTCTCCAAGTTAGCTCGCCAAGTCACTCCCACCTAGTCACCTCAATGTGACTTATCTTGGAACTACTCTAACTAAGAATCATTAGCATTGTACAAGGATGGGTGACAAGCATTTTGGTAATTCTTTATGTCTTGTTAGATAAAGATGTAATCATGTTTAGCAAACAGAAATCCAAAACTAGTAACATACATTGCAAAAACCAAAAATTTCACGTGACGGGAATAAAAGGATAACTAATTTTAGTATCCCAATGTTTTTAAGTTCCATTCCATTAGAAGTGAGCTATTTGTGCATAATAAACAACTTTTCCCTACCTCAGAGAATCGTTTCAATATTATGATACATGTAAACACTATATCCATTGCAACACATATTTGAGGGAAATGAGAATAATTTAAGATACAAGATAGATAAACAATCATTACCAAAACTCTATATTAAATTGATTTTTTATGAGAAACCATGCTATTAATTCACTCCCTAATATGTCCAGTTGTTGTACCCAGCAAAGGAGCTAGCTATTAGCGCATCACAAATTGCAGTTTCCCAATCATGTGTAAAAAGAATGAGATGATTAGAGGTATGAGAATAAGATAATACCATCGCAATACAATTTTAATAGGTGTTGTGAGACATGAAGTGAAGGTATCAACTAGAAATTTAGGACTCTGAGGAAGAATCTCATCTACTCCACAAGCTGCAAGTAATATACAATTGTTCATTGCGACTGCAGAAGAAATACCAGAACCCAAATCTTGATGCTGCACATCAACCAAAGACACTATCAATAAATATATTATATATACTCAAACAAATAATTAACTTATAAAGGGGCATATGTATTTGTTTGGATTAATCATAGAAGATTCCATGCGCTTCACAATTTATTGAGTAAAACTTATCTCCAGAAAAGCATTCACAATCATATCATGTAAATTTTTCTAAAGTCTGAAGGATACAATGTTGAAGCAACTTCAAAAAGATCATCCAAAGGACATGATATGCTTAGGCTGAAGGAGCTTTGAGATTCATTACCACAGTCAGGAATGGGCTCATATTCAATCTTCTGAAGATTGAAGATGAGCCCATTCCTGAGTGTAGTAATGAATCTATAACCTTGACACCCATCTCTTTGTAGACTTGCACATAGGCTTCAGAATACTGATGAAACAATTCATTTTTCCGTACTATTAGAGAAAAAATACTACTATAGAATCCAAAAAAGTTAGGCCAAATAGGTAGATTACAGAATCATGAAATTGTGAACCATTACACACACACAAGAAGAATAGTACCTTGAAACACTACTGCATGATCTTATTGCAACTTTAATATCTCATTCCATCATTCTCTTGGAGAGAAAAGATTCAAAATAAAATGCAAGAGAATGACCCACCTGTACTAGAAGACTTTTCAATACATTAAACATATGAAGAGAAGGTGGGCATCTTATAAAGGAGCACATGCAAGACTCAGTGCTTTTTGGGTTGTGTGCAGTGGGCAACATGTGAATGTCTAAATATCACTAAACATATTACATGATTTATTCTTCAACTATAAAGATAATATCTATATAAACTTCTAAATACATATATATATATATATATATATATATATATATATATATATATATATATATATATAATTGAGTTTCTATCTGACAGTATTATTTAATGGATTTAGTGAAACTTCCTAACGTCACTGTGGCGTACTATCTCCTACTATGCCACAAACTAAACCCTCCTTTAGGAATCTAAAAAAATCAAGTAAAAAGGAAACCAAATAAGAGTTATAAGGGACAACAATTGCACCTAAACATTACTTCTACAATGCTAATAAAAATCTAACAAATATTGAGGACCAAATCAGAGACTTGAGAACAACAAGCAAACTCTTCTCTTGATTGTTGTGTTACTTGAAATGAGTACAAGAAACTTAAGGGCGCAGTAAAAATGAAGGTTAACTAATGCAAATTGATATTGGTACCTTATGTTTTCAAGCTTTCAAATGCAATATAAGTCTATCTAACAAGCCAAATTTGCCACACTACTGAACCAACTGAGCCACTGGTGGGTAATCAATTGAAGAGAAAGCTCAATGTTAGACATAACACTAAATCAATTTGTCCCACTAGTAATTAGTTTCAAAACAACCAAGCTTAATTACTAATTAAAACATTACTTGATTGATCAAACTATGATTCCAACAGATCAGGATGATTGCAGTTCTTTCTCAGTTGAATCATCAAATTGTTTAGCTTTGTTCTGATACCTATTCCTGAAACAGATGAAGGAAGTCATACCAAGCTTTTACTATTCAAGCAAATAAGACTGGCTAAATGGCTGATAGTACAATTTAATAAAGGAACACAACTTATGCAGGAGCTCTATGAAATAACTCTTTAAAATTAGAGAACACATTACCCTACCTCTCTCTGCCTTACTCTGCAGGTAGGCCTCAAGTGTTTTATTGACTAAATGCTCTTGTATCTATTTTTGATGTTCCGTCATATTTGTATATAGGATTATTTATTTTTTCTTTGGGAGGTTCTATTCCACCTCTTCCTTTAGTCTTCTAAGGAGAAATGGCCAAAGAATCAAATGAAGCTTTGAAATTACCTGAAAAGGCAACTATTGTCAATCTCAAGTCCAACAACAGAAAACAAACATAAAATTAACTGCTTGAATTTTTGTGCTTATCTACATTTTTTCTTTATGGGTTTTTTGATGCCATCATGATGCTATTTATCTTTTTGTGGCCCGCATTTAAGATCATGTGATATGTAACCCCTTTTTGTAGTCCCCATTTTGGTGAACTTGACGTAAAAATGCCAAGAATCTAATGAATATGCAAGATTAATTTATGTTTGTAAGGGTAAATACACTTGATTTGGTTTTTGCACAATTATAGAATCACTTAGTACCCAAAGTTGTCTACTAGCAGCTGTGCAATTGATTATTTTTTCTCTCATATTTATTTATGTCTAACCTAACCAATGTGTGCATGCACTCTACAATCTACATCTAAATTAATTAGACATTTTGAATAAGTTACAACTCAACTAATTTAATTAGGTGTTAAAAATGAACAACAATTTGTACTTTTAAGCCTAATAAGGATTATGAATAAAAAAATAACTCTCAAATAGTCTAATTAAGAGAAATAATGAGCTTTTCAATTATCACTTAGACCTAAAGAAGGGGTTCAATTGAACAATTGTAAGAAAATATATTTATTCTCAGTCAATTATATGTTGAAAAAAATGCACTCATGTAGAGAACAAATAATCGAGAGGAAATAATTCATAGTAAAATTCTGTTTAATAAAATAATCTCTGTCAATCGCAAAGGAAAGGATGTAAACATTCTTGCTTAAAAAGACTGAACAATGATATGGATGTGGTTGATGGAAACCAAATATTTACACTATCGTGATAAAATTTAAATAACAAATTAGAATAGTAAAACTGGTAATGTAAGCACTAGTGTCACCCCTCATAGGTATAACATGAAGTTAGTTTCTAGGAAGCATTCTTTGTGTTAGTAGATGCAGTCTCTTTGTACTTGTAACAGCTAGCAAAGGTCATGAACATGCCCAGATTGAGTAAACTCAAAGAAGCAAGAAGCCAATAAAAGTAATCTAAACGAGATCTATTCAAGTTGTTTGCAAACCAGCAATGCTCCTGCTTTCCACAAGTAGCCTTCTCAATGATCAAAATGAGGAAACTACTGAGGAGACTACCAACTCCTAAAACACTCAAATAAATAGCAATACCCAAGCTTTTCATTGTGTTTGGCATATGATCATAAAAGTAGTCTTGCATTCCTACCATTATAAACACATTAGCCATGCCAAAAAGAACATATTGTGGAAGTAGCCAAAAAACACTTATTGGGATTGTTGCCGAGGGAATGTCTATGAGTCCACTATCCCTTGTTGCATTGATTCTCTTAATTTCTACCCCTACAGCAACAATCATTGAAATGGTAGAAATGAACATACCAGTTCCTATCCTTTGGAGGAATGTTATACCCCTCTCATTCCCTGATAATCTTCTTGCAATTGGAACAAATATACGGTCGTAGACAGCGAGCAATAGGATTATAGATATGTTCATGAAACATTGCATACTTGCTGAAGGGATCACAAAATGTCGACCAATTTTTCTATCCATTGTGCTGCCCTATTTTGTGAAGAATGTTGAGGATTGTGCAAAGACAACGCCATACATTAAACATGCCATCCAAATGGGTAATATGCCCAGGAGGAGTTTTACCTCTTCGACCTGTTGTACTGTGCAAAGTCTCCAATTGCGTGTTTTTTTGCACTCAAACTCTAGTTCATCTTCAATTGTTGCTTTGTCAAGAAACTTGAAAAAACAAGACTATGAGTTTCATCAAAAAGGAATCTCCCAAGCATATAGGCCCAAAACAAACATAGTTGAGAACTCCAAGCATTTGAACTAGCATTATTCCCAAATGCTGTTACTGAACTAGAATTTGAAATTGCATCCAACATCCCTTTTTTTTTGCATGCCTATAATGGAAACTTGGCAGACATTCCAAAATTCCCCTCAGCCTCATATTAAACCATGACCAATTTGGTCCATTCCCAATTTGAAAACACAAAACTTATCATCTAAGTCTATCAGATTTTCACAATCCATATTAAATGTTTTCTTTCTTTTCTGGGATCGTGGGACAGTTTTTAGCATCAACCAAGTAGAGTGAGAAGAAAAAAAACCCAATCTTAAAATGTGATGTTTTGAGTCTGGAGCAAGACTCTGACATATACTTGCATAGTGAGGGTTTGAGACTCCTGAGGGAGGCTGATAGAGTCACCAAGATTAGCCCCTGCCATGTTGCATTGCATGAAGTGTTACTTGGGCATGTTAAAACACTAGAAAATGAAAACTTATTCAGCTACTTTGAAAGCAAATGGACATTTGATTCAGTTTCCAACAAGTGCATATTCAGTTTATTTATTCACAAAAACTCTTAAATCTGTAGATAATACTGGTTAAGGAATTTTATTCCAAATTACTCTACCCATTAATTGTACCATTAAGGAAAAGGATTTTGTGAAGGAAAAGAATACTAACAAGTAGGTAGATGAGAGAAGAAACAAGGATTGTCCAGTACCGACCCAAATATGAATCAGCAACAAAAGCACCCAAAAAAGGCAAAATGTATTGTACCCCTGACCATATGTTCACATTGCATGTAGTAGTTGCAGTGCTTTCATTCAAAAAACTTGTGAGATAAATCATCAAATTTGAAGATATGCCGGCATGAGAAAACCTCTCTGCAATCTCCACCCTTGTTATTAACAAATAAATTTAATGGTTGAAAATTGCCTCTGAATGGATAGACTCCTCAAAACCAAAGGAGAAAAGGGTTGGTCATGTTTAAAAATACTTGTCCACTTCTCTCCACATGGAAAAAATGTGGTTGAAAAGAACCTTCAAGGCTTCAACAGCAAAGGAAAACTCAATTAATCCAGATGGACAAAACATAACTGAAAAAAATCTTCTGTAAAACTTATAAAACCACTTCTGATAGCAAGGATAAGCAATGCAATACAACAAGAAACACCAAGAGCAATTTTAACAAACACTTACACTAAAGACCTTTCCACCTCACACTGTTTGCTCCCCTTAAAGAGAACACTATTATTTAGCCTTTAGATACTTTAAATTTATTACATTGAATGCAAACTTGAGAGTTGAGAGGGTAGTGAAAATATGACATCATTTAATCCTTGGCACAACTGGCATATGCATATTTCTAAATATCTTATGAAGCACATCTTATGGTAAGAGGAGCATGTCCCAGAGTATGGGATTTTGAATTGGGGTAAGCAGCTATTATTTGATGGTCTATCTAAGCACAAATTCCTAACAATGAGGAATTATATCTGCATCCTTACAGAAGGTAATGGAAGGTTAGCTTTCTTCAATAAGGAAGATGGATCATGGAGCTACTAGGGAGTGGATGATAGTAGAAAGGACATCACAACTACTATTAATGCGCATCACTATGATCCATCATTGATTAATCTCGAATTAATGACTAATGTCTTAGGGGTGAGGTGAGGTGCTAGAACTTGATGACAAATCAACTTCATTGTGTGAGATTGATTTATCTCAAATCACCTTGTCTATATTTTGATCTACATGGATAATTGCACAATCAATCATACAACCATGCATCTCATGTTGTTACATAGTGTGAGATGTGTGGCAATCAAAGTTCTGCACCTCTTTGTTATGTTATAATTGGTGAAACTTTTCAATGCACTTTTTGAATGGTGTCATTTTGAGTTGTAATTGAAAAATTATGAACACGAAGTTGAGCTAATAGGCTTGTTCTGGTTTTTTTTTTAGAACTCTAAATTTCCATATGGATCAACATCAGCAGCGAGTACTTTCGTGTTTGTTCCAAGTAAATCCTAGAAAACAATTGTAGTTATTGATTCCACAAGTTGATATAATTTTTTTATATTTTTCTTGTCCCCCTTGTTGTATTCACATTTTTCTCCCTTTTCTTGTGTGGCAGTTACAACAATATCATCATAAAATATGCTTACCTTGCCACAAAGCTCACATAAATTTTTGTACTGGTGTACTAAGTGGGTTAAAATTTTGTTAGAGAAGGTATGCCTCATGACCTGGAAAATCAAATGAGTTAATTCCAGTTCCATCCACTGTTCTGTTATCCAGGGTGTTACTAGAGTCTAGATGAGCTTCATGTCTCCTCTCATTCAATTGGCATGACACTTATAGAACTCTCTTGATGTGGGTATGATCCATACATCAGAGAAATAATTGATTCCTAGAGTATCATTTTGTACAAAATAAGTGACAACTAATTCATCTTCTTGATATATCTTTTCTTAAATGCAATTTATTTTATTCCTTTTATTGATTTTTTTCATTTCATGCGCTGCTTCCTAACTTGTTTCCAATCAAATCCAACATCTTCATTTCATAATGTCAGTTCTATGTTGCACAAGAAGCATGTTGCTTCAATTTATTTTAAGTGCTTTGAGATTATCTATTCATACACAAATTAATGATGACTAATTTCCCACTTCTAATACAAAACACATACAGCTTTGAAAAAATGAGACCCAATTAGCTTGTTTTCTTAGAGAAAATCAAGTGAACTTTCTATAAATTCCTATTCTGTCATACTAAGTGGGAAAAAAATAAAAATAGGCAAAGTGAGTCAGCTAAATCAACCAAGAAAATCACCAATGCAAACCCTCATGATCCTATAGTCAATAGCTGTCCTCCTAAGACCTCTCTTACTCAAGGCAGCTCCAATCCCAATGTTCAATCTATAACAATAAAGAGTCTTGTCTTCCCAGAAGAAATCTTAATGTAATATATAGTAGCCACTACTTAATTAAACTACTAAGCTCAAACTCCTAAACTCCTACCAATGTAGACAAGATGCTCTAAACTCATTATATCATTTATCCAAAAATGCTAAAAATTAGTCTACAATGGTGTCAGCAGATGTCGTTTCCAAGATTGTTCATCTCCTCACTGTCTGTGAAGTTGATTTTACAAAAATTTGCATTAGCATCTTATATAATCTAGCTACCATTGAAGATGGAATAATAGCGATTGCCAATACTAATGGTTGCATCATGACTATAGCAGAGCTGCTTGATATAGGCACCCCTAAGGAACAAGAACAATCAGTGGCTATACTCTCGTTGCTATGCACCAAGAGCTTTGACTATTTTCAGCTGGTTTTAAGAGATGTACTTTGAAATGATGTACTTTGAAATCAAAAAATGCCCTCTTATATTATTCAAACATTATTTTGTAGACTTGTAGGAAAATATCAACATGAGGCCAGAGTTGTAGATTTGAATATTGATTATTAGATAGGTTCAAGAGATACTAACTAGTGTCAGATGCCAAATAGATGATCGCCATAGCAACATCCCATTTTTCTCCTTCTTTATAAAGAGGTTGGTTTTTTTGAAGATCACCTAAGAATTCCTTGGGTGAAAGTATGCCCATTCCAGTAATACCTTCAATTGGACTAGATGCAATACCATTTACACATATTCCATAATGCACAATAATTAATAAAGACTATAATGCACAATAATTAATAAATATTGTACAGATTATGGCAAAACTTAATAAATTTCTTGTGCTACTCTTTGTTTGAAGGAACTACATCTGGGGTTTATAGCCACTTTATAAGTTATCATCATACAAAGGACTTAAATTGGATCCTACATGGCATGGATCAGAAGGAACATTCCAATTAACCAAGAAGATTATGCCTACGATATTGTCATGTCCCATGAGAAAGAAGATGATGGAAACTGCGGGCAGAATAAGTAAATAGAAATCACCCTCAAAAAAGAAATCATTGAGTTCCAAAGGAAGCTTAAAGATCAATACAGTTTAGCATTACCAAATGAACTTCAGGATAAAATTTGAAAAGAAAACAGTCAAACCAGACCTTGTGTATAGAAAGGAAAGAAAATCATATTAATGTTAACAAGGGACTAGAGATAGCAAAAGTTAAAAAAAAAGTTGTAGGAAGATGAGAAGTAGAATTGTCTGAACTCTAAACTTTGAAGGTGTATTTATTATTGAAGTAATATGTTAAAACTTAAGACACATAAATCATTGATAAGTAGGAGATATTTTCCACATCAAGTCAAATTCTGATATTGCTATCAAGATTCAACAGTGTAGTTTTTGAGTCAAACTCATTGAACCATGATTCATGCATAGTAGTTCACACAAACTCATTTCTCATGAGAATGAATGAACACTTTGCACTCATTGCATCAAGCGAGTGCTCACAAAGATGAAGCACCACGACTTGCTCAAAGGCTCAACCATTCCAGTACTACTTCAGCTCAAGAAGGCTTAACTATGGAGTTTCCTCCATGGTTTAAACCACTCTACTTGGAATCCCATTTGCAAAACCTACAACAAGTGTTGTGCCTTATGAACCATTCATTAGAAAGCCCCTTGAGCTCATCAATAGATAAGCCTAAGATATTTTCCACAACAAGTCAAATTGTGATATTGCTATCATGATTCAACTGTACATTTTTTCAGTCAAACCCATTGACCCATGAATATAATATATGACCCAATAAAGAGGGTGAAATTGTAAATGTAATGGATTATACATCCTTTCCTCTGACTACCAGATGACTAAAGGTGCTTGTGTGCTAATTTTAACCCCTTTTCTTGTAGTTATTTGCAAAATATATGTGGAAAAATGAAATTTATGAAATGAAAACTCACAGTAATACAATCAAATTTCTAAATGAAATGTAACCATAAATACTGGTAGAAGCCTTCAATTACTTAACACAAATATATAATTGGATTTTTGTTGAATTAAATCCTACATTGGTCAAAATTAAATAACAAGGATAACATATAGAGCATCACATGTCCCAAAATGCTTTGTCAATAGGACAAGTGGCTAGACAGTGAAAATATCAACATGGGACAATTATACCATTCACTACTCCCCTACTAACAAAATGTCAAAAAGTCTTTAAATGACTATGTGCCATGCAGGTCCCTTTATCCTTAATACCAACATACATGAGGAAGATATGTCTTAGTTCAATGACTAGTTGATCTTTGTATATACACTCAAAGACTCAGGTCTACATTTAAACAAGAAATTAAAAAGCCTTCTGAACAAATCAATCTTATCTCAATTTAGATTATGAAAATGAAAGCACAACTTTTACTTCTTTATAATGACTGATACATATCAGATCTATCCATTCAGAATGGAAGGCAAATAAGCTTTTTCAACGAGGTAATATCAAATAATTTCTAAGTATTCAAACAAGAAAATGAACTACCTTACTCTATGATTTGAAACAGTGAATATCAAATGAGCCATATAGAACAATCAATGAAAATGTTCTAAGTGGTCAAGCAAACTGTCAAAACTGCATAAAGATCAATGGTATGTAATAACCCCAACTGGGTATGGATTCAATAAGCACTAATTTCCTTTCCAATTCAGTTGTTTGACATTTCATCAAACACTTTGACAATGACTAACCCTCACTGTTATGCAGTCTCTTATGGGATTTTTAAGTGATTCTTCTAGTTTGAATTTTAGATAATATGTTGGAAAGAAATGACAGTACTAAAAATTCATCAAACTAAGCCAATTCTAAATATGAGAATCAAATTTGTAATGTTGAATGTACCAATGAAACTCATAAAATTGAAATACGAATAACTAATATCAGGAACAGTGTAATAATCCTTGCTTGCTCTGATCAAGGAGATCAAGTTTGGGCTAGAAGTATTTTGTCAAATAGTTAGCATGTAACCTAGGTCTTAAGTTTGGATACTACTATAAGAAATCACTCATGGTAACATAGTAACAAGACCAAAGGAATGTGCAAACAATATGAAAACTCAAGAGATAACAGTTCTGAATTTTTATTATTCTCCACTACAACAGAGCTCGTACAACATTTAATCTATCCGAAACCATGAAGGAGCAATCACTAACTGTATCCCAAGAAACTAATCTATGTTTACATTACTAACACAAGTTACCAACACAAACAAATGATAAAGAGAACCTGGTATAAATCATAGATAACAGAGGAACTATGCTACTATTTACGACATGTCTTTAAAGATCTCACCAAGTTAGCTCTCTAGGTCATCTCACCAAGTTGACTCACCATCTCATCTCACCAAGTTGTGCAGCAGTAGTCATGGATCATTTTAGACCTACCACATGTGAAGTGTCTATTTTATGTTAGTTTGAGCTTCACTTGGTTTCAAGAATGCTATAATATTCTCTACTTAACAAGGCCAACCACGTGAAGGTGGAAGCTCATCTGGCCTCACCCCCCTCCCCCTAACATCAATTTAAAGTACCCATTATCATCTAATTACATACTTCATTTATTCATTCATCCATTTATTAACTATAACATTCAATCAATACAATCACATAACATTCATTAATATGATATAAAATTCATTAATACACAATACCAATCAAGACTTCATTAAGACATAACAATATTCATTAACATAAAATAAAAATCAGTATTAATACGCATCATTCATACATAATTACTTAAAACAAAGTTCTTTCATTATCCAACAAGGTTTATCAAAGAAATTTTTTAAAACATCATTTCTTGTTTTTGTTTTTCTTAGCTCTCTTAAGAAAAGTGCTCATAGGAGCATCCATATCTGCATCATTCTCCTCCTCTTCTAGCATGTGTAATGTCAAATTATGATGGCTCCTTGTCTTTGGAGGAGTAGGAGGTTGTTGCACTAAAGGGGGCTCTGTTGCAAGAACAAGTGAATGGGATAAATTGGCATACTCTTTTTCTTTTTTTAACTGTTACTAGTCTATAATTAAGTGCTAGTACAACATAACATGCATTTTTCTTACATGACAATGCCACATCATGTACATTAACATTTTGATCCACTATCATGTCAACATGTTGAACACTTGGAACATGTTCCACTCCTTCGACATGATGTTCAACATGCTCTGAAATATTCAAAAAAAGGATACACATCAAATTGCAATTGAAGATGTTAAATTGTATTCATAATTGCATAGTTAATTTCCAATAGCAAATTAATACCTCCACCACTACAATGAACATTATGGCCTTTTTCACGAGCAGGTTCTATGGTAGGATATGAAGGCTGCAATAAAATGTTATGCAAATTGTTATGCAGTTAATTTACGTTCAAAACTGATACCAAAAAAGAAAAGGATCAACTATTCAATTTCATTTACTTTTCATCTAACCAATTTACCTGTGAGATATCATTTAGTGAACTGGATTCTTGGGCAAGGCTTACAGATTCTTCACGTAGGCGTGCAACCACGACTTTATAGCCTTCCTTCAAGGCAAGTTTTCTATCTTCATCTGTGACCTCCACATTGAATTCTGTGCCCTATATTTTTTTGGTTAATATCATCAGTTTTGTATGTATGGTTTCACTAGACAAAATTGTTTGCAACATTATATTTAAAAAAATTATTTCATATCATTGCTCCTACTTACAACTCGAGACTGGAGATTCATATAGCCACTAGAGCCAAGTTTGTGTTGGCCAAACTTTTCTAGTCTCGCTTTTGTAGCCACGGATGTGTCCTGCAATCTATGAACAATTTCAAACATCTTAGATTATATATTTACAAATATGAATAATTCGTGCATGATTACAATGTACTTAATACTATCATGACATACCTCTTTTTGCCCTATGTTGCTTCATTATCTCTATCTTCACTTAGCCTTTTCTCCTTTGCATCTTCTACTATTTCATTCCACTCCATTGGTGGAATCATAGCAAGACGATCGTACTTTGGGTTATCCTTAAGAGCCCTTCTATATTGATCCTCACAATCTTTATATGCTTTGTTGCTCTTTTCAGAAGTAGGCCATTGTCAAAAATGTTTTTTCCAAATTTCTCGTCAAAAGATGCAATGAGCTGATTTTTTAATTCCACGGTTTGTAAATTCCACCTTTTTAAAAACAAATAGATTGTTAGATCAATAACTTTAATATATTACAATAAATGGAAGGAAAGAAAAATTATGTAGCAATGATACAAAACTACGTACCTTTTACGTATGGTGGGTCTGAATAGTCTCAATGTCATATGAAAAAGATGGTCAAAGAAAACATTATTACCTACAAAAACATAAATGATTTATCAGTCCAAAACGAGTAGTATAAAAATAAATTAAATTTACACTTTAAATAAAAACAATTTTAAAGCACCTAGAAGCTTTCATTCTTTTTAACGGAAACATAGTTTTCTTATTCAGCAATAATGTCCCTTCATATGAACCAGTACTAATCACATGAACTGCTCCACGAAATGGATCAGCATCAGTAGTACTGCTCTCTGCTGGTCTATCAACTAAAACATCATGACAATTAAAGCAGACACAAAATGAATTAAAGCACACTTATGGATATAATCAAATTGAAGAAATTGACTAGCAAAAATGTTTTTTCCTCACATTCCATTAAGGATTGCATGTCCTAGACTGCATGTCCTATTTTTAACAATTAGATTTTGCAATAGTTTATAAGGATTTTATGAGTAGTTAGTTCAGAAGAATTCATCTCTCATGAATGGAACATATAGCAATCATTGCATCTAAGCAGGGTCTTCACACGAATGCAAAATATGTATGTATGTATGAATGCATGGTGTGTGTATGCATGTGTTTGTGTGTATGCAGGATTCTATAGACATCATTTAAGAACTGATATGCTACTTCATTGTTCATCAACTTGTACAAATACATTACAAAATATAGCAAAACAAGGTTTTACCAATTCTAGTGGGCATAGATGAGGATGTCTGCATGCCCCTTGTTCCTGACGATGCACTAGGCAATAGTGGACCGGCAACTGAAGGAGGAGTCCACACTTCATCATGAGCTGAAGAATACAATATTGTTAGCAAAGACATTTGCAATGGATAAAGATCAAATGGAATACTAGCTACAAATGTCCACAAAAAAAAAGTAAGTGTTATAATGTTGATGAAAACAAACAAAGTGCTACTTACATGAAGGTTGTGCGCAACGACCATCACCATGTTCACCATGTGATGTCACAAATGGCACAAATGTCTATACAAGTACACATAAAATTAGAGATCATGATCCATAAGATAATATAAAATATTCATATCTATTGAACTTCTATTATTGCTTTAGTTGAATTATTGCTTACTTGCAAAGATTGGATTCTACGGCTCAATTCTGTTCTTAGTGCCTCTTTCTCCTCACTCCTGTCAGCCTCGATGATAATGTTAACAAGTTCATCAGTTTATCTTTGCTTGATTTTCTGGGTGATGAACACAAGGTCAGTACTAAGGGTGATGTTATGTAGATATGAAGCCCGTATTTCAGATCGCATTTGATTAGCGATCATTCTAGCTTTTTCCTATCATTTTTGACATCAAATATCAATAAAATTTCATCAAAACAACTCCAAAGCCATAAAGAAAAGAACATAATAATATGATATTTGTTTCCATATTTACATTATAATTTACAATATTTAATGTTTACCTGTACTGAAGGTGTCTGAGATGGTGCATCCATATCGCCCTGTGAAAAAAATTAGTAAGTCTTAGAAATCAGTAGCGAAATTAAAGTAATAGACTTACCAAAAAAAAATATTAATAATAAAGTAGATTGGATATGTAAATCATTTGTCTTAAGTTAAAAATTTAGTGTAACTAATGTGTATATTTAAAAAAATATTTGACATGTTCTACTTAATGTTTATATGTGCACATATGGTTTAGAAAAAAAAGTTTGGTCGTACAAGACCCCATCATAGTTGACATTGATCCTAGCTGGACATTTCATTGATCATCATGATCTTCATCCATGTCATCATCATCATCATCATCACCATCATCATACTTGTCACTTTGATCATCGTCGTCACCACCACCATCTTCATCGCCATCATCATCATCTTTATCACCATCATCATCATGACTATCATTGCCATGATCATCACCATGATCATGATCGTCATCAACATCATCATCATCATTATCACCATTATCATCAGCATGAACAAAATCATCACCATCTTCTTCATCTTCATCACTGGGTAATTGTTGTTCCTGATAATCATTTACTTCCTCTTCTACTTCTTCAATTTCTTCTTCTTCGATCACATTATACTTTACCGGCCTTCCTCTTGGGTCATGTCTAATAACAAATGACCAACCTGGTTTGTGTGGAACACCAAAATAAAACACTTGCTCGCATTGGCTTGGAAGAACATAGGGCTCATCTCCGACTGGCTCAAATGACCTTGTATTAATCATAGTAAATCCATTATCATGTTCAATAACAGTCCTATCAGGATCATTTCAATTCAGTCATAACCTGAACCATTTGATGACAAATAGAACTATTTTGAATGAATTAAAGTCGCACTCAAGAATATCATCCAAAATGGCATAGTATTGATTTTCAGATTGTTGAGGATGTATGTCAGTTCTAGATAAAATATTGGTGACCGCAAAGACAACACTTATCCCGAAATCACACATTTTCTTCGTTTCATCTAACTTTTTTGTGCAAAATTTATAGCCATGGTAGTCCATAGCTTTGTGGTGTTTGACCTGCAATTATTCAAACATGTCAAGATTATTTGCATCGATCTGTGAGTTGATATTAAACTTATGTGTGATGATTAGTAATCTTATGCGTACCTTTGTATCTCTTAAGCCATATATTAGATCAAGTACCATTTGTGTAACATTGGGATCTCCATTACAATGAGCTTCTTTAACCAATGATACAACACCATCCCATGTTAATGAGTGACCATTTTCTTGAGACTGTTCAATCCATACTGTCATCCAATCAAGATTGTTTGCAATATACAAGTGTAGTGCATCCCACTCATGACCAACTATAAAGAAAACAATTACACTAGTTACAAACAACTTATATATATTGATGATGAATAATAATTATTAAACTTAAAAAAAAAAACTTATAATTACCTCTCAACGTCCTCATTTTACCTTTCCCCGTCAGGTACTCCCCTTCAAATTTGTCATTAGAGTTGGGATCCCAAATGCGATCTACATAGATATCTGCTGCAAACTTTGGAAGATATTCAGTAATGTACACCATGGTTTGGTATATCATATATCCCTCTATCATAGAACCCTCAGGACGTGCTCTTTGTCGAACCAAGCCCTTCATAAATTTCACGTGCCTCTCAACCATCCACATTGATGTAGCTTGTATAGGTCCACACAATTCAATCTTGTCAACTTGATGTATGAGGTAGTGTTCTTGAGCATTGAAAAAGGTTGGAGGTAAACACTTTTGCATTTCACACATAAGCAGTGGAATTTTTCTCTTCCAATATTTTATATCTTTTTTGTCAATTTCTTTAGATGATAACCACCTAAAAGAGATTCAACATGCAAAACAAGATAAACGAGATTTCAAATAAAATTTTACAATAGATTTAAGAGAAAAAGCTACAAATCTAAGAAAAAACACTTCTAACCTCATGTATTTTCCAAGATCATATATAACTTGTTTAATACTGTTGTCAAACTGTTGTGGAAGGGATAGAGGTAGGATGAACTACAATCATTAAAAATGATCATTTCAATATATTATTAAATAATGCAATAGGTGGTACATTCAATCTTACAAATATACTATAAATAGAGAACATGACTTACCTTGACGAAGGTATGCCAATCATGTGTTTTCAACCCTAGCTCGAAATCACCTTTCTTTGATAAAAGAGTGCTTATATTTGTAGCAAATCCTATTGGAAATTTTTTTTTATTTATGAATCCTTTTAATGCATCACTTTGTTGCTCCGTTAATAACCAAGGAAGGGCACTTGTATTTATGTAGTCTCCATTTCTATTTGATTCAATGGAAGCTTTTAGTGCATGATTGGATTCATAAATGTCGGTACAGATTTTGGTAATTTGTTCTCTATCATGCCTTCCATCCAAAATTTTCCATAGTGTCTCTGTTACATTCTTTTCAATATGCATAGCATCAAACAAATGCGCAATTGAGAGATCCTTGTAGTATGGTAACCTACTAAATTGAGTAGGATAACTTTTCATTCCTCTAGGAAGTTGGTCATTGATGCCTTGACGACCTTCACAAGCATCAATTACAACATTAGTAAATATAAGGCAATATCAAAATACAAATTTTAAACTTCAGACGACAAATTGGATATTACCTCGACAATTTAGTCGATCATATTCCAACTTCCATAAATGAGGTGTCATTCTTCGTGGCCTTGGTGATGTCTCTTATTTTCCATTGAAAAGATGTTTTTCAGCAATTAGATACCTATGATTATTGTGGAGAAAGTGTCTAAACTCATCAAACACCTGCTTTCTTAAAGTTTTTGAATGACGAGATTTCATCTTCGGACCACAAACTGGACATGCAAATTTTCCCTTTGTCTGAAGACCTAAAAGATCATGTAGAAGTGGATCATGTACAATTATCATGCACAACTTAAACATTTGATAGTAATGTGTAAGCAATATAATAGACCAAAAATATGTGATATTAACAATATAACATACCACAAAAATGAGTTAGCCCAGGGGCATCATGTATTGTCCATACAAGCATTGCATGGAATTGAAATTGTCGATGTCCTATCGGTCTAGAGATGTCATACATAGTGATGCCATTACATAACTTCAACAACTCATCAATTAGGGGCTCAATATACATGTTCAAATCTTTAAATTGGTATTTACCTAGCAATTGAATGAACATAAACATTACATTATTATTGACCATTTTCATGCACTATTTATAAATTAATTTAGATAACTATAAAATGAAAAAAATACTTGGCACAACCATTGACAACATTATGTGCTCCCTCTTTATGGACATCCAAGGAGGAATATTATTGTTAATAACAAAAATATGCCACACTGAGTAAACAGATCTCATATCTCCATATGGATTGACACCGTCCGCTACCAATGAAAGCTTCAGATACGAGGTTCTTCTTTAAAATGTGACCATGTTTCTTCTATCTCTTTAAATGCAGAACCATCGACAGGCATTCACATAATGTCATCCTTAATTCTATTTCATGCATGGTAATCCATAAATTGTGCCAAGCTAGCACACCTGAATAACCGTTGAAGACGTGGAATAATGGGAATGTACCGAAGAACCTTGTGAGGCACTTTTTTTGTTATTTGATCTGACCGATATCTACTACTATGACAATTAGGGCATTCTGTTGCAAATTCATGTTGTTTATGATATAGAATGTGATCATTGGGACATGCATGTATTGTTTGATACTTCATTCCAATCTGATCCATAATGTTAGATAATTCTCGGTACGAACGAGGCAAAATGTTTGATGGTGGTAACAAAAACTCACTAGTCAACCTACAACAACAAATATGCATTGTTAATATAATGAATAGTAATTGTATGCTAACATTGAAGATGATAAAAATGACATACCTCAGCATACGTGACATTGCTACATTGGATATACCATTCATAACCTTTAAATTCACCAACAACACTATAGCCGAGAGCAGAGTTGTTTGGGAGCCTTCGTATAAGGGCTCGTGTGCCTTCTCAAGTAAAGGTATATCAAGACCATCTTCATCATCATTATCAGATTCGCTAGTACCATCATTGTGAGCCTCTTCATCACCTGCCCCAATACCATCTTCTTCAATCATGTCCTCTAGCACATTATCATCTTCTTCCATGAGAGTGTTATCCTCAGCTTGGATATTCCCACCTCCATGTTCCTCCAATACAAAATCCACATTCAGCAATGGACAAAAATCATGGCCCCCTTCAACATGACCATGTTGCCTACAATGACTCTGGGCTGTTGTGATTAGAATTCTTTGAGTCTTTAACCCTTTACACTTTTTGCAAGGACAATAACATTTATTAGGTTTTCTTCGGAACTGAGCCCACAATGCAACCATTGTCTCATTTTGTTCAGTGTTCATATTGTCAAGCGTGGTCTTTCTTCATAGGAAAATATATCTGCAAATAAATTGGAAATTTTGTGATTAATGTTTATATCTGCACTTATGGTTTTTCTTATTATTGATTTCAAATGTAACTAAAATGATCCTATAATTTCTAGAAGGCATAGATGTTTGCAAAATGTGGATTTATAGACAATGTATGTTAATTATTTCCATCTGAAAGAGTATGTTAATTAGAGAAGGATAACTTATCAACAAAATCAAAATGTTGAATACAAAATATCTACACAAAAAATATCCAGCAGTGTATCTACAAAAATTAGAATTGCTATAATCTGACACATTTAAACCTAGAATATACTGACTACAATTGCATTCAAAATAGTGAAATATTTCAACGCATCCTTGGTCTTTTGGTGAAGTTGAAATTTGAAAGCATCCATAACGTAAAAAAGAAAATAATAAGTGATTTCCTTCTTATGATAAGTTTGAAGTACTCACAATTATTTTAGTTATCTCTAAAATCATTAATTTTCTAGATATCTCCCTATGTTCAAATGATTTCATATGGAATGTGGGGATGTCAGCCCTAAAATTCTATGGTGTTAGATATTACAGGGCTCATATGATCAACGTTAAACATTAAACAATTTAACAATAAACGATTGAGCAAAGCCATTGGATTAAACTAAAATGTTTGTGTTTGTAATGAAGAAAAGAAACATGCACCCACATGCTTCGACTAATTATGTACTAACAAATGCTTTGGTAACTGAGCACTACCACATGTAATACAAAGGTGACATTATTTGTGATCTGCTTGGTTTGTTCAAGGGATTTCAAATAGAGATGAAATATATGCATACAATACCTAGGTTAGTTGTGGAGAAGTATACAGATATAAATTGCTTTATGGTTGAAACTAATTTGGCATGCATGGAGGTTACTGATTAAAGTGTAAATATTTAGTGATACAATAAATGCTACAAAAACTTTAAAATGTGGAATTGTACGAGTTAGTGCCAAGCAATTGATTTGATCCTCAAGACATTGCTGGAACTATTGAAAATTGTAGCCTGGTGATGAAATTTATGAGAAGAATTTACCATGAGTATCAAGAGGTATCAGTAAAAGATGCAATTGCATCCATTTCCCATTTTAAAACAAGAGCATCAAAAAAATTATCCAAGCCTTCACCCTGCATTATATCTTCAATAGGATGATGAGTTATCCCAACTCGGTGATCTAAAATTATATGTTACGAGTTCCAATCACACTTGACACTACTCCTGAGGATAAAGAGAACAATCGAAACAACTTCATGGCCAATGAGGTAAGTAATTTAGAAATTTAAGAGATTATGACAAAGGCGATGCATGAGGCTGAATACATTGAAGATGATGTGTTGAACAACAAAAAGAATGAGATGTAACAGAGATAGAACCTTACTATTTTGGCAGAGGTTACACTGAAGCTGCCAAACACTACTGGAACTAAATAGTAAAACTAGCCTAGAGGACGTGTTAGACACGTTTATATGGTGGCCACAAGCATGGAATTGAATGATATATTCACAAGTCAAGTCAATGGCTTTTAATGACTCGAAGGTTCCACGTTGCTCAATTCATTTGTTTATCCAATTCCATCACGACATCCCAGATCATCATGTATTCTCCACGAAGCTGCAACAGTTGAATGGAATCTTAATGAAATTGACCATTCATTCACTCTATTCAACAATTTTGTAATGGACGCTCTATGCAACTAAGCTTTGAATGGCCATGGTAATAGAAATGAGAACCATCATAATTCTATGGAGTTTCTTTGCAATTGCAATTTACAGGTGCTTGGGAGATGTGGGCACGGCTACTTTTTATTCTCCTCCTTATGTTCGTAAGTTCTATTGCTCTCTACTTCTCTCTTGGCTTTTGAGTCAATTCATTTATTGCTGTCTTTGAAACTTTGAGTTTTTCAAATTAGAGATCTATAGATCTATTTGGATGATGAATCATCAAGTATGATTTGAATACTAATATTAAAAACTTTGGATCTACTATTTTGGATGTTGATTGTACAATGTGATTTCAAATATAGATACTCAAAATCAAGCATCTAACTTTTTTGATAATGAAACATAGAACGTTGTTTGAAACTAGGTTATGAAAATTAGAGATCTTGGATCATAGAGTGTGATTTTGAAATGTCGATATCAAAATCAAGCGTCAAACTTTACTATAATGAATCATAGAACATGATTTGAAATTCGTTATTTCATTTGAAGCGATGTTCTAAAAATTAGAGATCTTAGATCATAGAGTTTGATTTTGAAATGATGATATCAAAAATTGAGAGCTTACATTCTAATAATAAATCCATTGTGTGGGATTTGAAATGTCATGGGATCTTGAAATGAGAATGATAGACTTAGATATTGTAAAGATTTGGTAAGTAATTTAATCACTAGATTCATATTGGAATGTTTTGTGAAACAAAAATTGTTGGCAGCCTCAGAATGCTATGGGAATGATGAAAAGCAGTTTCCAGCTGGAAATCTGTTTGCAGTAGTGAGTGATGCAATTTGGGACAATGGAGCAGCTTGTGGGAGACAGTACAGTGTCAGATGTCTTAGTGGTACAAATCAAATCTCACAAAATCCATGCTCAGATAACACCAATTCCACTATTGTCAAGATACTCCATTACTGCTCTTCTAACTGCAATGGAACACTCCAACTCTCTGCTGATGCCTTCAGAGATATTGCTACTTCCACAACAGGGACAATCAATATTGAATATGATCAGTAAGTTTATATTTAACTTTTAATTTGGTCATTCTTCTTTAAAATAAGATGTGGGCCTATGTATTATTGACTAGTCTCCTCCCAATTCACCCAAATTAGAGTTGGGGGTTGGGTTATAGACATTTCAAACCTATAAAACAATAAAAGAAAACACTAATCTTTGACCTAGAATTCTCTCAAGTTGTTAAAATTGGTAGCTTTCAATGATTATTGACTTTGATGTGTTCCATTACAGAGTATAATAGCATCAA
The DNA here is from genome assembly GCA_028749045.1 of Cupressus sempervirens. NCBI lineage: Eukaryota > Viridiplantae > Streptophyta > Pinopsida > Cupressales > Cupressaceae > Cupressus > Cupressus sempervirens. The sequence continues at coordinate 177,351,664 of CM053788.1, read as the reverse complement.
GTTCTATTACACAAGTGTTAGGAAACTCTTCTATTTAAGGTTGCCATGAATTGGGGAATTAAAGGTCAAAAACATTGTGTAAAGAGAATTATTGTATAAGCATCTTATTTATTCCATTTTATGTATCACACAACTTTTGTAATAACATTAATATTGATTGTAGCCCATTCCAACATTATCACATTCATTGTGATTGTCTATTGCAAATGTTCCTTATCATTATATGTGGAATAGTGTAAACTAATTGTTGATATATATTCGATTAATCTTAATTTCCTCTAAAAAATTTATTTTGGAAGATGAAATAATAAAAGAATGGAAGATCCCATAGGTGTGATAGTGGAATCAAATTTAAAATCCTACAAAGAGGGAGTGGAGATACAAATTCCCATCTCCAAAGAATTTGTCAGAACCAAACCCAATTGTGTGGAATTGATAATTTGTTCTTGGGAATTCCTAGTTCAAGTGATAAGTCATGGCCTTCTATATAGAGTTTTCTTTGTTAGATCCAAAACAATTTGGGTAACATCATCAAGTTTATGGTATTCCTTACTGTTTTAAGAAGGATACAACTAGTAGAAATTATTGACGGTTGCCATGGATGATGGATGGCACTGGAATTTATCTAAGAGATTGGGAACCAAATATCTAATAAAACATACAATTTTCAACCTCGATATGGATATTCGAATTGAAATTAGCACCATCTAGATGCATGAAGTCAGCAATATAATACCACAGTGTAGTAAGGGGAACATTGATGTAGAGAAATCTCAAGGAAAAATAATGGAGATGCTTACAAAAATTTTCATGGGAGGGTAAACTTTATAATGTTACATCATTAGTCATAATCTTGACAATTAGTGACAATTAGTGATACAGTGAAAGGAATAATTGGACGATGGAACATAAAGTGACCTTTCAGATGAATGATCTATTCAAATGGATGGCATTTGTCTAAATTGATAAGAAATGAATGGCCTATTGTAAATTGATAAGGAGCATGTAATGTCTTGACTTTTATACCACTCAATTACTGAATAATAAATGAAGGTAAACTATATTTCCATTTCACAAATATGATAAGCATGTCACTATTCATATTTGCACATAATGTATTGAAACTAAGCAAAACTATGATCTAGCTATTGTGACACCTCTCTCAGGTAGCTGACAGAAATTAATCTATTAAGTTATAACTATTTTTTTCCTTAAAAGTCTATACAACGCTATGGTACACAATGCGGAAGCAATATGAAACATAGACATTAAGCAATGCAAATATAGTTTTGATTACTAAAAGCTTCCTTACTGTTCTGGCGGAGGTTGCACTGATGTTGTCAAACACTATTGGCACTGGTAGTAAAACACTATTGGCACATAATCTTCAAACCCTTCCTCTGTTGGCACCACAAAATGTAGTAAACGATAAATATTAACTGCACATCCATAGCCTTTCTTCCAGTCGCACGACAAGATTGAAATTAGGGCACAGAAAAGAGCTTTTTTTAGATTTTGACATAGTGTATAAGTTCGTGTTGGTCAAAATTTTGACCAACATGAGCTTCTAGTTAAAAAAATTATATACGTTGCCTTGCATAAAACAACCAATTTGACCCCATTCTATTAGATGGTCAAAAATTTTGGTCTAAAAATGGGATCAAATCTACTAGTGACACTTCTCACACCCCTCATGCCTTCCACACCTCTTGCACATTTATCCCCCTTCACATGAGAATCAAGGTATCTCACACATGTGTGAGAAACCATGCTTCTCACACCTCTTACACCTATAATTGACCTATCCCATCAAAGGTTGCTCACACATGTGTGAGCATCTTTCCCCCCTTTGAATGATGAAAAACCCTAATCCACATGGAGTCCACTTGGTCTCCACCTCATGGACACCTCATTGATCTTGGGAAATCCTAGCCCTTCATCTTGCGTTGAATCTCAACCATCCATTTCATCTCATTTCCTATAAAAGGAGAGCCCTCTCCTCATTTCTAGGAAGCACTATCTAGCCTATTGTTATGCTGTAGGATTTGTGAGCAACCACATCCCATAATAATGAAATCATCAACTGCTTGGTGATTTTACGAGGTTTGCATTAGTGCTATTTCGAATGGTTTAAGCTCTTTGGATTTCATTTCTTCATTGTTTACATGTTATCTTTCATATTTGAGGTTTGCATGAACATGTAGGAATAGACTTTAGTTGCTTATTGTTTATTCCATTGTTACATTTTTATACAACACATTTTGGCACGCCCAGTGGGACCCTCTTCATGGGTTTAAACAAATCATCTAATGTATATTTTGAGTTTATTTGTGTGTTTTCAAGCTGGTAGGTTGAAGGCTTGCACTTGGAGATCAAGTTTCATGAGGAGCCTCTATCTGAGCAATAAAGCCCATCATCATGTGTGAAGCACACAAGAGAAGTCTTTTGACATATAACACTCTATATCTCTTATTACTCTATTTTCAAGTTGTAGAAGTGCATATATGTTGAATATACATCTTTGTAAATAGAAAAAAAAAATTTAAAATTAAATTTTTTTTAAAAAAATAATTAATTTTTTTTAATATTTAATTAAAATTGTTCTTGTTGTGCAAGTTCGGCACCTGCAGGCACCACTACTGATGGTGCTCATGAGCACTGCCCCCACTCCCTACTTCCTTGCACTTCCCATCGGCCACCCTCCAACCCTCCTTCGCTCCCCTGCAAATTACCTCCTGTGCAACCACTACCTCAGCTTGAAGCTCCCCTCACTACCACTGCATCTCGCTACTCACTACTGCCGAACCTTGTAACCCTCCTGCCTCCGCTCAGCCTTGCCACTTCCACTCCCTCACACATTGATAAGCCAATATCACCCAACCTACATCTCCTTCACTACAGCCTACAAACTCCTCCACTCAACTGCACCACTCATGCCACTTCCTTCCACCTTAACCCCCTTGAGCACCACCTCTTCCCCACTCCCTCACTAAACGCTTCAGCCTGCTACGTCACTCCTCCCTTCAGAATTCCACCTCCCATCACCACTCCTCCCCTTCCCCCCATGCACCACTGCTAACCCCTACTCCCCACGCTACTTCCCACCACTCTGCCACCTACCAAAACCCTTCCCCTACCCTCCTTCTACTTGGCCTGCAACCCTTTGCCCACCCTCCACTCAACTAGAACTCTACCCTCCCTCCACTCCCTTATCACTTTCCTTTTTTCAAAACATTTCTTTTGATATTTAAATTAAATTTATAACTATTGCTTGCATTCACATTTTTTATTTTTAAAAATAACATTTATCTTTTTTTAATAAACCATCTAAACTTGACTTTCTTTTGGAAAAAATGCAAAAAAAAATAAAAAACTTTCCTGATGTGCATGTAACCATCAAATTTAACCCTGCGGGTTGCTGATATCATCACCACACAAGTATTCCACATGCCCTTCTAGACCATAAGGACCAGTGTTTGATTTTTTGCTCATAACTTGAGCATATAGGCTCTATTTTTGAAAAAAGAAATATTGACAAAAAGTTGATTTTGAGCTCGTCATGATGTGTTGGTTTCATTAGATTTTCATGCTATTTAGATCCCTCTTTTTTTTTGTCAAATACCAAACTTTGTGTTAACATTTTCATTGCAGGGTTATTTCGTGTTTGTCACACATTTTTGATGCCACAACTTGTGGTTTTGTAGGGATATTTTCTCACTTGTGCATTGAAGGTTGGAGAATTCTAGAAATCACTAACAGTATTGCTTGTAGGTTTTGCTTTAAGTTTGTTTTGGGAATGAACTTTTATGCTTAAACACTTGTCTTTGAATGCATGGTTATAGCTAAAACAATCGAATTCAATCTTGAATGCCATAAGGAAATTGAACATTTTAGTGGAATGGATGATCACACAATCTTGAATGTCTAAGGCTCAATGAACATTGCAAAGCACATTTCAATTTGGTGCTTAAAATGAATAATCACTCAATCTTGAATGCATAATGGAATTGATTCTTTCCATATCAAACTTGCTTATGTTGATGATGCTCGATTTACTTATGTTGGTGAACTCTCAATTTTTATGTTGATGATGTTGTCAAGTTGGAAAGAACATTGTATGCTATAAACATGTGTGTCTTCAAAGTAGACTACAAAACCTAAAGCTTTATTGTGAACAAAAAAGTGTCTTTTAAAACTTGAGGCCACTTATGTATTCTCTCCCCTTGCACCTTCAAGTGATCTTGGGTGCACAAAAAATAAGTGGTCTTGTTTTTCATTTTTTAGGAGGCCTTCTTGGGGATTTCATCACCCCTTGGGATGACCTCAACTCCAATGTTCTGGTGGAGTATAAATATTTGGAGGTGAATCTAAAGAAACCTTTCTTGGAAGTAAAATCTTGTCACTCTTGGCTAAGCCCCAAAGAACTTTATAACTTTGGGAAGTGAAGGAGGTGATTTTGGTTACCATCTCCCCCTGGCTGTGTGGCATTATTTTCTTTCATTTATAAATTTGGGCCTCACTTACCTTGCGTATATCAAGGACACCCTCTAGTTGATCCTTGTACATCCTAGTTGAAACCTTATAGGATCGTTGGTGTGTTTGATGTTCTTGAGTGTTTGAAACCCTCTCCAGTTGAAGGGGACACACTATCTACAGTTATCTTGTATATATTTCATTGTTTGATTTTACATCTCAAATTTGAAAAAGCCAAAAAATCATATAACATAAAAAATACAAAAACATAATAAAATTTCAAAAATCCAAAAAAAAGAAGAAAAATCAAAAAATTCAAAAAACAACAAAAACAAGTCTTGGCTTAAGTCCTTTTAGTCAAGTTTTCCACATCAATTCCACCTCACTTCTTCTTTCCATCAAAGTCATCACCCCTATACATCTCTTGTCTTCATCATTCAAACCATTCCTTGATGTCTTAATCATCTCTACTCATCCAAATCATTTCCTTGTCATTCAATCTAATTCCTAATCTTCATCCTAGTCATGATTCATCATCCATATCCAGATCCAATTTCATCAACCACACTCACAATTCATCCTTAATTCAATCCTTCAAATCATCATCCCTCTAAACCAATTCCTTGTGAAATCCAGTCATTTCTAATCAATTCTTAATTCAATCCATTTACATCTTCATCCATAATAAATCTTTCTAATTTCATCCGTTCAAGTCTTCTTCTAAGTCAACTTTTCATTAAATCTTCTACTTTGGACATAGGAGCATTGTCATAAACATTGGACTTTAATTCAAATCCAACATTCACTTTTTGCAATATCATAAGATTTTTATCAAAGCTATATCAAACCTTCATCCAATATCAAATCAAATCCAATCCAATCAATATCAAGTCAAATCTAATTCAAATAAAGTCAACACATAGCCCACAATTGCTCCTAGTCCTAAGTTCATATTCCATCCATCATCAAATCTTTCATCACTATTTGTCTAACATCTATGGATAAGAATTGGCCTAATCAAATGGTTGACAATCTTCAAAGGCAATATGGAGTTATACCTCCCTTTCAACCTATGTATCAAATCAATCCTCATAACTTTATATCCAATTCTAATCCACCTCATGTTCATTATTCTTCTACCTTTGACAAGGGAAATCCACCTCATTATCCTTCAACCACATATGATTCCATTAATAGCCCACACAATTCCTCAAATAGAAATGCCATTTCCAAGGAAATTGAGGAACTAAAGAACTCTATCTTGAGCCTAGAAAATCAAAAGAAAATATCTACCATCCATGTCATGCATCCTATTCCTCCATGTTTTGAAGACCCTAGTCCTCATGTCCCATCCAACCCCAATCCTCCATGTGATTCCCTATACTTTGAGCTTAATTTAAAAAACCATCACCCCAATCCCCTATCCACACCTCCACTTTCACACAATCCTAATCCTCAAAAAGCATCATCCCCACCTCATAATAGGTTTTTCTCACTAGAAACCTTGGCTAAATGTAAAATTCAAAATAAAGTGATCCAATCACCCAAAGTCATACACCTAATTCCATCTCAAGACCTTCCTCCAAAGCATGATGTTATAGATTCCTCTTCTCCCCTAGATCTGAGCATTACTCCATCACATCATTCCCTTATCCCTCAAGATCAATTTATCCCTCTTAGTCCATCTCATGATCGCCTTCCTAATCAAGAGTTAGCATCTATAGATCCTCCCCTTCATGAAGAAATTCCTTTCCATCCACCAATAATCCTCCATGTCAAGATCAAATCACTCCATCTCATGGTTTGATTCCCTCCACTACATTACATGATTCAATTCTATCTCTTGATCTACTCATTTCGCTACATGATTCTCTTTTAAGTCAAGATCAAAGCATCCCTTCATTTTCCTTTCATGATCCCACTCCATCACAAAATCCTATTATCCCTCATAATCCCCCTCATGATCCTAATCCTCCACATGATCCTACCACACCTATCCAATCCACTCATGAACCCCATATACCTAGACTCACATCTTGTGTTGAAAATAATAAGCATCCCATTGAAGAAATAATGTCTCAAGATGTTGGTATGCTTTCCACTCCTTCAAAATCCAAAATTCCTTCATCCAAGCCCAAATGTTCCCATCCTCCATATTCCATGTCTAGTTTAGGACCTTATATCCACCATTCACTTCCTTCCTCAATTTCATCCATTTTAGGTCCTTATATTCCACATCAAAACCCTTCATCCCTTCCATCCATTTTGGGTCCTTATGTTCCAAAATCAAGCCCTTCATCCCTTCCTTCCATTTTGAGTCCTTACATACCTCCATCCACCATATCCATGTTTTCCACTTCATACCCTCATGGTCCTATTAAAGATCAACAAAGGCACACATCCTTGAAAACCTTCCAACGTTCACCATCCATATGCTCTCCACCCCATTTATCTTCATGCACCCCTACCATGGCCAATGGAAGTAAATTGGATGCCAAAGAAAAAGAGAATAAAGCCAAAAATCCACAATAGCCCAAGGATCAACATGTCCCCTCTAAAAGACATGTCCAAGAAAAGACAAATCTGATCCAAAACAAAACTAGAAGGCCACAAAGGCTCAAAATGAAAAATGCAAAAATTTTGTGGATCCGAAAGTTACTTAATGTAGCAATGAATCTGAAAGAAAGATTCAAAATGACATCTAATTTTGCTAATCCAAAGGCTTCCTTCATTCATAAATATTCCAAGCTTCCATTTTCAAAATCATTTTTGGGTCCTTATGTACCCAAATCCACCATCCTAAATCCATCATCTCCTTTATCCATTTTGGGTCCATTTATCCCAAAATTCAAATTTTCTCCTATATATCATCCATATTTTCCTCCTTTTCATCACCCTTCAAGGTGTGTGCCAATGACAATCTTTCCACCTCCTTCATCCACTCATTCACAAGTCTTCTAACCTAGCATCCATCAATCATATCTTCCTCCCAACCATCCCACCCCCTTAATCCAAACCTTTTCAAAAGTCCTTGAGCTTCATTTCCCACTCCACTTCACCCTTCTTTTAATTATCCTAAAAACATCAATGAAAAAGTAGTAAAAATTCCTTGAAAATAACAAAGAAAAAAGGAAAAGATATCAAGGGATTCCATCCATGTAACTAGATGCTTGAGTCCTCCCTTCATTTTCCTTTCATGTATCCAATACCTTCCAATTTCACTTATCCATCCATTCACTTTTCCTCTTCCACTTGCACTCTACACTAGGGGAAAGCTCTAACCATACCAAACTTCCTTACATATCTTCCATACTTCCATCTACCATTCATCATCCTTTTTCATCTTTGATCTTGACTTTCACTTTCCTTTCATCCATCCATATGCACCTGACATATCTCTTGCACATCCTCCACACATTATCCTACATAATCCCATAATCCTTCCATATATCAAATCTTGACATGCTATCCATATCTTTCATCTCATAATCCTTGTCATGTTCATCCATTTTCCATCCATACACCTACATACTTAAATCCCCCTTTCATATGTCCTTGGTCTTGGTTATCCCATCCATTTTGTCCACTTCATATCCCACATTTTATCCATATCCATTTCGTCCACTTCATGTCCCAACGAATCATGGTCTTCCATATCATGGTTTCATAAGACATATGATTGTATTAGACCCCTTTTTTTTCACGTACTTGACACATTGTCATCTTGGTTCCTCATATCTTGGTGCATATTGTTGAGTACAATATTAAACTTAGGTTGTTCACACCATTGTAGCATAACTTTATCACTCTTATCATTTCCCACTCTCTTCCATACTCCCATCCATTTCAAGAGAACATCTGTCTTCTCCTAACCTGAATGTCCTCTCGAGGGGGCATACCCTTCGACCCTTTTCATCCTTCCTCATCCTTCCACGACTGGGGCATTATGCTACTAGTCTTATCCTCCCATCCACTATATTTTATTCTTCTTTCATATGACATTACTAATGTTATATCAAAGAGGGGCAAAATGTAGACACCTAAAATTGTCCAAATTCCCTTTTCATGACCAATTAAATAGATATTTATTATTTATTTAATTACCCTACCTTTAATTAAATAAATTTACATTTGTTTAATTATATTTTCCTTTCTTTGATTTAAATAAACTAAGTTTTATTTAAATCCTAGCCTTTCCCCTTATCCCACTTACATCTTAACCCATTCACTTTAATTAAGTAAAGTACTTTGTTTACTTAATTAATCATTTGCTAATCCCACTTGGAATTAAATATTAAATTTAATCTAATTTGAGCACATGGTTACTAACTTTAACCCTCACCCAACCTCACTTTCCTAACCTAACTCATCCTTATAAGCCTACCCATTACCTAACCCCACTTACTTTTCCTACTCACCTTGCTAATCTCCTTTTAATCCTAAGTGTGTGCTCACACATGTGTGATGAATACTCACACTTGCCACACCCCTCATGCCTCCCACACCTCTTTTACATTTGTCTCCCTTCACATGAGAATCAAGGTGTCTCACACATGTGTGAGAAACCATGCTTCTCACACCTCTTACACCTATCATTGACCTATCACATCAAAGGTTGCTCACACATGTGTGAGCAGCTTTTCCCCCTTTGAATGATCAAAAACCCTAATCCACATGGAGTCCACTTGACCTCCACCTCATGGAAACCTCATTAATCCTAATAGATCCTAGCCCTTCATCTTTCATTGAATCTCAACCATCCATTTCATCTCATTTCCTATAAAAGGAGAGCCCTCTCCTCATTTCTAGGAAGCACTATCTAGTCCATTGTTATGATGTAGGATTTATGAGCAACCACATCCCACAACAATAAAATCATCAACTACTTGGTGAGTTTATTATGTTTGCATTAGTGATATTTTGAATGGTTTAAGCTCTTTGGATTTCATGTCTTCATTGTTTACATGTTTTCTTTCATATTTTAGGTTTACATTAACATGTAGGAATAGGCTTTAGTTGCTTATTTTTTATTCCATTGTTACATTTTTATGCAATACAAAACACTTTCTTTTGAATGCATGTTGAACTTAAATTCAAAATTCAAACACACTCGTGAATGGTTAAAGCTAAAAAAGTCAAACTCAATCTTGAATGCACAGTTAATTGAACAACACCTTTGATTTGGAATGCATGTTTCAACACAATCCTGAATACCATAAGGAAATTGAATATTTTAGTGGAATGGATGATAGCACAATCTTGCATGTCTAAGGATCAACAAACATTGCAATGCATATTTCAATTTGTTGCTTAAAATTAACACTCACTCAATCTTGAATGCATAAAGGAATTGATTTCTTTCCTTATCGAATTTGCTTATGTTGATGACACTCGATTTACTTATGTTGGTAAACTCTCAATTTTTATGTTGAAAACATTTTCAAATTGGAAAGAACATTGTATGTTATAAACACATGTGTCTTCAAATTAGATTACAAAACCTAAATCTTCATTGGGAAAGAACAAGTGTCTTTTGAACCTTGGGGCCACTTATGTATTCTCTCCTCTTGCACCTTCGGGTGATCTTGAGTGCAAAAGAAATAAGTGGTATTGTTTTTCTTTTTTTAGGAGGCTTGCTTGGGGATTTCATCACCCCTTGGGATGACCTCAACTCCAGTGTTCTGGTCAAGTATAAAAATTGGGAGGTGAATTGAAAGACACCTCTCTTGGAAGTAAAATCTTGTCACTCTTGACTAAGCCCCAAAGAACTTTATACCTTTGGGAAGTGAAGGAGGAGATTTGGGTTACCATCTCCCCCTGGTTGTGTGGCATTATTTTCTTTCATCTATAGATTTAAGCCTCACATACCTTGCATATATTCATGACACCCTCTAGTTGATCCTTCTAGTTGAAACCTTATAGGATTGTTGGCGTGTTTGACATTCTTGAGTGTTTGAAACCCTCCCTAGTTGAAGGGGACACACTATCTACACTGGTCTTGTATATATTTCATTGTTTGATTTTGCAACTCAAATTTGAAAAAGCCAAAACATCATACAACATAAAAATCCAAAAACATCGTAAAATTTCAAAAAAAAAAATCAAAATCAAAAAAATCTCAAAAAAAAAAAAACAAGTCTTGGTTTCAGTCCTCTTAGTCAAGTTGTCCACATCAATTTCACATCACTTCTTTCCATCAAATTCATCACCCTCATGCATCTCTTATTCATTCAAACCATTCCTTGAAGTCTTAATCATCTCTATTCATCCAAATCATTTCCTCATCTTCCTAATCACTCCATCTAATTCCTAATCTCCATCCTAGTCATGGTTCATACTCCACATCTCACTCCAATTCTCTCATCCAATGCTTCATACTCTTGATTTGCAATCCCATTCATTGTCAAATTCAGTCATTTATAATCAATTCTTCATTCAATCCATTTACATCTTCATCCACAATCAATCTTTCTAATTTCATCCATTCAAGTCTTCTTCTAATTCAACTTTTCATTAAATCTTCTACTTTGGACATAGGAGCATTGTCATAAACATCAAACTTTAATTCAAATCCCAAATTCCCTTGTTTGCAATATCATAAGGTTTTTATCAAAGCTATATCAAACCTTCTTCCAATATCAAATCAAATCAAGTCAAATCCAATCAATATCAAGTCAAATCCAATTCAAATCAAGTCAATACAAAGTCCACAATTGCTCCTAGTCCTAAGTTCATATTTCATCCATCATCAAATATTTCATCACTCTTCATCTAAGATCCATGGATAAGAATTGGCTTAATCAAATGGTTGAAGATCTTCAAAGGAAATTTGGAGTTATACCTCCCTTTCAAACTACATATCAAATCCATCCTCATAACTTCATATCTAATTCTAATCCATCTCATGTTAATTATTCTTCTACCTTTGACAAGGGAAATCCACCTCATTATCCTTCAACCACATATGATTCCATTCATAGCCCATACGATTCTTCAAACAAAAATGTCATTGCCAAGGAAAATGAGGAACTAAAGAATTATATCTCGAGCCTAGCAAATCAGTAGAAAAAGTACACCTTCAATGCCATGTGTTCTCTTCCCAAATGTTTTGAAGACCATAGTCCTTATGTAGCATCCAACCCCAATCCTCCATGTGATTCCCCATACTTTGACCTTAATGCCAAAAACCATCATCCCAATCCCCTACCCATACTTCCACCTTCACACAATCCCAATCCTCCAAAAACATCATCCCCACCTCATAATAGGTTTTTCTCACCCGAATTCTTGTCTAAGTACAAAATTCAAAATAAAGTGATCCAATCACCCAAAGTCATACCCCTAATTCCATCTCAAGACCTTCGTCCAAAGCATGTCATTATAGATTCCTCTTCACCTCTAGATTTGAGCATTTCTCCATCCCATTGTTCCATTATCCCTCAAGATCCATTTATCCCTCTTAGTCCATCTCATTATTCCCTTCCTAATCAAGATCAAGACATTCCATGTATCGTACACCTTACCAATTCCACTCCATCTCAAGAGTTAGCATCCGTAGATCCTCCACTTGATGAAGAAGTTCCTTCCACTCCATCCACTAATACTCCTCCATGTCAAGATCAAATTTCTCCATCTCATGATCCACTTATTCCACCACATGATCCTCTTTTCAATCAAGATCAAAGTACATCTTTATTTTCCTTTCATGATCCCACTCCATCTCAAGATCCTATTATCCCTTATAATCCCCCCTGTGATCTTAATCCTCCACATGATCCTATCACACCAATCCAATCCACTCATGAACCCCATATAAATGGACTCACATCTTGTATTAAAAATGATAAGTATCCCATTGAAGAAATAATGTCTCAAGATGTTGGTATGAATTCCACTTCTTCCAAATCCAAAATTCCTTCATCCAAACCCAAATGTTCCCATCCCTCATATTCCAAGTCCATTTTTGGACCTTATATCCATCATTTTTGCCTTCCTCACTTTCATCCATTTTAGGTCCCTATGTTCCATAGCCAAACCCTTCATCCCTTCCATCCATTTTGGGTCCTTACATACATTCATCCACCATATCCATGTTTTCCACTTCATCCCCTCATGATCCTAGTAAATATCAAAAAAGGCACACATCTTTGAATTCCTTACAACATTCATCGTCCATACACTCTCCACCCCATTTATCTTCATGCACCCATACCATGGCCAATGGAAGCAAATTGTATGCCAAAGAAAAAGAGAATAAAGACAAAAATCCACAAAAGCCCAAGGATCAACATGTACTCTCTAAAAGACATGTCCAAGAAAAGAAACATACGATCCAAAACTAAACTAAAAGGCCACAAAGGCTAAAAATGAAAAATTAAAAAAATTTGTAGATCCCAAAGCTACTTAATGTACCAATGAATTTCAAAGAAACATTCAAAATGACATCCAATTTTGCTAATCCAAAGGCTTCCCTCATTCATAAATCATCCAAGCTTCCATTTTCAAAATCCATTTTGGGTCCTTATATACCCAAATCCACCATCCTAAATCCATCATCTCCTTCATCCATTTTGGATCCCTATATCCCAAAATCCAAACTTTCTCCTACATATCCTTCACAATTTTTTCCTTTCCATCACCCTTCAAGGTGTGTGCCAATGACCATCTTTCCACCTCCTTCATCCAATCATTCACAAGTTTTCCAACCTAGCATCCATCAACCATATCGTCCTCCCACCCACTCCACCCCCTTAATCCAAACTTTTTCATAAGTCATTGTCCTACATTCACTATCCTACCAACATCTATAAGAAAGATTAAAAATTCCTTAAAAATAACAAAGAAAAAAGGAAAATATATCAAAGGTTCCCATCCATGTAACTAGATGCTTGAGTCCTCCCTTCATTTTACTGTCATATATCCAAGGTCTTCCAATTTCACTTATCCATCCATTCACTTTTCCTCTTCCACTTGCAGTCTACGCTGGGGGAAAGCTCTAGCCATACCAAACTTCCATACTTCCATCTACCATTCATCATCCATTTCTATCTTTGATCTTGAATTTCACTTTCCTTTCATCCATCCATATGCACTTTCCATATCCCTTGCACATTATCCACACACCATCCTACATACTTCCATAATCCCTACATATATTTGATCTTGACATCCTATCCATATCTTTCATCCCATAGTCCTTGGAATTTTCATTTCCTCATTATCCTCCATCCATAATCCTACATACTTCCATCCCCCTTTCATATGTCATTTGTCTTGGTTATCCCATCCATTTCATATCCCACATTTCACATCATTATTCCTATTTCACACCCTCCCTCCCATATCCCTTATTCATCCTACTTTCATACCCATGCTTCTGATCACTATTAGAGGCACAATACCAAAATGTTCATACATGCTTTGGAAGAGCACGTGCCTTATTTTTCTCCATACACTAGCCTTCATACCACCTTTCCATTTTCATGCATCCTTTCCCACCATATTTCCTTCCATTTTCATATCCTTGGAATGGGCATTGTTGGTCACTCCTTTGAAACATGTCCCTTGGCTCTGCATTTTTGAATACCATATCATTTAGCCCCTCATATCCTTTCACCATTCCTTTCATCCATTGAATCACATTGCTTTTCCTCCATTTACCATGCCTTGGCTCTCCCTTGTCATTGGTCCCAATCCATTCTATCCCTCATTCATTCATATCACTTTCAATCTAATTCTTCCACTCACTTTAATCAAATTCATTTATCCTCTAATTCAATAAATTTTCCCTTCTTCTAATCCTTTCACATCAAATCAATTCTAATCTCATCATTCTCCATCTTATCAACATCATTCTTCCAATCTTGTCCAAGTTCATTCTTCCAATTGCATCAACAAAAATCTCAATCATTTTGCAATCAATATTAATCCAATCAATCTAATCTTGAAATTTTGTACATCAATCCTTAATCAATTCATCAATTTGACCCAATCAATTATTAATCTATTGACCATATTCGAACATCATCATGAGATGTTTCCTTCCCAATCCTCGGATGTGAATTTTTCTTATTGTTAACTTTGTCATCCCCAATCAATCATCTTTAATCAATCCATTAATTGGTTTTCAGCTTGACTAGGGCAAAGTTTTGGTCTGCTTTTGGTTTATTGTGCATGATTTCTTGTTACTTGTATGTATTAGTATTTTTTACATTTATCATGGTCTTTGCATCCTATTGCCCCAAGGAATCATGGTCTTCCATGTCATGGTTTCATAAGGCATATGGTTGTATTAGACCCCCTTTTATCATGTACTTGACAAATCATCATCTCAGTTCCTCATATGTTGGTGCATAGTGTTGAATACAATATCAAACTTAGGTTGTTCACACCATTGTAGCATAGCTTTATCAATCTTTTCATTTGCCTCTGCCTTCCATACTCCCATCCATTTTGAGAGAACATTTGTGTTCTCGTAACCCACATGTCCTATTGAGGGGGCATATCATTCCATCCTCATCATCCTTCCTCATCCTTTTATGACTAGGACATCATGCTACTAGTCTTATCCTTCCATTCACTATATTTTATTTTTCTTTGATATAACATTACTAATGCTATATCAAAGAGAGGAAAAATGTAGACACCTAAAATTGTCCAAATACCCTTTTCTTGACCAATTAAATAGATATTTATTATGTATTTAATTATAGTCTTACCCTACCTTTAATTAAATAAATTTATATTTATTTAATTGCATTTTCCTTTCCTTGGTTTAAATAAATTTAGGTTTATTTAATCCTAGCCTATTTCCCCTCATCCCACTTACATCCTAACCCATTCACTTTAATTAAGTAAAGTACTTCATTTACTTAATTAATCCTTTTTTTAATCTCACTTGGAATTAAATATTAAATTTAATCCTATTTGAGCACATGATTCCTAACTTTAACCCTCACCCAACCTCACTTTCTGAACCTAACTTATCCTTCTAAGCCTACCCACTACTTAATCCCACTTATTTTTCTAATCACCTTGCTAAATTCCCTTTTAATCCTAAGTGTGTGCTCACACATGTGTGAGGAATCCTCACACATGTGTGAGAAAGACTCACACTTCCTACAACCCTCACACTTCTCACACGTCTTACACATTTGTCCCCCTTCACATGAGAATCAAGGTGTCTCACACATGTGTAAGAAACCATACTTCTCACACCTCTTACACCTATCATTGACCCATCACATCAAAGGTTTCTCATACATGTGTGAGCATCTTTCCCCCTTTGAATGGTCAAAAACCCTAATCCACATGGAGTTCACTTGGCCTCCACCTCATGGACACCTCATTGATCCTAAGAGATCCTAGCCCTTCATCTTGCATTGAATCTCAACTATCTATTTCATCTCATTTCCTATAAAAGGAGAACCCCCTCCTCATCTCTATAAGTACTATCTAGCCCATTTTTATGTTGTAGGATTTGTGAGCAACCATATCCCACAACAATGAAATCATCAACCACTTGGTGATTTTATGAGGTTTGCGTTAGTGCTATTTTGAATGGTTTAAGCTCTTTTGATTTCATGTCATCATTATTCACATGTTGTCTTTCATATTTGAGGTTTGAATGAATATGTAGGAATAGACTTTAGTTGCTTATTTTTTATTCTATTGTTACATTTTTATGCAATACAGTAGGTGCCGAGAAAATTCAGTGCAAGCCGAGTAGAAAATTGGTTGGAGGGAAGTAAAATCAAATTCTAATGGATGCCAACTAAAGTTTAGTTGATGTCAGGCATCGGTAAAATTTAGTTAATGCCGAGTGATTTTATAGTTGATGCCAAGCAACACAATATGTGTTGAGCATCAAAAGGTTGATAATGTTGAGCTGGTGCATTATTTTAAAGATCGAAGATTCACTAAATCTAAGCTGACAAGTTTCTTTTCTTGAAGTTTTTGAACTAGGAGGAAGATAATGTTGATGAGCTAGTGGCACAAAATTTGAGGTAAACTATTTTTAGGTGAATTCAAAATGAATTCTAGGAGAAGTTTCTAGATGAGATATGAGATATGGGATAGATACATTATATCCTACTTAACCCATCCAAACCCTAAATTGGATGATGGAGAACAAGTGACAAAATATCTAAATTTCCTATTTATAGGAATGTCTAGACATGAAGAAAAGTTGTCATGTGCAAGAACCTAAAGAGGAGAAGGAGGTAAAGGTTTTGCTTCATCAAGTTACCTAGAAGAAGAGTCTACAATGGCATGTTAAGAAAGAAGGCTTAAGGAGATGAATGCTTGAAGGGTGAATAATCTATCAGAGCTATAGAGTACGAAGGCCAAGTACAATGGAGGACTAAATAGAGATCTTTAATCTCTAAGAGAAGTTTTAAGTTGTATCAGATCAAAGCCTTACTATTACTCTCCAACAATTGTATCAGTCTATGGTAAATAGATTAAGGTTGACATAATAGTCATTTTTAAATCCTTTAACTGGTGGCATTCCAAGTGAATGGCATAAAGTACTCTAAGAAGGCTCACTCCTAACATGGTGATTGAAATCCTTTAACAAGGTCACATTTAACAATGTGTATTGTAACCTTTAACAGGGTTGACCTATCACAAGGCATCGCTTGAGAAGAGTGAAAATAAGTAGCATCTTACTAGTGGTTTTTCAAAATTGGGTTTCCATGTAAATCATTGTCTCTAGTGTGTTGATGAGTCTATTATGTTTCATGCTTTACATTTTTGCAAGTTGATTTAACAATAACCTACAAGTTTTAAGTGATTGCATAATCTTATGGATGCATGCATGAGTTTAAATTTTTTATGGGTTGACTAAGCTATAAAAAGTTTTATTTATACTTGTGGACCTTGGATAATTGATTCACCTCCCTCCCCCTCTCAGTTATTTTAAAGTTTTTCAACAATTGGTATCAGAGCCATCTTCTTAAGAGGACTAGTTTGAAGGTACTAGAAGTACAAAGATCAAGATGTGAAAAGGAGATGTACCCAAGCTTAATAGAGATTACTTTTCTGTATGAAAAAGTTTGATGAAGCTACACCTTCAAGGACTTGGAGATCATGCGCAAACTACCATTTCTCTATAATCAGGCAATGTTGGAGATTACCTCTACTCTAAGCTATGCCGAATTTGATGATATCAAAGGTTGTGACACTACTAATAAAATGTGGGATGCCATACACACCATCTATGGAGGAGACAAAAATGTTCAAAGAGCCAAATCTGAGAGTCTCAGAGGTAAGTTTGGTGATATGAGAATGGAAGAAGGTAAGAATATTTCTCAATATGTTGCTAGAATAAAATAAGTTGTTAGTGTAATAAAAGGAGCTACTGGTCATATAGATGATGATACTGTGCTAAGAAAAGTCTTAAGAACACTACTGCCTATTTATGCTATTAGAGTTTCTACAATTCAAGAACTAAGATGTTTTCTAGGAAATGATCTAACTCTTGAGGGTCTAGTTGGTAGACTTGTTGTTTTTAAGCTATCTAACTATGAAAATTACAAACCAGAGAGTCTTGAATATACTTTTGAAGCTAAGTTATTATTGAAGGACTCTAAAGAGCCCAAGTAGAAGAAGAAAAGAAAGATAAACTATGTGTTTAGTGATAGTGATACAGGTAAGGAAGATGTTGAACAAGTAGAAGCACTACTAGCAAGAAGATTTCACAGACATAAAGACAGGTTCGAAGGTAAGTTACCTATCATTTGTTTCAATTACAATGAGGTTGGTCATATTGTTGGAAGATGTACATAGAAGAAGAACTATAGAGGTGGTGAAAAGTACAAAGACAAAAGAGAAGATGACAACAAAGATTATAATGATAAAGGAAAGAAGTCATGGTATGTTGCTGAAGAGGAAACAAGGGATGATTCTAATGAACATGATGATAAAGTAGTATATGTTGCAATGAAGGATGAATCTAATGAAGATGAGGCAACTACACTTGTGACTTGCGTAAACAAAAATGATACATGGATCATTAACAATGGATGCTCACATCATATGACAAGAGACAAAATTAAGTTCATTACCTTAAATTATTTTGAAGGAAATAGAGTAAGATTTGGTAATGATGCACCATATTTGATAAAAGGAAAAGGTTCTATCAAGCTCATAGATAAGATACTATGTGACAATGCTTGCTATGTTGAAGAACTAAACTATAATCTTTTGAGTGTGTCACAATTGAATAATTCAAGATGTAAAGTTGAATTTGAAAATAAGATTGCTAAGATATATGATACTGATGGAAAATTGATTGGAAAAGGTGATCAAAGTAGGAGTAATATATTCTATCTTGATATAGAGGATGCTACTTGTCTTCTTGTAAAATTTGATGATGTGTGGCTATGGCACAAGAGATTATATCATGTTAATTTTGATAACTTGGTTAGTATTGGTAAAATGAAGAAAGTTAGAGGTTTTCCTAAGTTAAAGAAATCCAACAACACAATGTGCAAACAATGTCAGTTAGGCAAAATGACAAAGTCAAGCTTTAAGAGTAAAGCTTATACCTCTAAAGAAATACTTAGAGATCATTAACACTAACTTGTGTGGACTAATTGATGTGCAAAGCTACAAGGGAGATAAGTACATTATGCTATTCATTGATGATTATTCTAGGATGATGAGAGTCATGTTTTTGAAACATAAATCTGATGCTTTTCAAATGTGTAAGTGGTACTTAGCAAGAGTTGAGAAAGAAATAGGTAAGAGGTTGAAATGTTTGAGATCAGAAAGAGGAGGAGAATTCACATCAAATGATTTTGAGATGTTCTGTAATGACAAAGGAATCAAAAGACAAACATCTACACTTAAAACTCCTCCACAAAATGGGATTACTGAAAGGAGAAACTACTCTATAATGGACTGTGCTAGAACACTCATGATGGACAAGAATGTTGCTTTGAAATACTAGAGACAAGCTGTAAGTATAGCTATCTATACCTAACTATGTGCAAGTCAAGAAAGGAACTCATTCAACACCTTTTGAACTATGCCATGTACACTCACCCAATGTAAAACATTTTAAGATATTTGGAAGAAAATGTTACATTCTTAAAGATGTTAGGAATGGTAAACTTGATGCAAAATTTTAGAAGGTATACTCCTCGAATACTCCACAAGAAGTAAACCCTATAAGTGTTTAAATATTAACACTAACAAAGTTGTAAAAAGTGCAAATGTGAATTTTGATGAATATAAAAAAGTACATGAGGCTAAACCTATGAAAGAACTAGAAGAATACAAGTCATTTGTATACTTTATAAAGGTATGCCTCCTGAAGAAGATGTTATAAATTAATCTAGAAACCAATAGCAAGTTTCAATGACTACTGAGTCACATCCTATGAATGTTGAGTTGCATTCAGGAACCGAGCCACATTTAGATATCAAGTTACAGAATGAAACTTGTGCACATTCAGATTCTAAAGTTGGTGGACAATGAAAGAGATGCTAACATACTTGATAGAGATGTACATAGTGATTTTGAATCTAAAAGACAAAATGAAGAAACAAGAGTTGAGATAAGATTGTCTAAATAAGTCAAAAGACATCATCTTGCTACTCAAGTCATTGGAGATAAATATGCTAGGCCAATGACAAGAAATAGATTGAGAAATGAAACATGTTTTCTAAGGATGAAGGTGCTCAAATTGGTAAGAGATGCATTAGAAGATGTTGACTAGAGTAAAGCCATGGAATAAGATATTGAGCAAATTGAGAAGAACAAAACATGGAGTCTAGTTCCTAGACTAGAAGACAAAAATGTGGTTGGCACCAAGTGGGTATTTAGAAACAAGCTAGATGAAAATGGTGAAGTCACAAGAAATAAAGCAAGATTATTCTACAAGTGATATTGTAATGAACCCATTTTGGGGGTCATTAGTTTTATGACTTTTCCCTTATTTGTATCCTTTTTGTCATATTTCCTCCAATGATTAAAACTGTGACTGATATGTCTTATGAATGTTTTGAATAGAAAAATCATTTTTATTTCTAATATGATAAGAAAACTATGCAATGCACCTTCTTATGAGGTTGTGTCTAGTATAAATGTTTACAAGTCATAGACAATTTGGTGATGTATCTGATATGTCAATATGCTTGGAAAATCACAAGATGTTGCCATATTTATTTTCCTCTACTTAATATGTAGTCAAAGTTGGTTCAAAATATCAGTGTTGGATGTTGACATGCTTCTCCTTTGCTGAGATGGATTTGTAAAGTGAATGACAAATGGAGTTTCTGTATCATGCTCTCTTGAGGCACAATCTTATAAATCTGATTATGTTTGCACGAATAGTTCGTGCTATATCCTATATCTTTTTCCAAGTTCTGATCATATATTGGATTCAATCCGTATGCCACCTTATTTCACCCGCGTTGCTATCATGGCCAGTTGCAACAATCCATGTGTTTTTTCTATTTATTGTGAACAGGAATTTGATCTATCCTTTATTCTCCAATGTCACTAAGTGTATGTCCTCCTTCACATGGATTTTGTTTCTCACAACTCGGTGGATCTCCTTGCTTCGGCACTAATGATCTCAACTCCAGATAAAAATTGCTACCTTTTCTTGAAAGGACGTGTCCTTCAATTCGTAGGTAGGTTTACATATTAATGATTATATTTGTTTAGGGTATAAATATAATCTTTTAAGTTAGTATGTATTTTGATTATTGGATTTATATTTAAATGTTTGTAATATATAGTAATGCATATTACTAAAAGTGATTATTATTATTATGAATATGTTAACATTATATTTAGTTAATATATAGTATATACTTTCAACGATGTTTATTTATTATAAATTTTCAAAGTTAAAATGATATTTATTTCATTTATATAATATATGATATAAATTATATCAATTATAATAATATATATTTTAATGATTATATAATATTATACAATGGTTTGTTCTATGTATAGTCTTATACTTATTATCTTTTAATAACTCCTCTTAAGGATTATTGTCTTTATAAATCATTTAATATTTATAATAGATTATTATTTTATATATAATAAACTATATTTCCAATGTTTACAATTTATTTATTTATTGTATTATTAATTCTATGTTGTATTATTATATTAATGATATATTACATAATATTAGACTATTTACTTTTATATTTGTATATTTATATTGTACTATCATTTCACATTAATGGTTGTACCATATTAGATATAATATTATATTGATTAATTAATCAATCTATTACCTTTAGTTATTAATAGTATTTATATCCAATGTGATAATAGTTAGATATATTATCATATTATTGATTTATAATGTAATTATAAAATATTATATTAATAATAATATTAGTAATATCATTATTTTTTATACTATTACGTTGTATATTTTCTTTATATATTATTCTTAATTATTATCATTGTATAATATCTTATTTGAATATTCATATATCCTTTTAATTTGGGCTCATGACAGATATGCACGAGAAGAAGGAATTGTCTATGGAGAGATATTTGCCCCTTTTACTAGAATGGAAGGAGTAAGAACTCTACTTGCTTATTCTGCATACAAAGGTTTCAAAGTTTATTAGATGGATGTTAAATCTACATTTTTGAATGGCATATTAGAAGAAGAAGTTTACATAGAACATCCAGAAGGTTTTATTGATGTTAACAATAAGAACATGGTATGTAGACTGCGCAAAGCTCTATATGGTTTGAAACAAGCACCAAGAGCATGGTATGAGAGACTTCATAATTATCTTGTGAAGTTTGGATTTGAAAGGACTAATGATAATAGCAATCCATACATGAAGACAGAGAAAGGAAAAGATATTTTGTTATCTAAATTTCTTTTTGATAATATCATATTTGGAGGTCAAGATGCTTTATGTAAGGATTTTGAAAATTAGATGAAGCAAGAATTTGAAATGTCTATGTTCTGGAGAGATCATTTTTTTTGTGGATTTGCAAGTATATCAAATGGAATATGGTATATACATCACTCAGTCAAACTATGTCAAAGAAATATTGAAGACTTTTGGATTGGAAGACTCTAAACTAGTAAGTACACCTATGGTGATAGGACACAAGTTGTTAAAGAATGATGATTCGGCTGAGGTGAATCAAACACTATATAGGTCTATGATTGGAAAATTGCAATATGTTGTACATAGTAGACCTGATATTGCATTAGTTGTAGGGATTGTTCCAAGATTCTTTGCTGATCCCATAGAGAATCATTTAATGGATGTGAAGAGAATAATGAGATATTTGAAAGGAATAGAACATTTTGGTTTATACTACAAGAACAATGAAAATTTTGAATTAAGAGACTACACTAATTTTGACTGGGCTGGAAACATTGATGACAAAAAGAGCACCAATGGAGGAGATTTTTTCTTAGGCAAGAGACTAGTTACATGGACTAGTAAGAAATAAAATTGCACTTCATAATCTACTGCTGAGGCTGAATATGTTGCTACTACTATAAACTATAGAAACATTGTCTAAATCAATTGAAAGGAATGAAGGAAGAGATCACAGAACCAATGATACTTTATTGTGATAATACAAGTGCTATCAATATATCAAAGAATCCAATGATACGCACAAAGACTAAGCACATTGCAATCAAGTATCATTAATTGAGAGAATTAGTTCACGATAAATAGGTGAAGATGGAATATGTCGACACAAAGCAACAAATTGCTAATATCTTCACAAAACCATTACATAAGGATACTCATGAGTATCTAAGAGGAAAATTAAGGGTGATACTCCTATCAAAGGCTATCTATGTAACAAGAGAAGTGCCCTATATCAAACAAGCTAATGTTCATATGTTACAAATTGATGCAGTGGATCTTACTTTAGGAGCTACCTAAAGTAATCAAAGAGCTAGAACTACAAATCAATCACAAGAAAGGTGATAGAGGGAGAAACTAGAGAAATTGAAAAAGCTTAAACCTACATGTAAATATGATACATTTTTGGCATTTTTGTCAAAGAGAGAGATATTACTGATCAATAGTATTACTCAAGAGGGAGACATCTAGAGATTTTTTTCAAAGAGGTTGATGAAATTCTACTGATCAAGTCAATATGTAAGAGATTACTGAGGGATAAAGAGTATTAATTAAAGGGAGATGATATTGTTGATCAGAGGAGAACACAAGTAGGAGAACACAAATACAAGAAAGAGGGAGAAATCCTAATATACCTAGTAAGAGGGCAATACAAGAAAGAACTTAGAGGGAGTTACAAGAAAGAGTTGTAACCTAATTAGAAAAAGGAATTTGATGATAGAGGGAGAAATTTTGATACAAGTTCTGGTATTGTCATACTATTTTAACCTAGTCAATTTGGTTGAACAACATGTTCATCATTTGATTGACTTAGTTGATCAGTTTGGTTTGCCATCAATGCCAAAGACGGAGATCATTGAAGAAGACTATGTGGTTCAATAATTGTTTTGTCACTAATGCCAAACTTTTTATTTTCTGGTAAGATGACTACTTATAAGATTCAAGTACTATCATTTAGTTGATTGATCAAGAGGATTTGATCAAAAGATGTAACAATAGCACCTAGAGGAAAGGTTGAGCTATGATTATGTAATAAAGCACAAGAATCAGTTAAGACAGTGATAACATGATGTATTGATAATCTACATAAGGTTACAAATGTTGGCTACACTAAGAAAGACTAGAAGAACAAGTTATACAAAGTTTTTCTACAAAGCTTGACCGAGTGGATAATAGGTGTTGAACAAAGTCAGTGCAAGCCGAGCAAAAAGTTAGTTGGAGCCGAGTAAAATAAAATTTTAGTGGATGTTGAGTAATGTTTAGTTGATGTTGAGCATCAGTAAACTTTAGTTGATGCCAAGTGATTTTACATTTGATGTTGAGCAATGCAGTATGTGTCAATCATCAAAAGGTTGATAATGTTGACCTGCTTCATTATTTTAAAGATCAAAGACTTTCTAAATCTAAGCCACCAAGTTTTTTTTCTTGAATATTGTGAACTAGGAGGAAGATAAGGTTGATGAACTGGTGGCACAAAATTTGAGGTAAACTATTTTTAGGAAAATTCAAAGTGGATTCTAGAATAAGTTTCTAGAAGAGATATGAGATATGGGATAGATATATTGTATCCTACCTAATCCATCCAAACCCTTAATTAGACAATGGAGAATGAGTGGAACAATATCTAAATTTCCTATTTATAGGAATGTTTGGTCATAAAGCAAAGTTGTCATGTGCAAGAACCTAAGGAAGAGAAGGAGTTAAGGGTTTTTCTTCAAGTAACCTAGAAGAAGAGTCTTCAATGGCATGTTAAGCAAGAAGGCCTAAGGAGATGAATGCTTGAAGGGTGAACAAGCTATTCGAGTTGCAAAGTACAAAGGCCAAGAAAAATGAAGGGCTGAATGGAGATCTATAATTTGCATGAGAAGTTTTATGTTGTATCAGATCAAAGCCTTATTGTTACTCTCTAATAGTTGTATCAGTCTATGGTAAATCCTTTGGATTAAGGTTGATCTTACAATCATTTGTAAATCTTTTAACTAAGTGGCATTCAAAGTGAATGGCCTAAAGTCCTCTAACAAGGATCACTATTAATAGTTTGATTGAAATCCTTTAATAGGGTCACATTTAATAGTGTGTATTGTAACCTTTAATAGGGTTGGCCTCTCATAGGGCATAAGTTTAGAAGAGTGAAAAAGAGTAGCATGTTACTGGTGCTTTTTCCCAAATTGGGTTTCCTTGTAAATCATTGTGTCAAGTGTGTTGATGAATTTGTTATGTTTCATGCTTTATATTTTTTCAAGTTTATTTGACAGTAACCTACAAGTTTTAAGTGATTGCATAATATTATGGATGCATGCATGAGTTTAACTATTTTATGGGTTCACTAAGCTATGAAATTTTTTATTTATACATCTAAACCTTGCATAACTAATTCACCCCCCCACCCCTCTCAGTTACTCTAAAGTACTTCAACATTATAGGAATTTGGAACTACATCATATGGAGAGGAAAGAAGGACATGTGAGCTACAACTAAAGTGGGAGTATTACTTTGTTTTGCTTTCTTTATTTTTTTTGGCTTTCATAGTAGACTAGAGGGTATTAATGTATGTTTATTGAGTTTTTTATTTTCCCATAGTATGTTAGATATTATCCCATTTTCTAGTCTTACAATTGGTGAACCTAATATAAAAATCATGCAAACTAACTTGAGTTTCTTACTTTTGTGCTTGTAGGTGCAAGGAAGGAGCTCGTTTGGAGGGGTATAATTCTCATTTTCTATCCCTTATCGCACCTAGTCTAGTTAGGGGGCCTAGTAATATGATTTTAATCTCTCATTTATGCATTTTATTAGCTTATTGTCCTAGGGTGCACTCTACTATGTTAGGGTGCACTTGGGACCTCTAAGAACTAGTTTTAGGGGCCTCAGAGTCACCATAACCCCCATTTTTTGTTTATAGCTTACCAAATACACTCCAAAAAAACAAATTGCAACCTTTTAGGCCCTAAGTGGATCGTAGGTGCACTCTACACTATTTGGGTGCATTTAGCTAGCTAAGCCTCACAATTTTTTGTTTTAGGTCTTATTTAGGAACAATTTCCCCACAACCTACTTCCACAATCCCAATTGTACCCTTTTGGGCCCCAAGTGCACCATGGGTAGAGTTAGCACTATTTGAGTGTAGTTGGGGACATCATAAGACATTTGGACCTTTTAAAGTACAGTCTTCTCTGTTAGAGCATAGTTGATCCATAGAAAGCACATTTTTTTATCAGAATCTACATCTAGGGTTTTATTTTCATGTTAGAACCTATTGGGCATTCATTTTGCATGAGGTAAATGGTAGGAATCCATTGCATAATTCCTCTCTTTAAAAGAAAATCTTTTTAAGGATCCACTCCAAGGGTCAGTATTTGTCTTGCAACATACCAAAATCCACTTAGTAGAAGATAAATATGAGTGTTCACAAGGAGGCCTTTGCTAGTTCTAAAAATTCTTTTAACTTGGAATTGAAGTAAAATCTATTCGTTGTCTCAAAATATCACACCAAAAGAAAAATATTTTTGTATTTTTCAATGCATGCAACTCTAATAATGCAGCTACTATGAGGTCCTACTCTAACAATGGGTTGGCAAAGCAAATAATAAAACTGAAAGCAAATAACATGAAATCAAATGACTTGAAACAAACATAAGCTACAGGACACAACACATTGCGAGTTAAACCTTCAAAGAAATTGGTAAGGAACCAATGAAAATAGGAGCAACACTTCCTAGAATCCACTGATGCAATCGTTAGTGAGAATTTTTAACAAATTGAATGATGTTTCACTCTTCATCAAATCAAAAGGCCACGGAAAGTGCACTCATGAGAGACAAAAAGCTATGTAGACACAATTGGGTGATCTCTTCTCAAGCTCGTTATGTCAATAGAATTCATATATCTATAGCAAACACTAGAACTAAAAGATCACACATCTAGAAAAAATGCAATAAACCTTTGGCTCAATCACAATCTCATGAATAAAATCCACAAAACAATGACACATTCAGGCAAGAATAAGTACACTCTAAATGCTAGCACCAAAAGCATAATTTTATTGCATAATAATGGCGGCCTTTCTTACATTTTACAATGCTCAGGTATTTATAAGAAATCCTCTCCTCAATTTGTGTTGAGAGTGAGAGATATCTTGATGCAATAAAATTCTTTTAAAACATTTAAACAAACTAAATATATATTAACTGACAATCTAATTGGTGCTTAGAGGGACTCCATCCATATTTTATTCATTAATTAGATACATGAGTCCTTTACATGTCAAAAATAGAGAAAACATCAAAGAGAAAGTAGGAGGAAATCATTAGTCAAGGTGGAAGTGCATGGAGACACCAAAAATAGAAGCTACCCCTTCACTAGACATGTATTGAGGTTAACTTGTCATCAAAATGCGCTCCCGATGCATGGAAAGTGCTATTTTTTGAACTGATAGTCAATTGTTAGTGCACCTCTAAATTGCAAAGCTGTGGACCTATAGACCTCCATAGCTTCAGACCTATGGACCTGTGGGGCTGTGGAGCTGTGGACCTATACTGGGTCAAAATCTCAAAATTTTACTTAGTGTCAAAATTGAAATTCTGGCATCTGGGTTTTGTTCATCTTTATCCTAAAGCTATGTTTGGATGTCTTCCCTTGAATTTTTCTATAATCTCAATAATCTTAGCAGCATCTAGAAGATCTAAAGCCTCATACTTGTCTTTGACCTTCTGTCTGTAGTTGTCCACCTCAATTCAAGTCTCTGCAAAATCTCTGAGTTTGGTGTCCAACTCTAACAGTGCTTCCTCTATCCTAAAGGCTTGTCTGATGTCTTCATCACTAGCTACTTTCTCTAAAGCCTTTTTAAAATTTTCCACAAGTAACTCAACTGGCAAAAACTTCTCTCGTTCTTCTTCTCATTCTTCATTTTCGCAAATGTCCAAGCATGCATCACTGTACAACTTTTCTGCTTCCAAAATTCGCTCTCGGGTTCTGTCCTTGAGCCTATGTATCTCATCATGCAATTTTTCCATCACTTTATTTTCCATCTGCAATCTTTTCTATCCAATCATCTATCATGTCCAACTTCTTTCTGGTATATACATCAATCAGAATGCAGTACCTTTTCCCTTTTATGGCTTGTAGAGTTTGTAAATCCTTGCTCCATGTCTATACCTCATCCATGATACTAAAGTCCCACCTCAAAATTGCCACAATCTTATCAACATTCTCTTGTGTAGCATGCAATAACTTCAAACTTCCTATGATTATAGTGACACCCTTATCCTTAAGGGTGTCTCACCAATCCTGACAAGCTCTCAAAAATGGACTGAGCTGTACATCTCCCCCTTCTCTAAGAATGGTATTCAAAGTATCCTTAGGGTATTTAGAATCAAGAGCACCAATAACTTTAGCTAGATATCCCTTTAAGATCTCAACTTGCCTTTGAAGTGTTTTGATTTCAATCTCATCCTATTCCATATGGCTAAGAACCTCCTTGACTCCCATAGTCATCATCTATCGAGATGTATCCCATGTAGGCTTTCCTAACATAGTATCTTTCACTTTATAGTGCTCAAGACTAACAACTTCTGGATCTATGCCTTTTGGAGGGTGAGCCACTTGTGCAAATAAGTCTTGGTTCCGTGTAGTAGTAATGAATGCAAATGGCATTGCATCATGTAATGAAGACTCGAGCTTGTTCAAAATCTCTACAATGTCCCAAATATCATTCTCTAAAGCACGGAATTGATGCTTGGAAGTTCTCATTATTTCCTTCCAAAACCATTTTGGGATATGTCTTTCTATAACCTTGGCTCTAGATGATGAAGGGATGTGTTCAACTACCTCCTTCCTTCTATCGCTCTTGCTTGGAGTCTCCTGTTGTGAGGATTCTTCTTCTGTAGTCTCATTTTCTATAGATCCTATAGTTTGATCCTCAACTTCTTGAGAAGGTTGTTGTATACATTCTACTATCTTTGCCTCTTTTGATGGCTCATCAGTAACCCTTGGTTTTGGTTGCCCTTGTAATGACGGTTCCTTCTAAACATGTTCTTCTGAACTTGAAGGTGGAGGTGTTACTGAAACCTAATCTACCATCATAACTAGCGGTGAAGATGGGGGAGTGAGATGAGGACCTTGTGTCTCGGGTGGCATCTGCATCCAATCTTGCTATTGAAGTTCACCTGTAGGGGTATCTCTAATCTTATCTCCAACTAACTATGTACCCATAGGCATAAAATCAAAATTCAGGTTGGAGAGAACATCATCACCTAGCTCCCTTTGCTCATTCACCCATCATTTTACTTCATCTTTTGAAGAGGAGATTTCTACCATTTCAGCTTGGGTGGGTGGTGGGGTATTTGTGACACTCTTCCTTCTTTCCAATTCTATGGCTTTGGCTAGCCGAGTTCTACTTTCAAGAGACACTTTCTCCTCCTCTTCATCTGACTCTATTTCCCCTTCAATTGATTCTTCCTGAATAATGGTTTCGGGAATATATGGATTAGGCACTAATCTTTTACGAACTCTTTGCCTCTTGTTCATTCTAACCTTGATCCTCTTTTTTTTTTGTGGAACCATAGGAGAAGTGGGCTCTTCATGCACTAGATAAATGGATGTCTCTGGAATTTCTCCTTCTTCTTGTTGACTCAACAAAATAGGAGGTAATGGAAATTCAACATAGATATGAGAAGCTTCACCATCTTGGGGATTCACCATTCCCACTCAAAAGTTGAGATATCCTTCTTTCTCTTTACCTGGTATGCTCCTATTACAAAAGGCCAATCCCAACAAGGCCTCTGTTGTCTTTTGATCCTCTCATAAGCTGACTCAATCTATCAAGATATTTCCATCAAGACCAACTTGTCACTTTGGTACCTTGGGAGTTTCTTTGGATTAATGGATGCACCACCTACTTGAATGTATGTGAATGTTTGAAACTGGATCTATGTCTGATCTATGTCTTGGCTTCATCAAACAATCTCTTCCCATAATCCCCTTCAATGAATCGAATGATGGAAAAGATGAAGTCATCGTTCACAATTTTGTACTCTTTGCTTTGCGGTGAGAGCTTCTTCTTCACTAGCTGAGAATAAACTATATACAACCATGCATTAGGGTCATGTATAATGCCCTTCTTGTACAACTCAGAATAGTCAGTTGCCCTTGCTGCAAGTAGATACACCACATAAGAATTCATATAGAACTTCTTCTTGTCCTTTACCATTCGCAATTGGTCACACAAGTTCTCACTAAGTGTGGTGGCCCAATCCAATGTCATCTTTACATGTCTGATGGTCTAAATGAAGTTGACCATGAATGGAGTGAGATGACCCGCTGCAGGCAATCCCATAACGCTACTCAAGAGAATGATTGCATATCCGATGTCATCCTTCATATATCCTTGAGTCATATCCACTTTGTTGATTGTCTTCCCCCGAGGTGGCTTCTCAATGAAGTATAAGGAATATATGATGTTGATTGCCTCCTAGTAATGATCTTTATGCCACCTCTTAGCTACTTCATATGAAAGTTTGATGAAATGATCGGCTCTAGGTAGATGAATAACCCTCTCAATATTATCAAGTCATAGATCCAAGACCACTTCCCTAGTGACACTCTTTACCACCCTTTCATCAGGAACAAAATACTGAGATAGGGTCATAATCAATTTAGCTGACTGCACAGTCTCGAGATGTGATGCTGCATTTACTAATCCAGAATAGATTAGGGCAGACTTCAAGGATGACCTTTTAGTTGAGTTTTGCTGCTGATCCAGATGTGGATGCAATCTGATTATATTACATGCGCATCATAGGAAAAAGAAAACATGATTAATCATTGGATATCGAAAAAGAAAAAAAGAAAAAAAAATGTAAGAGGAAAAAAAAAGTCCCCCTTAGGGACTTATTTGTTTTGTTTTATATATATATATATATATATATATTTTTTTTTTTAAAAAATTTTAATATTTTTTTATTTTTATATATATTAGAAAAAATAAAAAAATTTAAATTTTATTATTATTATTATTTTTAAAATAAAATAATAATTGAATGATGGAGCGAGCACGGGCATGGGCGCGAGCACCAATGTGAGAATTGAGTAAGACAAAGGGGGAGGGAGGGTTTTATAACCCCCCCCCTCTCTCTCTCTCTCTCTCTCTCTCTCAAAATGTAAAAAGCACCGCACCTCTATGCGTGCATGTGGGAGAGAGGTTTTTTTTTTTTGAATTTTTGAATTTTTTGATTTTTTTTTTTGGATTTTTTGGGATGCAACTTTTAAAAAAATTCTTTCTTCTCCTGACTCTTGAATTGTGAGCCCAGGAGTAAAAAAAAGTAAGGGGTCCCCATTCTTGGTGAGGAATGGGCGTGTGTTGTGAACACCACAACAAAACCTAGAGTATATGATTTCCTATTTTGAATAATTTGTTTGCAGAATGTGGTGTGTTGGAATTACAATAGGAAAGGTAAACTTCTAGGGGGGGTGAATCAGTGCTTTAAAATTTTGACCCATAAAACATTCACCACACATCCATCTCATACATTCAATAAGTAAACTAAAATACCATGTAAAGCATGTACATCTAAATCATGTAAACAAGTAAGCATTCACACATATATGACACTAGATATGATTACCCAAAAACCCTCCAATGAGAAGGTAATACTAGGGTGGGGATGACACCCACAAATCTTCACTACTATAGTAATAAAATGTGTCCAATGAAGGTTACAATGTTTTATCATCAAACATGATCTAACCTTTAAAAGGTCTACTTTATTAAAGGCTTACAAGGACTGTTAGGTTTTACCCTATTAAAGGGACTTCAACTTACAATAAAGTAAGCACCTTGTTAGAGGATTTCAATATAGCTTGTTAGACCTACTTTGTTAAGAGATTTAATTGATTCACCTATTAGAATATCTTAGCATTGATCCTTTAGTTAGCACTTTGTTTCTTGATGATAGATCACATCTAAATTGATATATTCTTGATCCTTTCTAATTAAATTTCTCTCTCTTATTCATTATTTCCTTCCTCTATTCTCCTTTAATCGATTCATCAACACAATTTCATATCATTATACCTTGGCCACCATGAATGTCCTAGTTTGTGCATGAAAAACTCTCCTTGATCATTCATTCATTCCCTTTCACTCTCATCAAAAATTTAGGGTTTGTCCTCCTTAAGATCACCTAGATGACTTAGGGTTAGGTATGAATCAACCATTGGCATTCATCTATTTTTTTGCATAAACCTTCCCTTTACCTGATTGGATACATGTAATTCATAGGGATTCCAACTTAAGATTTGTCCTTATCACCAAAATATAATAACTCAATCTGTAAGTTAGCTAAAAAATAATTTACATAGTAGTTTGTACCAATAGAAAAAATTATGACAAAACTATGTTACTCGACATCTAAAGTCTCTAATTCTAGGCATATACTAATTTCTTATACTGTAACTCAACATTTGAATGACTTTGCATACATTTCTTACTTAGCTCCTAAATCACTCGGCATACACTGTCTGTTTGACATTTGAGTGAATCGGTACATGAGTGACTCGACACTCACTCTGGACTCAGCATGCTCTATCTTATACATGTTGTGCTAGGCATATACTACTTGTTTGGCATGAACTAAGTAAATGACTTAAGTGTATAGACACTCATTGGTCAAAACCAATTTGATATAAAAAATATCCCCCTTTGACATGAGTTTCAAAAACACTTTTCACATTAATAGTTTTATTCTTACAATCATAACATATCTCTTATTTAGCTTCTGCACAAAATTTTGCAACAACTTATACCTCAAAATCTTATAACTCTCCCTGAGTTGTTAGATCTAGTTCTATACTCAAAATGTTACTTCTATTGAGTAGATGTGCCTTAACTAATACTCTTTTACTTCATTGTTGTGCTTGTTGTTCTTTGCTTGCTCCCCCATGATCTTACTCTTTCTTAACTTAGCTCTCTTTCTCCCCCTTTTTGACATTGATGTCAATGAGTTATACACTAGTAGTGTGTTTGTCCAAGAAATATTATGGACCTCAAGGATAATCTTAAGAGTGGCATCCCAATTGTCACAAGCTACCTCCAAAGACTTAATTTGCATGGCCAGCTTGGCAGCAAGGTGAACTAGGTCATCTAATGTAGATAGATTGGGGTCTTTCTTAATAGGAGTTTCTATGTAGCCTAACTCCTTGTGAAAAATCTCCATTTGAGTCAATGAAGTTTGGATGCTTATTAGTTTGGCCCTTATGTTGGCTTCATTTGCAGATAATGTTGCTAACTGACTCTATGTTTGCAATAAAGTCCTCAAATGCTTCTCAATTTGAGGTAAAGTCACAGGAAATTTTACAGTTGATGAATTAATTTGACTTTCCAAGCTCAGAATGTGACTCCTTGTCTCTTGTGTGAAGAGTGTAGGATTACATAGTTTGGTGTACAGAGAGAAAATATTCTCAAGTACCTTCTTTGCACCTTCTACCTTAGTTGCGAATGTAACTTGTGTAAGTGCTATATCACTATATATTTTCTCATTCACTTTATTTTGAAATTTCTTTTCAAACCATTCTAATAATTTTTCATTAGTATCAAGGTCTACATGACTTACCTTTTCCACTATATTTGTTGATTTGGCTTTGTTTCATCTAGAGTAGGTAGACTAAATGCATCTAGAAAGATGTGTTTAATATCAAGAAAAGATTTCTTCTACGTATGCTCCCTTTTGAGTAGTTCTTGATGTTTCTTTCTAGCTAAGGCTTCTTGAAGTATACCCATATGCTCTATTACCATTGTGGCATAATCATATTTTGGAAAAAATAATTTCTTCATCCAGGCTTACATCTCCATATGTTATTACCTCTTCTACCTTTGATGAACTTGGACTCAGAACTGAGAATTGCAAAGGTGTTGCATTTGTAATCAGCCTCTAATGAGTGTGACTGGAAGGAGAGATAAATTTTGCTAAAGTTACCAATGCTTGAATTGCTGCTAGCTCCTTCGGCTTGGGTGTCAACTCAATCTCTTCAGGCTTGTCCTTTTCTACCACATTACCTTAATTTTCACCTTGACCTTGTGCTGGAGGTGCAGATGAATTTATCTGACCTATTTGACTCTGTGTTTTAGTAGTGGCTTGATTTTCCACTTTATCCTCTCCAATTGTAGCACTCTTTTTTGGTGTAACTTCTAGTACTTTCTCTAAAGGTTATACACTAGTGACTTGATGGGTAATTGTAGGTGGTTCTTGTATTTTCACCTCCTCCCTTGTAGTTTTAGTCACTAATTTCTAAATTTCCTCTACACTCACCAATATAGGGTTGTTACACAATTTATCCTATAGTGTAGATTGATCAAGTATTTTTTTCAAGTCTTCCTCTATTAGGGGATTGATGTTCTAAGTAGTAAAATTACAAACATCCTTTAGTATGAAAGTTTTAGTACTCACACTTGTTATTTGTTGAGGGTTGACATTTAGCAATTATGTATCTCGTACACTCTATTCTTGTTACTACTCTTTCTCAGCTATTACTTGATCATCTATAGTCATTTCAATAACTCCCTCAACTCTTCCTTCATTATTGTCATCTTTGTTATCATCTTTAATCTCAATAGGTTCTTGTTCTCCTACTTTGACTATAGCTAACCCATATGTAACTTTCCACATCTGTGTAGTCTTCTTTACAACATCTTCTATGTTATTTTGTAATATGTTGAAGGCTCTATATTTGGGAACAAATCAAACATCATATTTCCATATAGATTTAGTAATTTGTTCCTTGTTAAGTTCAAGCATAATTTGAGTGAGGGAAATTTCTCTAATTTGTCTTTCAATATCTAAACAAAAGTGCCATTTTTTCTCAACTCTTTCATATAGGCTTTTAGGTATGGAGTTGGAAATATTTAGAGGAGCTTTCTTGAAAGTAGCCATCATGGCATATATTTCCTCCTCCACTTGATTCTTTACAACTTTTCCAAAATTTTAAAAATCAATGTGACAAAATCTTGATAAATTTGCATTATTTCTAACATTCTTGCATAGGTTGTCTAGATCTAAATATGGATTATGGCTCACCACTTGGAATTGGTTGTTGTCATTAGATTCAATTCTTTCCTCATTAGATTTAGCCTAAGTAATTTATTTTCTCCTTGGTCTTTTCTATGCTCCTCCTTCCTACTCTATAAGTTTGGCTCTATCTTTAATCTTTTGTGTAGTGATATGTGCACTAGCTCTTGTGGTAGGTGTTATAGGTTTGGGTTGGCTTGGTTTAGCAACCTTCTTGGGTCTTATCACTGTTTGTGCCTTAGCCTTTCTCTTCTTCTAATCAATAGGAATAGGTGCTTACTTGACTTCTTCTTCCTTGGCACCTTTTGCAATTTCTATTTCTTCCTCTTGCTGATCTTCACCCTTTCCTTGTGTTGATGCAAGTGGTGCTTGAATCTAAGTGTCTTCTTCCTGTTCATCCTCTTCCTACTCGACACCTTCACCAAATTTTGTTTTCAATTTCTTTACTAATTTCTCCTTCTTTTTGATGACATAGGCAATCTTTAACTCCATAGTAATCTTAGATTTGGCCATCTTATAATTACCAAATGCTTTGGCATCTTTTTCAATTTCTTTTGCAAGTAATGTTGTTATTGTTGCAGAGTCCTCATCTACATTAATTTCATAACCTAATGGCCTTAGCCATCTTACTCTTGGAGTTGTTGCTTGAAAAAATGTATAATCAGTGTCAACTAGGAAACAAACATCATCATAATGTTTTTCCACTAATGATATTGAAATCCTCAATCTCTTCTTCATGGATTGCTTGAAGTCTTAAAGATAACTAGTCATTAATGACTCAAAATTTTCACCCAATTGTTCAACTCTCCTATTTGAACTACAATAGACCTATTTGTCTTCCTTGCCATAATACCAAATGTAGGAAATGAGTTCTGAACATAAAAAAAGATACATATCAAAATAGATCCAAATTTATACTGAACACTCTTTGTTTTCCTTATTGCTACTAGGTTTTCAATCAATTATTGTTGCTACAGTGGCAAGATCATATGTATGGTCCTTCTTCACAATCTTGTAACCTACATCAACTACAATACATACTACACTGTTCAATCTGCTTGATTGATAAAACTTATGTGCAATTACCAATATTTCATAATATATTAGAGGATCTATGATGGTGTCTATGGTCATTCCCCTCTTATTCCACATAGCCCTTGTGTTCTTTTGAATAATTTTTTTGGACTCACTTCTCATAGTCTTTGGCCAATCTACAATTGGATATACTATTACCCTATGGATTATTCTGCTTGATATTTTGATTGGCCCATTATTTAACCACAGTGAACTATCATGAATCCTACTCAAAAGAATCCTAATCCATTGAGTTTTGAAAACATTAGGGAAATTTAGGGCACGAGTTAACCCTTTCTTTCCTACAATCTTGAATTCTTCCCTTAACATAATTTTCACAAATTTTTTCATATGCTTCTCTGATTTCCATGTCACCAATAGTCCCAAACTTACAATTATATCATTTTCTAACATCCTAAATCATTAAAACTTGTGGTGGTATCATAGATAATGCATCAGAGGGATCTTGTTTGTATGTGATGTCTGGTATGGCTTTGAAAATAGGTTGTTTTACTTCATTGAAAACCAACTAAACATTTAAAACCTCTTTTCCCTCTATACATTTTGCCGTCAAAAAACTAGACACCATTTTACAGAACTAGGGTTTACAAAATAGTGCAGCTAAAAACATGGTAAATATCATGCAAAATATGTTGAAATGATGTCAAATAGCTATTGAAATCTCTTACAAATGCTTTAGATAAATTTCAAAATTGCCTCTAGCTATTCTTGCTCTTTCTTGATTTTGAATGATGTGAAATGAGTAGAAATTAATCAAATACCCCTTTGAAATATTGTAATTAATGTTGAGTGCTTACATAGTTTTAAGCTTGACATCAACTAAATTTTGGATCACTCATCATGCACTACTATTTTCATTCATTTGGCAACCATTACAAGCTTGGAAACAACTATCCATTATGTTAGCTTGACGTCCTCTAGCATTTCACTCGACAGTCATAGGAAACTTTTCATGTTTGGTAGTAACATGAAAAACTTAGACATTTCTTTGATTCCTAATAACACCTTGCATCTTTATTCATGCTTATGTAATATTTTTTAGAACTAAATGCTTTGGAACTGATGTATAATATAACTTTTGAATATCAGTCCCACATACCTCTTGATTACTTAGTTTGATGAGGTGTGATCACCTAACCCATTGGGTGAAGTGATCCCTTCTCCACTTGATGCATTTCAATCCTCCTTTTTCTTCCATGTCTTGTTCATTTTATTTCTAATATTTTCAATGTCTTTCTTTCCTTTGCCTTTATCGAACTGACAACTTGGTGCCTTTGACCTTTTTGGACCATATCGACTGATGTGACCAATCTTCAAATAGCTAAAACATGTGGTTTGACTCAAGCACATTTTGTAGTCACTTCTGAAGTGTGTTCTAATCCAATTCTCAGGAACATGCCCATACTCTTGACAATAATGACAACTATAGCTTGTTCTTTGTAATCCCATTTATAAGAGTTTCCATTGTTCTTTACCTTTGTTTGCTTGTTTGATGACAACATAGCTTGGGATCTGCACTCGAAAGCTCTATGTCCATATTTCTTACACTCATAACAATATCCTTCAAATCTTTGAGTGTGCATGGTCTTAGTTCTGCATTCATGTGCTTTATGACCTTATTTGTTGCACTTATAATAATGACCCATGCTCTTTTGCTTGACATTCTGATTTACAGTCTTGCTCTTGCATACATTTGTAGTGTGTCCTTTCTTACCACAATTATGACAAGTAGGTTTGGAATTCTTACCTTTGTTACTCCTTTCTTCAGTGTTTTTGTATCCCAGTCCAAATGTATCAATTTTGGATCTAGGGGATTTCAATAATTTCTCAAAGTATTTGATGGCTTCACTTGGTTTATTAAAACTTTCATCAAATTCCTTTTCCCTTTTTAGATCATTATTCAATTTCTCATTCTGCAATTTTAATGATGTTATCTCAATGTCTTTGACATTCAATTCATAGTTGGCATTAATCATT
This sequence comes from Cupressus sempervirens, assembly GCA_028749045.1. Classification (NCBI taxonomy): domain Eukaryota; kingdom Viridiplantae; phylum Streptophyta; class Pinopsida; order Cupressales; family Cupressaceae; genus Cupressus; species Cupressus sempervirens. Next base: position 177,313,452 of record CM053788.1, on the reverse strand, counting down.
TGACACAAAATATCCAATTCACGTTAGCAATCCTAGTTAGCTATAATGATTTCTCTTCCAGTCTATTGGTCAAAACTCTTTTGTCATCTTCAATCATGGCTTTGTCTTCCATAGCTTTCTTTTTCTATTCAGTCACCTCACATAGTAGTATGGCTTGTGATTCTTTCTCTAACTTGAGATTTCTAATTTCTTTAGTATGTTCTCTATTCTTTTCCATTAGATCTACAATGGCTACATCAAATTCATCAGAGTCTCCATTAGCAAATAGCTTAGTAGTGTCCATCTCTTTATATTGTGTGTCATTCTCCATAATAGAAATTTCCTTTCTTCTCTTTAAAGATTTATTTATGTCTTCTCTTGCTTCATTCAATGGATGTAGAATGAGTTATATTTCGATTCCTTAATTCTCAATGATATTTTTCAACTTATAGACTTCCATTTCCAAGATCTTTCCTCAAGGCTACAAATCTTCTCTTCTTGTGAACAAAGCTCTGATACCAATTGTTGGAATTAAAATAGAAGAGGTAAACTTCTAGGGGGATGAATCAGTACTTTAATCTTTGGCCCATTAAACATTCACCACACATCCATCTCATACATTCAATAAGTAAATTGAAATACCATGTAAACAAGTAAGCATTCAAACATATATGACACTAGATTTGATTACCTAGAAACCTTCCAATGAGAAGGTAAAACTGGGGTGGGGATGACACCCACAAATTTTCACTACTATAGTAATAAAGTGTATCCTATGAAGGTTACAATGTTTGATCATTAGACATGATCTACCCTATGAAAGATCTGCACTATTAAAGGCTTACAAAGACTATTAGGTTTTACCCTGTTAAAGGATTTCAACACCTGTTAAAAATGTGCCTTGTTTAAGGACTTAAACTCACAATAAAGTAAGCACCTTGTTAGAGGATTTCAATATACCCTATTAGGACTACTCTATTAAGAGATTTAACTAATTCACCTCTTAGAATGTCTCAGCATTGATCCTATGATTAGCACATTTTTTGTCAATGACAAATCACCTCTAAACTGATGTATTCTTGATCATTTCTTATCTGATGTCTCTTTGTTGTTCACTATTTCCTTCCTCTATTCTTCTTTAACTGATTGTACAATGCAATTTTAAATCATTATACCTTGGTTGCCATGAATGTCCTAGTTTGTGCATGCAAAACTCTCCTTGATCATTCATTCATTCCCTTTTACTCTCATTGAAAATTTAGGGTTTGTCCTCCTTAAGAAGACCTAGATGACCTAGGGTTAGGTATGAATCAATGGGTTGTGATTCATCCATTTTTCCTCTTAAACCTTCCCTTTACCTAATTGGATGCATGTAATTCATAAGGATTCCAACTTAAGATTTATCCTTATCACAAAAATATCTTAATTCAGTCTGTAAGTTAGCTCAAAAATAGTTTAAATAGTAGTTTGTGCTAATACAAACAACTATGACAAAATTTTGTTACTCAGCATTTGAAGTCTCTGATGCTTGGCATATACTAATTTCTTATACTATAACTTGTCATCTAAATGACTTGGCATGCACTGCTTACTCAACTCTTAAATCACTTTACATACACTATTTTCTTGACACTTGAGTGACTCGGCACATGAGAGACTCAACACTTACTGTGGATTCAACATGCTCTATCTTCTACATGTTGTGCTCAAAATATACTACTTATTTGGCATGAACTAAGTAAATGACTTAAGTGTATAAACACTCACTAGTCAAAACCAATATGAGATCAATAGTGGCAATCATTGGGAGAATACCTTCAATGAAAAAATACTAATGCTTGTTTGCAGGATGTTGTAGAAGACCCATGTGTTTGTCCAAACTCTATGTGTGGTTTTTCTAGATTAGATAACACTTTTTTTTGGTACACTATAATGAACTTTCTATACTACTTGGTGTCTATGCATTGTTTAGAACACTAGGAGTTGAATGGACATATCCTCTCCCCTTGCCATTCATGGATCTTAAGTGCAAGAGAAATCCATGCAATTTCTATAAAGATGCTTTCCTTGGACCCAAGACTCGCCACTTGGTGAGCCTTAGGGGATGACGTTGAAGTGGTAATAGGCTAAAGCCAAGTCAACATTCTTACCACTACAACAAACTCAATATGGTTAATGCTATGTCAATATTATTATTGTGTGATAGCTCTCCTACAGTACCCTTGTGGTGCATCAAACTCTGGTTCTTAGGGTTGGGAGACATTTTGAGGAATTTTATCATTCATTTTCTAAATGGAATGCTCATACTAAATGCTCATTCATTTTAGCATTCATGACATGGCTTAACCACCTCTTGTGTTGTATAAGTATAGTGGTTATATCAGGCATTGAGAGGTCAATCTTTTGGTGCAATGATAACTCTAGCTTGTAACAAGTGGTATCAAAGCTTCATCACATATTTGAATCTCCTTAGGTAATGTTTATAGGGGAATTTTCGGACTAACCACTAGCCTTCCCCTTTAGAATTCATGACATGGCTTAACCACCTCATGTGGTCTATAAGTCTAGCGGTTGTATAAGACATTAATAGGTTGATCTTTTGGTGCAACAACAAGTCTAGCTTGTAACACTAAATACCTTATTTTTGAGGCACAAACCTTTCTATACATTGGCTTAGGGGGTCATTCATCGATGTGAAGACATCCCACATTCTCCTAGTCCTTAGTAGAGATAGCAATCCCTTGGGAAGTAATGCCCCTTAGGAAGTGGATCTTGGAAGCCTTGAGAAGTGAGTGTGTTGTAAGGGGGAGCCTATGGTACCAAGATTCTAGGTTGTCTACTATAGATAAGCATAGTTGAACTTTAGATCAAGTGAGAATTTAGTGGATACAGTCTTAAATCCGAGGTTGTGTGTCTTTTAACTTTAACAACAACTATTCTTTCTTATTATGTCTTTTGTGTGTGTAAAACATTAATCAATATAAATCCAACTTGTAAATTTACATATTGGATACTATTCAAACCTTGTCAAAATATTACACCTCTTGTCAAAACATTGCAAACTTTGTCAAAAATACTTGAAACTTGGAAAATATGACAACTTATAACCCTAGAGGTGCTTGGTTTAACTTAGATTCCACCTTTTCTTAGCATCCACTTGCATTCTCTAGGCATCATATTGCATCTTTTTAGTCCTCATTGTGCACCCCTCATCTTTCACATTGCATTCATTAGGGTTTACTTTGCATCACTTAGTCTTTACATTTCAACCCCAACATTTGCATCTTCCATCTTGCATCTTGCATCCTTGCACAACATTCATATTTCACATTTTATCCCTCATTCCATGTGTCTTAACCATCATTTTAAACCTTCATCCTAGTGTTAGTAGTGTCCTCTACCATTGGGCTCTCTAGAACATCAATCTGGAAACTACAAAACTCAAAATCACTCTAGCTTTAGCCTAGCTTACCAACTATTCTCTAGTTGGCCCCAATTGCACCATGGGTGTATTTGGCTTTGTATAAATGCACTTTTTAGTCTAAGAACCTATTTTAGACATCCGAGTAGCATTTTGGGACCTTGGGAGTGTCATTAGGTACCTAGATAGGCCCTCTTTTCACAGGATGCCCTGATCTACATTTTGCATGTCCTAATCATTATTTTCTTCACTAAAGGATTCATTCCTTATTTCATAACCCTCATTCTACATCTTAAATCTTTTCCTAACATCATTCCCAACATCCTAGCACTCTAGTGTAGCAACTTAGAATTCACCCAGCTCAAAATCAATAGACATTCAACCCAGTCTCCCAATTGTGCCATGAAACTACCAACTATGCTCAAACTAGCACCAAGTGCACCATAGGTGTGGTTGGTCTTGTTGGAGCACAATTATTACTTTTAGAGTGCACTTGATGAATAGAAAGACCATTTTGGGACTCCAAACTATATTCTAGGACCTAAGAGTCCATTTAGAAGCCTCTGTGGATCCTCATTCTGCAAATGACCCAAAATAGCATCTTGCACCCAAACTTCATTCTGCATACTATAACCTTTGTATATTTCATATTTGATCAGCATAACCATCATTTGGATCACCCTAAACATCATTTTGAACCCAAAACCTTTGAACTTAGTCAAAAATTTGAACAAAGTATGAGTCCTTTTGTCATTTTTATCATTTTTCTTTGGTCAAAATCTATCTATTTCTTGATGGATTTAACCTTGTGATCTTTATCAACTTAATCTTTTTTTCTTTTATCTCTTTTTGGTCTAGAACCAAAGTCCATCTTTACAAGGTTAAACTCTTAGAAAAAATACATTCCAAAGATTTGATTAAGTTTAAAACCTTGTATATACCCTTGTCATAGCATTATCATATTCCTATTCTCCCTAAACATCATTTTGACTTACCCTAGTGGAATATCCCCTTCCTCTTGCATTGTTCAAAACACTAGCATCATTTCCAATATTGAACCCTATCCACTTATCCATAAATCAACTTGTCTTCTTGATTTCATGCCTTTATGTTGCATTTCCTAAACATCATTATCAACCTTACCATAACATCCTTTGCATCATCCTACTTTCATATAGCAACTTGTAACATCATTATAAAGTCCTAGATCCAACCCTAAACTTTATTTTTCATACCATAGAGTCATTTTCATCCCCTTTAGTCAAAATTCCAAAAGTTACTTTACATTTGCATTTGCATAATTTCATAGGATATTTACACCTTGAATATCAAACCCTTAGTTCATTTGGCACATCCTTAGCTTACATAACATCCCTAAAAACTTAAAAATCTAAAAAATACTCATATCTTGCATGCCCACTTTCAAATTTCTAAGTTCTTCCATATTTTACCAACTACACAATTCAAGTGTGCAGTTGGTAGTTTTAGTGCACAGTTTGTAGTTTTAGAGTACACTTGGTAATTATGGATTTTATTTTAGGTTATAGAAACCTAATTTTAATCTCCATAGCTTGCATTGCACCCATAAACCCTAGAAATCACCCAAAAACCCTCAAGTCATTCACATTTTGCATATTGGTAACCCTAACACCTCTTTTTACCAATTGGATACCTTCTACCTACCAACTACTTACCTTCAGGCCTCCAAGTGCACCAAGGGAGAACTTGGTACTTTTTGAGTGTAGTTGGTAGTTTAGGTGTGCTCTTGGAAGGAAGAGTGTCCACCTAGGTTTTCCTTCATTGCATCTACATCCTTAGGTATCATGCCAACACTTACAAGGAAATCAACTCAGAGACTTGAAGCACAAAAGAAGAAACAGAAAGCCCAACAAATGTTTAATGAAGACCAAATCAAAGCATCACAACCTTTACTTGTTAACCCCTTAAGCATGTATCTACAAATCATAACCACAAAGAAATGACACCACCAAACTTAAACAACACACCTAAAATGAGATTTCCTTCAAACACTTCTCCTATTGCTTCAAGGGCTAGACCAATGAACTCAGTATCCAAATGATCTCTCTATTATTCCTTGTAGAATAATAGAATAGAATTATACTTCCTTCCTCTATCTTTGTCATGTCAGCCAAACTTCTACTCTTGATCTTGTAACTAGATCATGAACTACGTATCCAATAATCCTTTGGATCTCTTAAACACATTTAATTAGCACTCTGCTCCTTTTCACACTTCACAAATATAATGCACAATAGATACTTGATACACTTACAATCAAGGAAAACATTGTTCCTTCATACCATACCTTCATGATAATTCCTTAAGTCAACCTTAAGGCTTTCCAAATTAATTAAAATAATACATATAATTAATTACAATTACAATAGCATTTTCAGCTCATAGTCTATACAAAACTTTACACATGTGACTCCAAGTCTTGCACACCCACTGATGTTGTCATGCCACTTTCCTCTATCACTAGTTGACTACAAATCACCTCTTTATAGCTAGGCCAAAAGATATAACGAAAACATCAAAAACTACCAAACAAATGCTCTATTTCTCTGTTTCTCATAGTAAATCAAACACAACTTTAATAAATCTTTGATTTTGACTTTGTCCTCTTAACCACATCATCAAGGCACTCTTAGGAACATGTCCCTAATTGTGCATCACTTAATCCTTACCTAGTTACTGTGAAACATAAGATCTCTAACTGTTATTCTTATAGTCTCTATAGAAACACTACTATGTTGAAATCAATGATGAACAAAGTCATGAATGCAACATCTCAATACTATCCAATGCTTAGGATACTCCCCCAATGTAGTATCATCATCATTCATGCTAACATTTTAGTATAGCAATGTGCAATGGAGTGATTGCTATTGCTATAGTGATAGACATAAAAATAAAAATAGTTCACTATTTGTAGAACTGAGATATAGTGCTCAGAGGTATATATATATTTATCACTAAGAACTACAATGATCAAATGTTTGAATGCATTTATAAGGTGGAGAGATGATTATACAAAGTAACTTCTGACAATCAGTGTAGTGTTACAATGATAAAAAAATATTAATGATTTTGAATCCTATGGGAGAGTAAATGCATGAATGTTGGATGTTTTGTAATAAAAGGGTAATCATTCCTAGTTTTGTACACAAATTTGCAAAAGAAAGTTGTGAGATTTTTTGTAAAACATACGAACTTTACAAAAAATCATGGAAGAGAGAATTACAATGAAGAAAAAATGGAGAGCTCTAGTTCAACATAGAGGAGGACAAAGTAGAAGACAAATATAGTAAATTTGGGGATATTTGGACTAGGGCTAGGGGATATGAGCTTTTTCTTTATCACTATATTGTCAAAAGAAATCATAAGGAACCCATTTGTCATCCTTAGGAGATGAATTTAGGGAGGCTGATACTAGTTAATTTATTTGTGAATGTGGAGTTGCTTAAGGTCATCATCAATAAATACAAGGCTAATGATAGATTTATATATGATAATGTTGGGGAGTAGTTCATGGAGATATGAATTGAGTCTCTAAATGAAGTTTTCAGACTAACATATGGTCTCACTAAGAGGGTATCATTTACAGAATTGAGGAATGAATATGAGAGGTTAGACATCTCATATATGTAGTGGAAACTAATGTTGCAAAAAATAGCCAAAGAGCCCTTAACTACAGCAAATGGACCTCTGTTCAACATCAATATGTTTAAGACATACTTGGACATGACATATCAATCTTATAGACAAGAAGAAGGAATGGAAAATCTTGATTTGATGGAAATTGGACCTATAGTGTTAGTGTCTAACATTCAAATGCTAGAGCCTAGACCTTATGATTATGTAGAGTATATTGTTGATACCTCTTTTGTCAATTTTGATGATGTTGAATATCCTACTTTTAGGCATTATTCCCTTCTCATCCATATGATTTTGTACTATGGTATGAAAACATTCAAAAGAGATAATTGGAAGACATTGTATGAAAACATGCTCAAATCAGGAAAGTCACAGGTATAACCTATGATCCAATCATTTGAGATGCTTTGAGGGTTGAAATGAAAAATTTACATGAAGAAAATAAAAAATTGAAGAATTTTTGTATGACTTGGAAGGAGATATCTGGCACAATATTGAGAAACTATTTATAAAATATTCTAATCAAATTAGGGTAGGTTTGGGATATATATTGCATATAATCCTATGGCCCTACGACATGATGACATATGTAGGAAATTGGTTAAGAAAAAGAATAAACTTGAAGAAGGTGAAGACATACAGGAAGTAGAAAGATTGATCAAAGATCACACTATTTATTCAGAGGAATTCAAGGCCACTTTTTGGTTGATTGAAGAATTGATAACAAAACATGGGGTTATATCTTGGCATGATATAGGTAGAAATATGACTAACTGGGAGACATGAATGGGAATGTCTTATGTCATGTAGGATTAGGCACTAGGAGTGGTACAAAATGATGACCTAGAAATGATGAAGACTAGCTAGCAGATGGAGAAAATGTTTGAGATTGAAGTTAAAGCTTGAGAGTTTATCAACGATAAATATTTTATTGAATATTATAAATATCAAGAACACGTTAAAAAATGTAATTATTTAATTGATGAGTCAACATCAAATTTGATAAAATGAATCTCTATTTCATAAACTTATTTTGTTTACCTAACAATTAACTATTAGCTAGTCAAGTAATTTTAATTTTGTAAAGAAAGGGTCACACACTTTAATTTTGTAATCAATTCTATGTCTATAATTATAAGGATCAAATTTGGTAAAAGCATATATTTTTCATTACCAGACATTGTTCATATAGTTTTATAAAGAGAAGCCGATTTTTTTTTCTACTTTGGATTTTGTCATTTGTATACATCAGCAACACATGTAATTTGTGGTAAAAGTATTTCAAGTTCAATACAAAGATTTATGTGCTCAATTGATCTTTTGGTGATATCATTTTTGTCTCTTTTATTTTGTTTCCCCTAATCAAATTTACAAAATTTTCTTTAATTGACTATCCAATTGAGTGAATGCAATAAGGTATTTCAGTGTTTGAAAATAGTAGTGTTGTATTGAATGATTAATCTGCATTACTATCTTGTTGGGCTCTTTAGGGGAGTTAAATTAAATATGATTAAGTATTGAAATTTTCTTAAGCATTTCAAATAGTTTATGTTAGATTAGGCGAAAACTAATCTCCCAAGAACACCTGCATGCATAACCTTGTCACATGGATGAAGCAAAGAATAGAAGCAAGAAAAAATCATGGAGGCCAGAAAGCCAAAGACATCATATGGACATGCAAAGAGAAATCTCTATTATGATCCAATAAGTGAATTAATAAATACAAAGAGGTGAATCCTTATAAAAGGAATCATGAAACCCTAACTAGGTTTGCACATTATAATTAATATAAAATATTAATTATATGCACCTAAAAGAAAGCTTAAGAACTAGAGTAATAAACCACTTAATTAATTAAATCAAGATGATCTAATTAATAAGTGAAACAAAATAATTACTCTAACAACCCCCTTAAGTGAAGCTCAAGAGGAAACTAACCTAGCAAAGCTATGAAAGGAGAAAAAAATGGGTTCCAGCAACAAGGCCTGATCAGGTACCCAATACAAGGAAATGAACTAGATGAAGGAAAAAAATCCTCCAATCTAAGAAATGTCCCAAAGAAAGGAACAAGAAAGAGCATGAAACATCTCTGAAGCATGAAGCTGCAAACACTATCAGAAGAAACTGCTAGAACCCCCACTGAAATAGAGCATGATCAGGCAGAGAAGACAAAGTCTAAAGAGATGATCAATCGAAGAGGTGACCTCCAAAAGTAGGAATGAATGATTGTCTATATAGTAGATGAACCATCTCACCGAAATGCATAGGTGCCTAGCCACTGCATCCACCTAGTACATAGGAACACAAATTGAATATGTAGATCAGTCAACCGAACCAAGGAAGCAAAAGAGCCAATAGGTGAACCCCCCCCCCCCCCCATAATGCTGAATAGGGAGAGGGGTGACAGGAACACTGAAATGCAATGCCAGAAACATCTGCAAGAAGAATAATCAAGAACACCAACAGTACAATAGAAGTACAAGCATAGGATAAAGGGCGATGTCACCGACACACTGCATGGGCTAATGTCGTAGAAGGAATGCTCACTTGACAAAGGTGGATGAGCACAAAATGGAAAAACATCAGGACCCCCCATGGCACTTTATAACTGAGTGTGAGTACAAACAAACACAAGGTGTACAAGATCCCAGATATGCAAAAGCAGGCACTTTATCTCAGTGCATTTATAGAAAAAAGAATGCAACAGAAGAGAAGCATACAATGCGCAGAAGTCAGAAAGAAGAGTGAGCCAAAAGAATAGAAGAAGAGATCCCAGGACCTGTAGAATCCAAGTAATCCACCAGAGTGCGAAAGTGAAAAACTCAGAGAAGAAAGAACTTGCAGTAGAATCTAGATAAAAGACCCCTACAACTGAATAACTCATAGAACCAGCTTTCCAATGATATAAAGCAAGCCCAAAAAAGAGTCTGGATGAGCGAGATTAGTTTTTCGCTTAATCTAACATGGTATTAGAGCAATCTCTATTATGATCCAATAAGTGAATTAATAAATACAAAGAGGTGAATCCTTATAAAAGGAACCATGAAACCCTAAGTAGGTTTGCACATTATAATTAATATAAAATATTAATTATATGCACCTAAAAGAAAGCTTAAGAACTAGAGTAATAAACCACTTAATTAATTAAATCAAGATGATCTAATTAATAAGTGAAACAAAATAATTACTCTAATAGTTTATACACCATTAAGGTGATAACAGTTTATCTAAAAGTGATTTATTGCTTGTCTCTAACAGTTATATTAAAAATTGTGAATGATTGATAGAAGAATGATAAAGAATATGTCAGTTAAGGCACTACTCTATTGAATTTTTCTGAGTCTTCATGTTGATTGTAGAAAGGAAATACATCCAAGAGACAAAGGTCAAAAAATCACTTATATATTCAATTATTACAACCATCAAATTTTATCAAATTTTAAAATATTTTCAAACACCTAACTCCCCAAATCATTTACTCTAAATAGCCTCTAGGGTGTGAGGTATAGGCCTACTAGCCTTGGTTTTGTAGAGCCAAAATTACAGAGGTTCACATACATTTGAGTTGAACCTGTAAGTTAGAAAATTTCTATTAGGAATTCCCATAATTGTATCATCATTCTATAGGAAATCTAATCTACTAATTTGGGCACCAACAATACTATTGCTAGGAAATAGGATGTGCGAGCCATTGAAGGTCAAATTGCACAAAAACCAGAATGAAAAACCAAGGATAGCCAAGGAAAAATGTTACAACTAAATAATTTATGATAGAAGAGATCCAAAATGAACAAGTAGTGCAACGCACCATTGATAAAGTAGGACTAAGTATCTCAAGACCTCACATTGAGGGATAAAAGGAGATTGGATGATCAAGTTCAATTAGTGAGCTCACCCCCATTGATGCACAAGACAAAGGAAAGACATTTCATGATAGGTAAATTATTTTCTACAATAGAAAAGTAATGAATAAGAAAGGAAATAAATGAGGAGCCTAAAGGAGTAGAGGAGAAATAGAGACCGAGTGTAGAGATTCCTACATAAAGTATACAATTATTTATGTCAAGCTCCAGTACCCTAGACTCAATGCATAAAAAAATGAAGAAGAGAAAGACCAAATATCCTAGAGGCATACATGGTAAACTTGTTACCCTCAATGAAGTGATTGTGATTCCAAAATGAAACACTAAAAAGTTAACATATGATCATATGGTAACACTTCAAGAGTTATTGTCCAGGAAGACAAAGCAAGAAGAGATGAGAAGAGAGCATCAAAAAAAGAAAGTTCTACTGAAATAAGAGATATATTTATGGAGACTATTGATGTTGAGAACTTGAATTAACAAGCCCCTATAATGAAAAAAATGTTTCAAATAGTTGAGAAACTTAATGACCTACATATTGATGTAAGTGAGAAGTTACTACAATAGGTAGAAAGAATGTTTGAAAAGAAATTCATGGCAAAATTAGCAACAGAGATTATTGTGGGGTGGGTAGATTTTTCCCATCTTGTAAATAAATTTGAAACTGTAGTAAAAAATGTACATATATTGTTTGATAAATTGTGTGATTTTTCATTTTTTACAAAGGATGTTTAGGCTAGTATAGATAAACTTGAGGTAGGTTTGAAGTATAGTGCACATACATTGAGTATGGATGCAATTACAAGTTCAATTAATTTTTCTAAATTGGGATTCACGCAAGGAAGGAATGCAAAATTGATGACTAAGGATAGCATAATAAGAGATAAGATTATTTCTATTATGGTCATGTTGAAAGCTCATTTAAAGGTTATAAAAATAAATTTGAAGACTACTGAGGAACTAGTGTAGAGAAATCCAAATCTTTCTATTGCATATAATATGGTGGATCTATTAGAAATATATAATACTTAGAGGGGGATGAATTAGTATTCTACAAAAATTTTCCCCCAATTGAATATTGTTACTTACTTTATAACTTGCATATGATAACTCATAGATAACTCATAACACCATTATTTGTTAACTAAGAAAACCATGACCAAGGGAAAACCCCAGTAGGGATCATACCCACTACATGATTCACTAAACAATAGGATCATGTTAATGATATTGACCATGTTAGGATTTTATGAAATATATATAGTGTCTTGAGTCCCTATTCGGAGACTAGGCCTTTTTAGAAGCCTCAACCTAGTTAGGAGTTGGTATAACAAATACAATGAATGCAAGAAGATCCCATTGCCCTAACATGCAATAATACAATTTAGTTCTTCACAAGATAGTTATACATACAATACTTTCTTTCCTATTGTAACTTGCACTTGCTCTAATAAAAAATCAGATCTCGCATCACATAATGCTTGCATGATAGTTTGTATCATAATTAAAACATCTCACAACTTCATACTACTTCACATATGGCTCACATATTTCACAATAACTGCACAATATAAGATCTTTACTTATACCTTGCACATTCACAAAACTCTGCTTAGTCGGCCTTCATGTGTTTACATACTTGATAATATATAAAATAACTTATGGATTAATATCCACATAGTTGGCTCATCATAACTTAGTAATTTTTTTTAACCAATATAATTCCTCAAGCTGTACAACTTTGTTTACTGATATGCTTTGTTTTACTCTATTAAATACCCACACTGGTATTTTAATCATATCTTATGTTGTACTATCCATATGCATCTATGCACTTAACCACATCATCATAATAGTGTCACAAATCTCAATGAGTCATTCAAACTCTTAAGATTTGTTCTTTGTACTACTGCAAACTGTCTGAAACTTAGACAATTTTCTATCTCTAAATACATGAACAAAATACTGAATACATGTTGCCATAAATGAAAACTATCAAGACATCTATCTAACCATATTTCCAACAATATCCCCCTTTTCCATTGATGGAAACATTTTGGAAAATTGGCTAAGTCCCAAAATGATGCCATACATAACAAAAACAAAAATAAAGTAACTATGAAAAATGCCTTCAAAACATAAAAAATTATTCATGTCTTGATGGATGATACATTCCTTATCACTCTTTTACATTGATACATACATAAGCTCCCCCTTACATATACATTAACATATATACAATTTTCTCTATATAATACTCCCCCTTTGACATCAATGACAAAGGTATCAAAACTGTATCATAAAAAATTTTGCTTGTTGATGATCAACTTGTCATTTTGGATATACAATCTAAAAAATCAAGCTTCAGCCTATCTATGTCCTTCTTCCAATTGCCTTGGATTGTATCTGATATATTGATGAGTGCACAAAATGCATAAGATACCACTTCAACTGCACTCAAGTCAGTATAAGAAAGTTTATCATAGGATGTCTTTGCTGCTAAACATTCCTCTAACTGCCTCTACAAAATGACAACTTTGGGTGTCAAATATTCTTTGAGAACAAGAAATCTCTTTATTACCTTTTCTTGTTAGACTGAATTCCTCTAATAGCTTTCTGAATCTTCTCAATTTTGAATTTTGAATCTTCAACTTTGACCTCTAGTTGTTGCATTCTAGTAGTGAGTGTATGAAGGTCGCTTATATGGCCTTTGATCTTTTCATCAAAATCTAATAAGTAATTGTAAGACATTGCACACTGTCCATACAACTTCTTACCTTCAACTAAGCTTTTCCTAAGTTCCTTTATACATACATGTATGGTTTTCATGTCATTCCTAACATCTATGCATACAATGTCAAATAGTGATGCATCATGTTGTATCTACACTTGTGCTACTACTACTTCAGCTAAGGTTGTGAACTCGTTATCAAAGGTCTTCACCAACACTTTTGCCTTAAGTTACAAGTACAACTATGAAAACTATCTTCTACATTCATTCCAAGACTTCAACAAGAGTCTTCTCTGAAGACTAAACATATTTTTTCTTCTCAAAGAACTTGCTCAAGGGGCCCATCAATTCATTCTAATCTTCATCATCAAAAGGAATAGGTATTGTTGTTGATGTTCCAACTATTGATACTAGTGAAGGTACAGTAGCTTTTCTTTCCTTTTCTTTCTTCTTTTCCTCAACCTCTTTCCTTACATCCTCTTCTTTCTTCCTCTTTTCATCTGCTTCTTTCTTCTTCTTCTCTTTTTTTTTTTTTTTTTCATTCATTTTCTTTTATTTTCCTTTCTTCTAATTCTTGTTTCCTCTTTTCCTTCTCTTCATTCTTCTTCTTTTCTTCTACTTCATCATCTAAGCTACAATATGTAGTGATATTTCCAACAATAGATTGGCCAAATGCTGCAAAGGGATTTTCTTTGACTTTTTATGTGCATACTATCCACTTGCATGGATTTAATGCCCATAACAATGTGAGAGGTGAAAGTATTTGTTGTGTTTCCTCTTCATCTTCTTCTATCTATAAATATGCTAAACTATCAAGTTTGGTTTGCACACTCACCTTAGGTACTCAGGATATATATTTTACTATAGCCTCCTTTATCTCTTGCTTAACAACATCATAATTTCCTACCATCAGAAGAATTTCCCTTCTTTTGTTCCTCATCAAGGGCTCAATACCCTTCAAAACTCTATCTAATTCTTCTTTTGATCCAACATCACATAGCTTGTTTATAGATGTGATCCTCATGTTTAGATCTTCCTCTAAAACTCTTTTCTTCCTATTTACCAACCCATTGTATAGGTCTTTAGGAATCTTATTTTGTAAACTCCCAAACCTTTTATTCTTCAAAATCATATTTCTTATAACAACATTCTCTAATTGTCTGCTATCCATATTATTGTACATACTATAAAATTTATTCAACTAAAAAAATTATCATCATTAATAATCTACATACTCAAATTTTCTACCTTAGTTTTTCATGCTTTCTTCCTTGTTGTTGTCCTTGCTTCCTATGCATCTGTTCAACAAGTTTATCTACAACATCATATTTTGAACTCTTAAAACTACTTATCTACATGGTCTATCTTCTCTTTCCTAGTCCACTGGCACTTTTCTTAACCCTTTTCTTCACTTGTGGTGTAGTTTCTTGTTTAATCATCATCAATATACCAAAATTCCTCTATGTAGAAGGTGCATCCACCTCTAGTTGTCTCCTCTATTCATGTGTAGCTCTTACTCGTTGCACTTACACAACTATTGCATAAGGTGCAATAGGAGTTTGTACACAAGGTTGTGCCATAGTTACTCCTTCTAAAGGTCCTACCATAATAATGGGAGTTGCTACCAGCACTTTAGTTTGACCATTGGCCTTCATCTCTAGCGTGATTCCTTTAATCTCATTAAACTCTTCCCTTGTCATACTATATTCTTTGAGACTAGAATCTATCCCTTTTATAACCTTTTTCTTGCTCTCTTTACTATATGGTTCAGACTAAACTATCCTTGATCTCTCATCAAAAATTCCCCATCTAGGACATTTTGTATCCTACTCAAATTTAAGTATGATCTCTGCTCATCTTATAGCCCATAAGCTCAATGAATTTCACTTTGGAAATGATTGTCTCCATGTAGGTGTTGTTAGTTTCCACCATGAAGCAAAAAACATCCTTATATTTCTCCACCATAGAAGGAGGTATCCTATAGCTTAGTTTCATCTTATATTGGAAACTCTTTATCATTCTGTCTATGCCATTATCTCTACCATTTCCAAGATTTTATCTATAGAATTGAGTCATTGAATTCATTACTCCCTCAATGTTGTCTAAATTCATTAATCTAGGTAACTTCTTTGTAACATAGAAGAATAGGTGGGTCAATAGGGACTCAAATCTAAATATTGTGCTCTTTGTTCTCTTGATCTTTGCAATGTTTGTTCAACATTGCAATATGATAATATCACACAAATTCACTTTCCTTCCTTCAATAGCCATCACATATGTTGCATGAAGAAATTCAATTGGTACAAAGTTAACCCTTGATCCATGGTTCAACTTGTACCCTAATATTTTGGTTAACAACTTAACTCCTTTATTCTGAATAGGTTCATTCTTCATATTTCTTCCATTTAACTTAATTTTTAGGTTCTTCTCAACCATTTTTTTGAAATTCTTCACATTAATAGGTTTATAACCTTCATTTCTTAATCATGCGACCTTGTGAATTAGCTCATTGTCAATGAAAATGAAAGGATCACCTAACAAAAATATGTCATCATATACCCTACTTCATATGATTTAGATCCATTAATGATTGTCAAATTCCATATAGAACATATACTTCACTAAATTTAACTCCTCTAGGTGTGCATACTCATATTTCAGGGATAAATCATTGTTACACATATCACCTAAATCTCTATGAATCTCATCATCACCAATGCTCTCAATCTTGTAGTGTTTATAACTTCTAATATCTACTACATGCAACACATTTTTTCACTGTAGGACCAAAATATAGGCTAATATCTAACATACTATGAGCAAATCACAAACTCAATAAACATGCATTGATACCCTCAAGTATACCATAAAAGCCAAATAAATAAAAAGAAGCAACATAAAGTTTAAAACCCCCTCTTTCACTTGAATCTCCCATGTCCTTATTTCTTCTCCATGTGATGTAGCTCCAAATGTCTATAGTGCACACAATTAGGAAGCGAAAGTCTATGATAATGATGGTGCTATGAGAATACTAGAAGAAGTGATTGAAGCTTGAGAGAGAAAAAGATAAAGGACATGAAGGATAAGAAATGAGAGGAAGAATGCTCAATTTATAATCAACATGCAAGATGAGAGCATTTGACTTGTCACCTTGGATATCTGACTTGGAAGGAGATTCCTTTAAGAATCCATGATGCATATCATACAAGATGCCAGATGTAGGATTATGTAAAGCTTGGAATTCAAACATGGCTATAAATGGAAGAGGATCTATGATGCGTCATGTGACACCTCAAACCCACTTTAAGCCAATAATCTATGACAATGGAAACCAAATATGGACATGCATAAGGAATAAGAATATATGGATTATGACATATCTTATCCAAGTGTAAATAAAGAATTCATGATGTGTCATGCCCATGTGTCACGGTAATTTCAACATCATGTGAAATATTTGAATTAAAAATCCATTATTCCACACAAATAGAAATTAGTAAAAAATGGAATTAATGGTGGAAAAATATGCCTTAGGAAATTGAGAATTTTCATGGTTTGTGAATGATGAAAAATTATGATGAAAAAATTAATTAATTGATGAGGTTAGTTGGGAAGAATAATTAGTGAACGACATAGGATTAAATTATGGGTTATTTAATCCCATAGAGAGAATTAGTAGATGATTGGCCAATTTGATTAATTGAGTGCGACAATATTCTTTGATGAAAATGCAACAATTATGCAAATTGACTAGGATGATGATGGATAGACCAAAGCCATGGTCAAATTGATTGATTGATTAAAATTGATAACATTCCAAGGAAACATGACATGAATTAAGGACACATAACATTTAATCAATATCACAAATGCTAAAGGATTGAGATTGATTGATATGGTTGATCATAATAACATCGACGAACACTATCAATGTTAGTCAAATAATTTGATGATGTCATGATCACTAAGGGACTCAACAATGTCAATGATTGAATGATGTGAATGATAATTTGACCTAGCACTGAGAGCCATGATAGCACTATGGTCAAATTGATAAGTTTGATAGATTGATAGGTTTTCAATGCACTGAGAACCATGACAATGCCTAGGGTTGGACAAATGATGATTGATTTACGATGTTTGACATATTTTGTGATGATTATGGTTGATTATGGGTAGATTTGGGCTGATTTTTGGTTGATTTGATATGATTCCAAGTTGATTTTCAATTAATGTGAAAGAGGATATGAATGATGAAGAATATTGTTGAGATATAATCAAGTTGGCCAAAATATGGGAATTAGTGGAATAAGAAAATGGGATGACTTAGTATGAAAATGTGATGAAACCATAGATGCAAACCATTTTTGAGTGTCTAAATTTTTCCCCTCTTTGATAAAATTTGATTTAGAGCATTGTGTCAAAGAAAACTGATGATAAAGCCACAATAACATGCCCCAATAGGGGTGATATATATGGGTTGTGATTTAGAGCATTGTGTCAAACAACACTGATGAGAAAGCCACAACAACATGCCCTAGTAGGAGTGATATATATGGCTTCCCCCTCAAGAAATTGATTGAGATAAGAAATTATATAGGTCAATTTGTCAACAACAAGAAGAAAAATACATAGCAACTGTCAGATCACAAATCAGAGCTCAAATACGAAAGTTATGGGCTCTAGAGTGTAGAATGGGGGTCAATTTGGAGCTTGAGAGTTTTTTCAAAGGTTACCACTCAAGATGGTGAACAAATAATTAAAATTATAGCTTAATTCTTTCACAAAAAAGATACAAATCCAATTCAATTGACATATTGCAAATTGGAGTTGAAAAATAAAAGTAATGGCCTCTAGAGTGCAACATAGGGGCTATTAAAGTCATTTTGGGTATCTAACTACCCCAAGTGCATCCAAAACACACCCAAGTGCACCTAGGGCACACTTGGTAAGCCCAAGTGCACTATAACAACACCAAGTGAACTATAACAACACCAAGTGCCCCCATGGCACACTTGGGAAGCCCAAGTGCACTCTAAAAGTGCAGATTGCACCCCATAAGGCTCCAGGGACCAAAATCAGCCCACCTGGACTTGGAATGACCTAAAATTTTGTGTACATGCGAAAAATGATCAAAAGAGGTCATAGAATAGGTGAAATCATTCAAAAATGGTCAAATTTGGTCAAACAAAGGTCAGACTAAGGTAAGACTTAGTGGAAAGTCATAGAAGGTTGACACACCATGTATGAAGATGCAGGAATGAAAGATGAAGATGATTTCGTGTATTAGAATACATAATCATGGTGGTAGATGAAGAGATGAATGATAGAAGAATGAGGATATGAAATGGACCAATTAGAATAAGGTGAAGACCTTTTCTTTCAAAAAGTGCACTATATTTCAAATAGAACTTTATTTTGATATGGCAAATGGAATGCAACATATCATGGCATAAAGGGCTAGAGTGCAAATGCAAATCTTTTGTGTAAACAAGCATGATGCAAATAGAAAATGACCTTGTCCATCCTAAGGAATATATGCATGCCCCAGACTTTCAAAGGTAAATTTTAATAGACAAAAAATAAAATATGTGTTGCATACAATTGTTCAATTGTGTGTTGTCTTTGATGTCACACAAATGTCATATTAGTCATTAGACAAAGTCTTCCAAGCTTAGATGGTCAGCAAGGAAAAAGATAGAGTCTATCGAGCTCAAATGGTTAGCAAGGTAAAAGATAGAGTCTATGAAGCTCAAAAGGTCAGCAAGGCAAAAGACAGAATCTACCGAGCTTAGTTGGTCACCAAGGCAAAAGATAGCGTCTACCAAGCCCAGAAGGTTAGTAAAGAAAATTTGCAATGTCTACCGAGTAGACAGTTTTTACTGAGCTTTCAAGGTTAATCAAGGAAATTTAGTTATTACTGAGCTCACTCAGTCATCAAAGGGAATTATGGTAGGAACAATTCATACCAAACTCTCATGGATAGAGAAGGAATTTAGTTCTTATTGAGTAAACTCGGTAGCCAAAGGATTTTGTAGAAATTGTAATGTTAACTAAGTTAAGATGATTAACTCGAGAAATCTTTGGAAGTAGTATTTACCAAGCAGGGTCAGCCAAATGAAGAATTTTATTAATTTTTGAAATAATGTCTATTTGTTTAAAGTAATATTTGTAGCTGACTGATGTATGGTTTATTGGTAAATGTAACATGAGAATGAGCTGACTTGATAATCTGAATGGTATAAATAAGAGGTCAAGTTGCGAATTCTAAGTGTGGTGGTGGAATTGATGTGATATGAGGACTGATTATTGTGGAAGTGAATTTGAAGGGTGATCAAATATTATTGAGGAGCAGCAAAGCCATATTTCATCAAGAAGGATCTAATGATGCAGAATAGAGACCTATAATCAACAAATTCAGTTGCATCTTGTTTAGGTCAATTCATTGTTGCTTTCTAACAATTGTAGCAATGATTTCAAATCTTTTAAAAGAGTTGGTTTAATTGCTATTTTGTAAATCCTCTAACAAGGTGACAGTTTAGTTAAATTTTTCTAAAGACCTCTAACAAGGCCACTCCTAACAGGGTGATTAAATCCTCTAACAAGGTCACACCTAACAGTGTGTATTGTAACCTTTAAAAGGGTTGGCTCCTAACAGGGCTTACTTCAAAAGAGTGAAAAATTGGTAGCTAGTTACTTGGTGGTTTTTCCCATATTGGGTTTCCACATTAAATCTAGTGTCTCTTGTGTTCATTTTGTTGTCAATTGCATACTTGATTGCTCTAAGATAAGTAACAGTTTAATTTATTGAGTTACAAATTTATTTTTTGTTTACCGAGTATCAGCAGTAACTAGATGTTTAAGACATCTAAGGGATCTTAGGATTAAATTTTGTGAGTAATTGATTCACCCCCCCTCTCAGTTACTCCGTCTATAATTCCAACAATTAATATCAAAGCTTTTGGTGCTTGCAAGAAACGATTTCAAGGATCTAAGCCAAAGGTCAGGATGTCTTATAAGAGGGAAATTCTAAGACTTAACGAGGACAACTTCTCAACATGGTGGGGATTGATGAGACCTCATCTGGATTCTATTGGTGATTCAGGACTAAAGTATCTTGATGAAAAATATGAAGAACCTGCTGGTACATTATCTATCAATGATATTATTGAAAAGAAGACTCGCAATAACATGATGATAGATATAGCATCTACCCTAAGTTATGAAGAATTTGATGACATCAAGGATTGAAAAACTGCCTTTGAAATGTGGAACAAGTTGAAAGAGATCTATGGAGGAGAAGTAGAAAGTTTGAGAGGACAATTTGATCAAATGAAGATGAGAGAAGATGAAAACATTGCAAATATGTTTAAAGAGTTAAAGCATGTGTTAATGCTATCAAAGCATCTAGAGGAGATATCAAGGAGGAGATAGTTATAAGTAAAGTTCTTAGAACTCTACTCCCTATCTATTCAATTAGAGTCTCTACAATTCAAGAAAGAAGATGTGAAACAAATCATAAGATAACTTTAGAAGCCATAGTTGGAAGATTGATTGCATTTGAGGTAGACAACTATGATAATTATGTTCCAGCTGCCAAGAACATTGAATCAGCATTTGAAGCCAAGTTTTCACTCAAAGAAAAAGGGAAGAAGATAAAGGATCCATAGTTAGATAGTGATGAAGAATCAGAATAGAGTTCAAACAGTGATCTTGAGGTGGTTGAAGCTCTACTAGCAAGGAAATATTCAAGAGGCAAAGGGAAATACAAAGGTAAGGTTCGTCTAATCTATTTTTCTTGTGAGGAAATTTGACATATTGTTGCTAGGTGCCCAAATAAGCTAAACAAGGATGAGAAGAAAGGTAACAAGTACAATGGCAAGAAAGACTTCAAATCATTCAAGGATAAAGGTAAGAAAACATGTTTCATGGCTAAAGATTCTAATGATTCTAATGATGAAGAAGTTGATGAAATTGTCAACATTGCTATAAAAGATGAGTCCGATAATGATGAAGAAATGGCAATTATTTCTCACATGAGCAGAAATGATACATGGATTATAGATAGTGGTTGTTCTCATCACATGACTATTGATAAAACTAAGTTTGAATTCTTTGAAGACTATGATGGTGGTAGTGTAAGATTTGGTAACAATGAACCTTGTAGTGTAAAAGGAAAAGGAAGAATCTCTCTTACTAGGGAACTTGTATTTGATAATGCATATTGGGTAGAAGGACTAAAGCATAATCTGCTGAGTGTGGTACATCTACTTAATAATGGATTCAAAGTGGAATTTATGAATGGAAAAGCAAGACTGGTAGATGGCAAAGGTAAGATGATTGGATCAGGCACTCAAACAAAAGGTAACTTGTTTTATCTTGAACTTGGTGAATGTTCATATTTTATTTCTCAAGTTGAAGAGAGTTGGTTATGGCATAGAAGGTTATGTCATGTAAACTTTGACAACTTGATAAAAATCAATAAATTTAGGAAAGTAAGAGGGATTCCTAACATAAAGAAATCTGAGGTTGGTCTATGCAAGAATTGTCAAATTGGTAAAATGGGAAAGACTAGTTTTAAAAGAAAGAACTATCAGACTGAAGAAGTTCTAGAAATTGTGCATACTGATTTGTGTGTACCTATTGGCATTGAAAGTTATATTGGTGAGAAATTTTTCATTCTTTTTGTTGATGATTATTCAAGAATGATGACTGTCATGTACCTAAGAGAGAAATCAAAAGCATTTGAAAAGTTCAAATGAAATTTAGCCAGAGTAGAAAAGGAAATAGGCAAAAGATTGAAATGCTTAAGGTCCAACAGAGGTGGTGAATACATTTCACATGAATTCAATAACTTTTGCATTGAAAGCGGAATCAAAAGACAAGTTTTAGCACCTAGAACTCTTGAACAAAATGGAATGGCAGAAAGAAGGAACATATCTATCATGGATTGTGAAAGAACCTTAATGATTGAGAAAAAAATTGCTATCAAATACTGGAAGGAAGCAATCAACACTGCAGTTCATACGTTGAACTGAGTACAGCTGAAAAAGGATTCATTCAAAACCCCCTATGAGTTATGGTATGGCTACAAACCCAATGTAAGTTATTTAAAATTATTTGGAAGCAAATGTTACATTTTGAAAGAATCTAGAAAAATAAAATTTGATGTAAAAGGTGATGAAGGAATATTTTTGGGACACTCTTGCAAAAGTAAAGCATATAGATGTTTGAACTTATCTACTCACAAAGTCATAGAAAGTGCACATGTGAAAGTTGATGAGTTTACAAAAAGAATAGAAGAAGAAAGAAAAAGGGAATCTGAAGACTACAAGAGATTTTTTACATTAAACCCTATACAATACCAAATACATCTATCAATCAAGAATCTTCAACTCTCGAGTCTTCATTAACCAAGTCACAGGAAGTTCAAACCGAGCTAATACCTACCGAGTTGCAAGAGCTCGAGTTGCAAATAGAAGCTATTGAGTCAGTATTTGCCAAGCCTGAGGAACCAGAATTAGAACTAGAAGTTGAAGCACAAAAGGTTAACAAAGGAAAACACCCAAAAAGAAAGGAGCCTATGTTAGCCAAGTATGTCAGGAAACATCATGCACTAGATTAGATCATTGGAGATAAATCAGAAGGAACAATGACAAGAAGTAAATTGAAAAGAACTTGTTTACTTGTTGATTTTGAACCTAGAAATGTCAAAGATGCACTAGAAAATGAAAGTTGGATTGAAGCTATGAATGATGAGATAGAACAGATAGAGAAAAACAAAACATGGACTCTTGTACCTAGACCCAAAGACAAGAATGTGATTGGAACTAAGTGGGTATTCAAAAATAGCCTAAATGAAGATGGTAAGGTATCAAGGAATAAAGCTATATTGGTATGCAAAGGATACTCTCAAGAAGAAGGTGTAGACCATGGATAAAATTTTCTCCTATTGCAAGATTGCAATGTGTCAGAGCCTTACTTGCATATGTTGTATACAAAGGATTCAAAGTTTATCAGATGGATGTCAAATTAGAATTTCTCAATGGCATATTGGATGAAGAGGTTTACATTGAACAATCTAAAGGTTTTGTTGATCTAGACAAGGACATGGTCTACAAATTGCATAAAGCATTGTATGGTCTAAAACGAGTACCCAAAGCATGATATGAAAGACTGCATAACTATCTTATTCAGATTAGTTTTCAAAGAACTAATGACAACAGTAGTTTGTACATAAAGGAAGGACCAGATAATAAGATTTTTTTGGTAGAAATATTTGTAGATGATACTTTTTTCATAGGAAATGATGATCTTTGCAAAGAATTTTTAGAACAAATAAATAAGAAATTTGAAATGTCAATGTTTGGAGAAATCAAATTCTTTGTTGGTCTTCAAATTCATCAAAGTAAGAATGGTATGTATATTACTCAATCTAAATATATCAAGTAGATACTGAAAATTTTTGGTATGGAAGACTGCAAACCAGTTGGAACTCCTATGTGTACTAGATTGAAACTTAATAAGAATGATGAATCAAAGGAAGTGGATCAGACATTGTATAGATCTATGATTGGAAAGTTGCAATATGTAGTGCACACAAGACCAAACATTGCCCTTACAATAGGAATTGTAGCAAGATTCTCAGCAAAACCAAAAGAAAATAACATGATGGCAATCAAAAGGATCATGAGATACTTAAAAAGGAACTAAAGATTATGGACTATGGTATAAACTTGGAGGAAATCTGGATTTAAAAGTGTTCGCTAATGCAGATTGGGTAGAAAATGTTGATGACAAAAAGAGCACAAGTGGAGGAGTTTTATTTTTTGGAAAAAGGTTGGTTTTTTGGACAAGTAAAAGGTAGAATTGTAAATCCTAGTCTACAACAGAAGTTGAATATGTTGCAGTAGTAGTAAATTGTTCAAACATTGTGTGGTTCAAACAATTATTGGAAGGTATGAAGCAAGAAATCAAAGAACCTATTGTTATGTTTTGTGACAACACAAGTACAATTAACATCTCCAAGAATCTAGTGATGCATTAAAAAATCAAGCATATTGTCATAAAGTATCACTTTGTTAGAGAATTGGTACAAGAAAAGGAAATCAGATTGGAATATGTCCATACAAAGGAACAAATTGCTGACATATTCACAAAGCCTTTACCTAAGGATGCATTCTTGTATCTTAGAGGTAAGTTAGGGGTCATTCCCCTATCTAAAGCTTACTAAAATATAGTTTTAGTGATGCATCAACAAGAATAGAATTGAAGATCTATTAGTTGATGCAGCAAACCAATGAAGACATTGCATATGAATCAGTACATCAGCTACAATTCTATTTAGTTGATTTGTGTTGTCTTTGGCATGTGCTATCAAAGAGGGAGAGTATACTATCATATTGTAATGAAATTTGCAAATTAATAAGAATTTGTGTAAGAGGGAGAGATTATTATGAAAGAGGGAGTTTTCTAGTGAAGTATTCTATTAGTAAAGACTTGTTTTCAAATTTCATTCTGCTATGACATGTTGTGTTGCCATCAATGCCAAACAAGGAGATTGTTGGATACAATTTTTCAATTGTGTGTTGTCTTTGATGTCACACAAATGTTATATTAGTCATCAGATAGAGTCTACCGAGCTTATATGGTTAGCAAGGAAAAGGACAGAGCATACCAAACTCAAATGGTTAGCAAGGTAAAAGATAGAGTCTACCAAGCTCAGATGGTCACCAAGGCAAAAGACAGAATCTACCAAGCTCAGTTGGTCACCAAGGCAAAAGACAACATCTACCAAGCCCAGAAGGTTAGTAAAGAAAATTTGCATTGTCTACCTAGCTTTCAAGGTTAATCAAGGAAATTTAATTATTACTGAGCTCACTTGGTCATCAAAGGGAATTATGGAATACATAGTTCTTACTGAGCTCTCACAGACAAAGAAGGAATTTAGTTCTTATTGAGTAAACTCAATAGCCAAAGGATTTTGCAGAAATTGTAATGTTAACCGAGTTCAGATGGTTAACTTAGGAAATCTCTAGAAGTAGTATCTATCGAGCAAGGTCAGCCAAATGAAGAATTTCATTGATTTTTGAGATAACATCTATTTGTTTAAAGTAATATTTGTAGCCAACTGATGTATGGTTTATTGGTAAATGTAACATGAGAATGAGCCGACTTGATAATCTAAATAGTATAAATAAGAGGTCAAGTTGCAAATTCTAAGTGTGGTGGTGGAATTGATGTGATATGAGGACTGATTATTGTGGAAGCAAATTTGAAGGGTGATCAGAGATCATTGAGGAGCAGCAAAGCCATATTTGATCAAGGAGGATCTAATGATGCAGAATAGAGACCTATAATCAGCAAATTCAATTGCATCTTGTTCAAGTCAATTCATTTTTGCTTTCTAACAATTGTAGCAGTGATTTCAAATCTCTTAACAGAGTTGGTTTAACAACCATTTTGTAAAACCTCTAACGAGGTGATAGTTCATTTGAATTGTTCTAAATACCTCTAGTAAGGCCACTCCTAACAGGGTGATTAAATCCTCTAAGAGGGTCAAACCTAATAGTGTGTATTGTAATCTTTAATAGGGTTGGCTCCTAACATAGCTCACTTCAAAAGAGTGAAAAATTTGTAGCTAGTTACTTAGTGGTTTTTTCCATATTGGGTTTCCACGTGAAATCTGGTGTCTCTTGTTTTCATTTTCTTTTCAATTGCATGCTTGATTGCTTGAAGATAAGTAATAGTTTAATTTACCGAGTTACAACATTTTTGTTATGTTTACCAAGTATCAACAGTAACTAGATCTTTAAGACATCTAAGGGATCTGAGGATTAATTTTTGTGAGTAACTGATTAACCCCCCTTCTTATCTCCATCTATAATTCCAACAATACAACCATGAACCATCTTGGCCACTCTCATAAATCAGTTTATATCATCGAGTGGCTTAGCAAGATGATCAAAGAAAAACAAAAAAAATAACTCACTAAATAGCATTAGCCAATAGCTATTCTTGTCCATTATTCCTTGCCTTTAGTGTTTTAGGTTTGCAAATAGTGTTTGATAGGTTGATCATGTGATAGCTCTATTTATGGATTCAGTTATAGGTTCATAGTGATACGTTGGATTAATTCTTGGTTCATGTTGCTCAGATAGTGTGGTTATCATTGAAGTGCAGTGCCTTGAGTTTATGTCTATGAAAGTTTGAGTGTTTATGCAAAAGGGGTGATAATCTAGAGTGAGGAATTACAAGGTGTATTACAAATTTTTGGTGGATTTTGTGATTTTTAGGGTTTTTGAGGATATTTGATGTTTTTGTGTTACTCATTTCTTTAGAGAAATTTTACAATTTTGAGGATTTACTTCAGGATGTTTTATGATGTTTAGGGACTTTTTTAGGACATTTTATGATTTTAAATGATTATTTCAGGATGTTTTACGATTTTTAGGGATTTTTTAGGATATTTTATGATTTTTAGAATTCTATTCCACTCATTATTTGAATTTTTATGATTTTTAAGGATCTTATTTAAATTTTAAGGGATTTTTCAGGATCATATAAGCATATAGAAGTGTTAGCTCCAATTTGATATGCGATAAGTCAAATGGATAAAAAGTGCTTAGGGCTATGCCCCCAGTTCAAGTTCAAACTCATGCACTGTCTAGGTAATATGGCCCTGGACAAGACACAACCTATGTACAAAGGACAACAACAAAGTATGTACAAACTGGTGATGCTTAGGTAAGATAACAATGGATGTTAACCAGTTCGTAGGCCATGATCAAGGACTAGGGATGTCTTGCAATATAAAAGATATGATCAATGAATAACAAAAGGGGAAAAACTAGATGGAATCTCAATAGATGGAGGAGCAATAACTGATTACACATGGTGCCTATTTGCCAAGTTTTCACCATGGTACTTTTCCAAAGTGCTTGTTGCCAAGTTTTCACTTTTGGATAGAATTTTTGACTCAAATTTTCATGCCAAGACACCTGTTTGCCAAGTTTTCATCAAAGCATCCATTTTTTCATGACTTTTTCGCATTTTCTCTTTTCTTTTTTCATGACTTTCTACTATTTTTTAATAATTTTTTAGGACTTTTAGACATGATTACGAATGTTGCTACCAAAAGCTAAGAAGAAATCTATTTTTGGTGTTGTTAGTTGATAATTTTTTGATCCATGATTCACCATAACTATGCAAGATTTTTTTTGAGTCTATAGCTAAAATCAAACCACTAGAAAGGCCTCGAGATATACCATTGTGTACTCTATGTAAGACATTGTTTACCTCTTGTGAATCAAAGCATCTGAGAATAAATGGATGAAAAGATACTCGCCATAAGATGTTACTAATGATGACATGCTTAAAGGCTTGCTGGATAGATGTTTGATTTTAGGTGTTTAACAAGTTGGGTAGCTAGATCTGGGGATAAACAGTTGGATATAAGGAAGGATTGGGAGGATTGATACCAACGATTTCTCACATGAATGTTGATCAAGAGAGCTCAAAAAGACTTTGTGGAATGTTGAACACTAGAATGCTTATATTCATGGAATCATCCTTTTTACCTTGTATCCTTGGGAGTTGCTTACCATTTGATTTTTCATGGTCTAATGGGACCTTTTGGTTTTTACCAAGGGACCTATGCTTGTTGTTTTTTCCTTTTCTCTTAGCTTTGTAATTGGAAGATGTAGTTCACTACCCAAAATATGTCAATGTGTTCTCTTTAGGAGAAATTGCTTATGTATGATTTTCAATCATAATGCCTTCATAGATTTCAAAGCCTGTTGAAAGAGTGTCATCATTGTTAAATCGATCAAAGACCAGTGGCACATGTTGGTCCCAATCTAATAGTTTGGGATAACTTGAGGGGATGTCATCATCAGTGTTGAATTGGATTTGGCTAAAGGTATAGATATGGGCATTAGATTCAGTTGTACCATTAGGGTTATGATTAGAAGTTGGAGGACTATTGGTTTTAGGTTGGGTATCCTCAAATGTCTTTTCATCATTCAAAACATTCATAGTGTCACACATAGGTGCTTTAGTACTAGGAGGACCTATTTGCAATTGTCTAAAAGAAAGCCCCAAACTAGGAGGTCATCCTATTGTAGTGATAGTTTCAAGTATTCCTTGTTTCTAAGATCCAAGATTGCTAAATCTATCATAGCCTAATTTCTACATGATAGTAAATTGAGGTCCACACTTTCTAGGAGATATCAAAGTGGATCTTTTTTTTTCTTTTTTTTTCTCAATACATATGAATGTATTCTCATTGGTAGAAGTGGCATTTTTTATACTAGTCTCATAATGTTGTTCTTGCAATAGTTTTGATTTACCAAAAGATTGGGGAGAAAGTGATTACTCCTTGATGTGGGATAATTGAGAGATAAAGTATTCTCCACACCCTTTGTCTTCAATCTTCATATTTTCCTTGGCCTTACTAAGGAGTATATCAGCATCCACATACTTACAAGAATTTGTGGATTATGCTTCAGTGTTTTTTGGGACTTGGTGTGCAGTGGCATATCTTAGATTAGCACAAAACTAGAAAGGATCTGGATCACCAGGGATTGTAACCTCCACACTTTTTAGGAAAGCTTTAGACATTGATGATATGTAGATGGCACTACTTTCATAGAATGGATCCAAGAGCATCCTTGTATCATGTTGCAATTCATTTCAATATCTAGGACTTGGAACAATGTATTCTCAGTAGCTAGACCAACTCTAATGGGTAATATGATGATTCCGTTGGAGAAGTATTCACCATCATTATAGGCTTTTATTCTAATTATTTGAGAGGGAATCACATCATCCTTAGAATAACCCAAACCTTTGACAACCTTAAGAGTATAGATGTTCACTCCTACTCCTCCATCTATTAAGACACATCTAACCTTGACATTATGGATGAAGACTTCAAGATGAATGGGATCATTATGGTTGGGCCTATCCTTAGGAATATCCTAAGGGGAAAAGGTGATATGTTGTGATGTAGATAGGTTCCCAACCATGGCCTAGAACTGGGAAACATCAATGTTATTTGGGACTATTGACTCTTTAAGGGCTTGATCCAACATCTTCTAATGTTGGGGAGACACACACAATAGGTCCAAGATAGAGATTTTTGTATGGGTCTTGCCAAGTTTTTCAATAAGGCTATAATCCAATGAAGTAGGAGCATTAGGTCTACTAGTGGGTGAAGGTCTAGTAGAGGTAGTAGGTCTAGAAGGATCTCTAGGTAGAGTGATCCTGGTACAACATGTAATGATAGTGCAATGAGGGTCTTGAGCCTTTAAAATGAATGTGGATATGTGGGAATCAAACTCATTGAAACAGTTGATGTTGTAGTCATATCCAATGTGTGTGTAATTCACATTAGCTTGTGAATTTATGTTTGAACTGGAGGCCTTCTCTTTGTTGTAATTACCTAAAGGATCTTTGAAAATAGTGTGATCAGATTTAGATGCTAGCAGTGATGGATCGACTATGATCACACCATAATTAGTAAGGTCTTGTATTGTATGTTTTAGCTAGAAACATGATGAGGTCTTATGTCCTTTAGTGCAGTGGTAATCACAAAATTTGTTGTCATCCCACCAAGAAGCTTTAGTTAGTGGTTTGTATTTGATCAAGGGTAACTACAGGAAGTTATTACTAAGTAATTGTTGAAGTTCAATCTTAAGAGGTATTCCCATGGGTTTGAATTTTATATCTTTGGTTCTAGGATGTCTTCAAGGTCCATCCTATGGGGAAGTTTCAATTTTCTATTGTACAGGTGGTGTTTGATTGAGAGTTTGTGAATTTTTAGAAATTTCACCTTTCAAAGTTAGTTGAGGTTGTGTTGTGCTAACTGTTTATGCATCCAAAATGCCATCATTAATCACATTCTTGTTTTTGGAGAAAAATATTTCCTTGTCATTAGATGAGCTGGTGTTTGTGGTTTCCTTGTTCATCTTGAGGATTCCCTTACAAATAAGACCATCTTCAATACTAGCCCCATTTTTCATCAGTTTAGAAATGGTTCTTGTATTTTTTATCTTGAGTTCGTACATTAAGTCAGGGACTAGGTTTCCAATGCATAGGTTAACTTGTTATTGTTCATGAATGTTTAGTGAGCATTGACTGACTAAGCTTCTCCAATGTAGTAAAAATGTGATAAATTGGTCTCCGATCTTTTATTTAGTTAAGCACAAATTAGAAAGTCTCACTTCATTCATAATGTTGAAGACAAAGTGGGAGATGAACTTGTTTGCAAGTTTTGACCAAGATTCTATGGTACCAAGAAGTTTGAAGTACCATTCAAATTTAGGCCCAACTAGAGAACAAGGGAATAATCTCATGAGATATGTGGCTTCATCACTAAGTTTGGTACAAGAGGCACATAATTCCCTGGCATGATCAATGGGGTTGCCTTTTCCTCAGTATTTATCAAATCTTGGAGCCTCATAGTGTTTTAGGAATGGAGACATATATAGACTTTTATCAAATGGATTAGGACGTAATTTCCTTTATGTATATAGACCCTATTTCTTCTGGACTCCCAATGCCCCAACTTGTTTGCAAATTTGTTTGAATTGTTATAATAACTCTTCATTAGGGTTTTACATGATAGTTTTCTCTTCAAGTCTCTTGTGTCTATGAGTAGATCATTCACCATAGAAAGAACTATGTCTACTCAATTCTAATTTTTTTTGTGTTTGAAGAGTCAGGTGATGTGTCACTAGGTGGTGGAGGTATGTTTGTACCTTGAAGAAAAAAGGGTCTTTTTTGTGGTACATGTTGGGGTACTTATTTTGGTATTTGTTGTGGTATTGATTTTGATTGTTGTACCATGAGTTGTTATTGGATCACTTGTTGTGGTAGTTGTTGTGTCATTTGTTGTGGTTGTTGTTGAGATACCTCTATTGGTTTCATCTAAGACCATGTATGTGACTATTATTGTAGAGGTATCTGTTGAGGTTGGTGTGGCACATGTTGTTGTTGCAATAAGTGGTGTTGATATGTGATTTGTTTCTCGAGGCATCTTTGGTATTTAAACTATTGTTTGAGTTTCTCTTGTTGTTTAGAAAACAAGACTACTTGTTGTTGGAATTGATGTAGGTACATTGTGTAAAAGTCAAGGGCTATACATTAGATTGTGTATTAGGGATGTTGGAAACTTGCACCATTTGAGGTTGTTATTGTTTTGGGTGGTGTTGCTCTTGATTTGTTAAATGTGTGTTGAGTGAATTTAAACTTGGTTGTGGATTGGAAACATTAAGTCCTTATACCACTATAGGTTGATATTGTCATGAGAGTTGGTTATGTCCTTGAGAATTGAACATCACATTTGGGTTGTTGTTTTGGTACCTTTGTATGTTAGATTTTTCTCCTTGGGACATTACATTGATTTGATAATGAGACGTGTTCCTTTTGGGAATGGGTGAAATGTCAATAAGAATTTTTCTTTGTATTTTAATAGGGATTCTTATGATTGGTGTTTCACATAGGGTACTCATGGGAGGCTCCATAACATTTGATGTCATAACATTTGGTAAAGTTAGGAGCAAGGGTACACTTTGTTGATTCTCCTCCAAAGGAGGTATGCTTGGCATCTCTAGAGTAAAAGTCCCTTTAGGCATGTATTGTTGTTGTCTTATGTGATTGAAATCAAGTCTTAATGTCCTTTTGGGATATTTAGGAAGAGTCTTGTTTCCATTCACTGGTGTGGGTTCGTCAAATAAGGGATTAATGTTGATGTGTTCAAATGTACTTTGGAGGATTTCAATGGTTGATTCTTGATGGAACCAATGTACCATCATTGTGTTTGAAAACTCCAAAGATTGTTTTCCCTTATCTAAGTCGAAATTGATCATGGGTTGTATGTTTTAAATTGTTGGGTTGGTTTGATGTTTGGATTTAGGTCCCTCCAAGTGGATTAAACTTGACAATTTCTTGGGCTAACAAAAGTTTAAAGTTCTTTTGGAAGGTTTTGTCTTGACATGCCCTAGCCATTTCTTCATCAGAGATGCCATAATCAGTGTTAGAGTCATCATTTAAGTGTATAGTACCTTGTTGTGAGTTTGATATGTTAGGGTTGAAGGTACTTGTGTTGGGTGTACTAAATTCGAAATAGTGTGTTTATTCATCCTTAGGTGTAGTTGGCTCACTCCCCCCTTTGATTGGTATAGATACAAATATAGGTTCCAATTAGGAGTCTATTAAACCATATCATGTGTAGGAGAAGTGTTGGAAGGAAACCTCATGGTAGGTGTGTTTCTTAGGGTTTTTTGTATCATATCTTGATTATTGTGATCTTGCAGATAAATGTTTAAGGGGTCCACAAGTAAAGGTTCCGATACTTCAATTTGGTCTTCATCAAATGTTTGTTGGGTTTTCTTGCTCTTCTTTGGCATTGGATGAGGTTTTGGTTGTGTTTGTGCTTTAGAAAACAAGGGTTGGCATAGTTCTTTGCATTTGAGCTGATTGTGTCCTTGTAAGTGTTGGTTTGATACCTAAGGATGCAGATGTAATGGAGGAAAACTTAAATGGACTCCCTGCCTCCCAAGTGTTGCACAGCTAAACTATGAACTGTGCTCAGAAAGTACCAAGTGCACCCTTGGTGCACCTAGGGCCCTAAAGGTAAGAAGTTGGTAAGTAGAAGGTATGCAATTGGTAAATAGAGGTGTTAGGGTGACTAAAATGCAGAATGTGAATGGTTTGAGTGTTTTTCCAAGGTTTAGGGAAGTGATGCAAGCTACAGAGGTATAGATTAGGGTTTTGGAACCTAGATTAAAATCCCTAATTACCTAGTGCACTCTAAAACTACCAACTATGCACTAAAACTACCAAGTGTGCACTTGAAGTATGCAATTGGTAACACAAGGGTGCAGTTGGTAAAATAGGGCAAAACATGGAAATCTAGAAGTGGGTATGCAAGATATGAGTGTTTTTTGGATTTTTAAGTATTTAGGGATGTAATGCAATATGAGAAAGTGCCAAATAGACTATATTTTTGATATGCAAGGTGCAAATGTCCTAGGGAAACTACACAAATGTAGATGTGAATGATGATTTAGAATTTAACTAAAGGATATGAAAATGACTCTATGGTATGAAAAATGATGATTACGGTTAGACTTTGGACTTGGGAATGATGTTGGAAGTTGATGTACGCAAGGTGTAGTATGCAAGGGATGGTGTACTAAGGTTGATAATGATGTTTAGGATATGATTGAAGGGTTTGACAAAAGATTTGGACAAGATGATTGTTGGATTTGTTGATGGGATTTGATGTTTGGAGATGAATGTTTAGGGTCCTAGACTATGCAAAATGGAGTGATTATGAAATTAGGGATGAATGGAATAATGTTGAGGTAGCCTAGGAATATGAAAATTCTTTGATAAGGGTATATGCAAGGTTTTGAACTTAAGTGAAATATTTAGAAGGTATTGACCTAAGAGTTCAATGTTATGACAATGGACTTTGGATCTTGACCAAAAAGAGATAAAAGTGAAAAGATCAAAATGACAAAGTTAAATACATCTTGACATAGATAGAGTTTAACCAAAGAAAATGATAAATATAAATGACAAAAAGACCATGGTCAAGATCCATCATCTATTGACACAATGAAATTCTCTAGGGTCCATACTTTTGTTTAGATTTTTTACTAGATTCAAAGGTTTTGGGTTGAAAATGATGTTTATGCTGATTGGATATGCAATATGAAAATTTCACAACATGAAAAATGAGGTTTTGGGTGTAAGATTCTATTTTGAGTCATATGCAGAATGAGAACCTACAGGGGCTTCCTGATGTGGTTTTGTGGTCCCAAAATATAGTTTGGAGGCCCAAAATGGTCATGTAGGTACCCAAGCGCATTCTAACAGCACCAAGTGTGCTCCAACAGCACA
Source organism: Cupressus sempervirens (assembly GCA_028749045.1). Taxonomy (NCBI): domain Eukaryota; kingdom Viridiplantae; phylum Streptophyta; class Pinopsida; order Cupressales; family Cupressaceae; genus Cupressus; species Cupressus sempervirens. The sequence continues at coordinate 177,278,867 of CM053788.1, read as the reverse complement.
AACTACACCTATGGTGCACTTGGGGATAGTTTTGGTGCAGTTGGTAGTTTCATGGAATAGTTGGTAGGCAGGGGTGAATGTTTGTTGATTCTGAGCTAGGTGATTGGCTAAGTTTCTACACAAGAGAGCTAGGATGTTGGGGTTGAGGTTATGATTGGATAGGAGGTGTATAATGAAGGTTATGACCTAATGAATGAAGCCCTAAGTGAATACAATGATGGCTAGGTCATGCAGAATGTAGATCAAGACATGTTGAGATAGGAGGGGCTATCTAGGTACCTAAGGACACTTTTGAAGTCTCAAAATGTTGTCTAGAAGTCCAAATTGGATTCTCAAACTACCAAGTTTTCTTAGATAGTACCAACCACACCCATGGTTTATTTGGGGCTAGTTAGGGTGCAACTAGTAGTTTTAGAGTATAGTTGGTAAATTGGGTTCAAACTAAGGTGATTTTAGGTGTTGGGGTTTCTAGATTGATGTGACAGTGAGCTAAATAGTAGAGGAGAATGATAAGACTCGAATGAAGGTGTAGAATGATGGTTAGGACACCCAAAATGATGTTTAAATAATGCAAGATGAAGGTTGGGTAATGCAAAAATGCAAATGGGAGATGCAAGATGCAAATTTTGGGGTTGAAATGCAAAGACTAAAAAATACAAAGTGAAGCCTAAGGAATGAACTATTAATGATAAGAGATGCTAAATGAGAACTACTAGGATGAAAAATGAAGCCTAGATGATGGAAGTATGAGGATCAAACTATGGTGCATGTAAGTGGATGTTATGCAAAGATGAAATCTAAGTTATGCCAAGCATGTCTAAGGTTACAATTTGTCATATTTTTCCAAGTCTTGAATGTTTTGGACCAAAGTTTGCAAATTTTTTGACACAAGTTGTAATGTGTTGACAAAGTTGGAAGTTTTGACAAGTTTTGAATAGTATCCAAGGTGTAAATTCACAAGTTGTTTTTTATCTTGATTAATGTTTTACACACACAAGACATAATAAGACAAGAATAGTTGTTGTTAAAGTGAAAAGACACACCATAACCTAGGCTTTAGGACTGTATCCACTGAATTCCTACTTGAACAAATCTAGAGTAGAAAACTTAGAATCTTGGCACCACAGGTTCCTCCTTACAATGCACTCACTTCTCAAGGCTACCAAGATCCACTTCCCAAGGAGCATGACTCCCCAAGGGACTTTTGTCTCTACTAAGGACTAGAAGAATGTGGGATGTCTTCATGGGCATGGGTGACCCCTTGAGCCAGTGGATAAAAAGTTTTTTGGCCACTAAAACAAGGTTTCTAGTACAAGCATTTTGTTCAGCAAGTGAACGATAAACTTCCTCAAAAGGTCTCCTTACCTTAAGAACTAAGGTTTGACGCACCACAAAGGTACTAGAGGAGAGCTATGAAGCAGTAATACCATTGACACAACATTAACCATTATCGAGGATTATATAGCAGCTAGAACATTGACTTGGCTTTGGCTTGTTATCACTTCAAAGCCATCCCTTGGCATACCCAATATCAGGTATCTTGGTCCAAGATAGGCTTCTCTATAGAAGTCACATGGATTTCTCTACACCCAAGATCCATGAATGGCCAGGGGAGAGGATACATCCAAGTAACTCCTAGGATTCTAAAAATGCATTGACACCAAGTAGAATAGAAAAGTTCATTTTAGTGCACCAAATAGAGTGTTATCTAGTCTAGGAAATCCACACACATAGTTTAGACAAGCACATAGGGTCTTTGACAACATCCTACAAACAAGAATTAGTAGTTTTTAATGATTATGTCTTAATCCAATGATTACCACATACTAAAAATAGATCATCAATAACACAAAAACATCTAATCTAATCCCTAGAAGAAAACATTAACCCTAGATGCAGATTCTGAGTGAAGTATGTGCTTTCTATGAACCAACTATGATCTAAAAGAGTAGACTATTCCCTAGAAGGCTAGAATGAATTAAGATGTCCCAAAGTGTTCTCAAATAGTGCTAATTATGCCCATGGTGCACTTGGCACCCAGAAGGGTGTAATTGGTAGTTTCTGGGCATAGTTGGGAGACTAGGTGCAAAGTGTGGGCAAATGGTACCTAAACAAGATCAAAAAACTAAAATTTTGAACTCTAATTTACCAAGTGCACCCAAATGGTGTATACTATTCCCATGGTGTAGTTGGGGCCTAGAAGGGTGCAGATGGTAGTTTCTAAGTGTAGTTGGTGAATTGGGAACAATAGATGGGGGTTATGGTGGCTCTTAGGCCCCTAAAATTGCCTCCTAGGGGTCCTAAGTGCACCCTAGTATAGAAAGCTAATAGAATGCATTAAATGAGAGCATATATCCATGTTACTAGACCCCCTAATTAATCTAGATGTGATTAGGAAGTGTAGATAGCTGTTATACCCTTCCAAGTGAGCTCCTTCCTGGCACTTACAAGCAAAAAAACAAGAAACCAAGTTAGTTAAGCATGTTCACGTCGGGTTCACCAATTGTAGGACCAAAAAATGGGCTAATATCTAACATATTATGATCAAATCACAAGCTCAATAAAATTACATTGATACCCTCTAATCTAACATGAAATCCAAATACACAAAAGGAAGCAACATAAAGTTTAAAACCCCCTCTTTCACTTGTAGCTCCCATATCTTTCTTTCTTCTCCATGTGATGTAGCTCCAATTGCCTATAGTGCAAATAATTAGGAAGAAAAATTATATGATAATGGTAATGCTATGAGAATACTATAAGAAGTGATTGATGCTTGAGAGAGAAAAAGAAAAAGGACTTGAAGGACCGGAAATGAGAGGAAGAATGTTCAATTTATAATCAACATGAAAGATTAGAGCATTGGACTTGCCACCTTGGATATATGACTTCACAAGAGAATCCTTTGAGAATCCATGATGCATATGAAAAAGATGCCAAATGTAGGAGTGTAAATCTTCAAAGTCAAACATGGCTATAAATGGAAGAGGATGTATGATGCATCATGTGACACCTCAAACCCACTTAAAGCCAAGAATCTATGAAAATGGAAGCCAAATATGGACATACATAAGGAATAAGAATATATGGATTATGACATATCTTAGCCCAAGTGTAAATTAATAATCGATGATGTGTCATGCCTATGTGTCATGGTGATCTCAATATCATGCGGAATATTTGAATTAAAAATCCATTATTCCACACAAATAGAAATTAGTTAAAAAAGGAATTAATGGTGGAAAAATATAACTTAGGAAATTGAGAATCCTGATGGTTTGTGAATGTTGAATCAATTAATTAATAAAATCAATTAATTGAGAAGGTTAATTAGGAACAATAATTAATGAATGACATAGGTTTATATTATGGGTTATTTAATCCTATAGCACGAATTAGTAGATGATTGACCAATTTGAATAAATGAGTGTGGCACTATCCTTTGATGAAAATGTGACAATTATGAAAATTGACTAGGATGAAAATGGATATACCAAAGCCATGGTCAAATTTATTGATAGATTAAAATTGGTAACATTCCAAGGACACACAACATTTAACCGATATCACAAGTGCTATAGGATCAAAATTGATTAATATGGTTGATCATAACAACATCGACGAGTGTTGTCAATGTTATTAAAATGATTTGATGATTCATGATCTTACACTGAGGGACTTGAAAATGTCAATGATCAAATGATGTGAATGACAATTTTACCTAGCACTAAGAGTCATGATAGTACTAAGGTCAGATTGATAAGTTTGATTGATTGATAGGTCTTTGAGGTACTGAGATCCATGAAAATGCCTAGGGTTGGATAGATGGTGATCGATTTGGGATGTTTGACATATTTTGTGATGGTTATGTTTGATTCTGGGCGATTTTGGGTGGATCTGGGGTGATTGTGAGTTGATTTGATATGATTTTGTATTGATTTTCAATTGATGTGAAAGAGGATAAGAATGATTAAGAATATTGTTGAGATATAATCAAGTTGGAAAAAAGATGGGAATTAGTGGAATGATAAAATGGGATGAGTTAGTATAAAAATGTGATGAAACCATAGACATGAACCATTTTTTAGTGTCTACATTTGGAACTTGCAAAAATGTGCCTAACAAATCATCCAATAAAGAAATGAAATGGTGTTTATTGAACTCATACCTTGATCTATCACTAACATCATACACTCTCTAACTAGACATAGCTTTGTAATCTATAAATACTAGAGTAAACTGTAATCAATATTCCATAAAATACCTCAAATTCATGATTTAGATTTTCTACAATTTTCAAGTTCTCAAACTTTACTCCACACTTCAATTCAATGTCAAATCACTCTTTAATTCGCTCAAGACACTTCACATGAACAAATGTTACATTCAATATTTCTTTCAATCCTTAAATAATTTCAAATAATATTGCACATTAAATGTGTATCTACTACAAATTTAAAATATTGTCTTTATTTACCAATAACCTTGTTTTCACAATTTCCACTTATTATGATCATATCAAGACTTGTGCACTTGACCATAGCTTCCTCTCTATGTCTTCTACCTTTTGTTAGCTACACAACCTCTAACCCACTCCGTAACATTAGTTCTAACCAACTAATGCTCTGCCTTTGCTAGAACTACTCAATTAAAGTAGGATGAGCCACAAACAATCTGTGACTTCAAATTTCCATCAGATGCATCAAAGTACTATTCTTTTGATACTGTAAGTAAAATCTTAGGATTAGAAGCTTTCACAAATTCTTCCTTGAACTCATCAACATGTTCCTTAACTGCTTCTTTCTGATTGTTATCACTACCATTCTCATTCCCTCTGTTATCTTTGTTATTTTTCCTTTTGTTATTAGGAATCCTGTTAAGGGTCCTTCTATCCATTCTACAAAATTTTGTTGTGTGTCCAAAGTTATTTCATATCTAACATATAGGTGTATTCCTCCTTTGATTGATTTCATTTTGACTCTCAAGTGCTCTATAATTACTTGCAATGTGTCTAGGATTTTTGCACTTACAACACATGAACTGGTTCTTTTCTCCATTAGATGTCTCCTATGATCTTCCTCTTTCATTACCTATAGAGTTAGTATTCCTAGACATTCGATTATTTGTATTATTACTATCAAACTTAGGTTTCTTAGATTCTACTTCCTTATGTCCAGAATCATGACTATTATAACAATATAAATTACTAATGAGCTTTAAAAATGTACTTGTGCAATCTCTCTGCATATGCCCACCTTCATTACAAATGAAGCATCTATCTTTGAATTCATGTCTTACTTCCTTGGGTGGTCATCTTGCTTAGATTTATTAACTTGCTCTTATTTCTTAGGTTTGTCAGGATTAACTGCCAAAGCAATTAATTCAATTTCCTTTGATACTTTAGTAGATGTACTTGATTCTACCTTACTTAGATCAGATTCCTTATGGGATTCAATAATGGGATCTGGTTCTCTCTAGACTTCAACTTTCTTGATTGATTTCTCTCCAATCAGATATCCAAGTCTTGTCTTGTGATAAGAAGGTTTCTAATGAAATATCTATTGATATATCTTCTCACTAGTGGAATAAAGTTTCTCTAACTATTTTTTAGCTTGTGTCAATTCTCCTTTCATAATAATGTTGTATTTCTCTAACTCAACATGTTCATTCTTGATAGTATCTAATTCTGTTGTAACTTGACTTAACTAGGATCTAAGATCTACATTTTTAGTTTCTAGTCTTAGTTCAGTAATGCCACCATTTTTCTTAAAACTTAAGCTCAACTATTTTCAATTCATTTTTCAAGATCTCATTTTTCTTTAGAAGATCTACTACTTCATCATTGTCACTAGTTTGCATAGTTCATTCCTTACCAAATTTTAGATCATCAATCTCATCTTTCAATTTGCCAAAGTACACTTTTTCATCTTTGTATCTATCTTTCAAGGTGTGTCTTTGTTCTATGAGAAGGTCAATCTACTCAAGATCTTCTTCAAGATTCTTCTTCAACTATTCCATATCCACTGGGATCTTACTTAAGTTGTTAAGCCTCTTTAAAGTAACTAAGCTCTGATACCAATTTTTAGAAATAGATAATGGTTGGGGGGGTGGGGGGTGAGTTAGTATTCTACAAACTTTTTCCCACAACTAAATATTTCTACTTACTTTATAATTTGCATATGAAAGTAAACCAACAATGTTGAATAGTAAATATAACCATGCACATAGATAACTCATAACACCACTATTTGTTAACTAGGAAAACCCCGGTGGGGATTATACTTATATGTGGTAAAATTGGTTAAGACACACACTATAACATAGTCATTATTTGTGAGGTTCATCCAAGAATGAACATGAGATTGTTCATCCTGAACTTCTACACAGTGTGACCTATTACTTCCTATCTAGATGGGGTTCTTTAATTGCTCTCAGAATCAAGAGTTAAGTAAACCATAGACCATTACTAGAATGAAGAATTCAGGAGAATGAATGCATCTATATTTTTGTATTTTCAATGTAAATAAGTATGAATTAATCTAGAATGATATGGAAAGAAACTATTATTTTAGATAAGTAAATATAATTCTAGTTTAGCATGAATGCAACTAAAAGCTAGAATGAGAAGCTATTGACAATCTAAGAAATCTAATGCACAATAATCTAACATGAATTTGGAATAATTTAATTACTCAAATTGCACCCTCCTTTCTTTGAATGAGAGGTAGAAAGCATCCTTTTATAGAAATCCAAATAAATCAATGGTCAAGATTGATTTGAATGAAAGGTTGATATTGATTCAAAGTTGAGTTTAAATAGAAAGTTTCTATCAAAGAGGGAGCTTTTGAGAGATTTTAGGGAATAAGATTTAGTTGAGAGTTAGTTGAGTGATTTATTTCCCTTTCTTTTTAAGTTAACTCAAAGTTTCCATTTTTTGAACTCAAGATGATATATTTTGAAGATTTAATTAAATATTACCTCATATTTGATGATTTTCTTAGTTAATGAACTATTTAAATTCAATAATTGAAATGAGGTGATATTATTTAATTAAATGTATTTAATTCATATTATTTATTAGCTTAAATGGGTCAATTTAATTTAATTAAAGTATTAGGACTTATAATTCAAGTAATTCAATTAAAAGGTTAATTTAGCCAATTTAAGTTGATGTTTAGGAATTATATAAGATTTGTGATTAGTATAGATTAAGGGTTTTTTGTATTTGACAATTAGGAAAATTAGAGATTGTCAAAATTAGAATTTCTTAGTACAATAGGACTTTGAGATTGATTAATAGACCGAAATTGGTTTAGCATGGCAATGTGCCACTTTTGGGGTATTACAATACCTACTAGAATATTCACTAAGAAATAGGATCCTATTAAGGATATTGACCTTGTTAAGAGTCTATGAAATACATTTAATATCTCGAGACCCTATTAGGAGACTAGGCCTTATTAGAATCCTCAACCTTGTTAGGAGTTGGTAGAAAAAATACAATGTATCCAAGAAGAGCCCACTTCCTAACATGCAATAATATAATTTAGTTCTTCACAAGCTAGGTATACATATAATACTTGCTTTCTTTTTGTAACTTGCACTTGCTCTGGTCAAACATCAGATCTCACATCACATAAGGTTTCCATGATAGTTTGCATCATAATTACAATATCTCATGACTTCACACTACTTCACATATGGCTCACATATTTCACACTAACTGCTAGTATAAGATATCATGCACATTCAAAAAACTCTTCTTAGTCAACCTTCATGTGTTCACATGCTTGACATTATATAAAATAACTTATGGATTAATATCCACATAGTTGACTTATCATAACTTAGTAATTATTTTGTAACCAAAATAATTCCTCAAGCCGTATATCTCTATTTATTGATATATTTTGTTCTTCTCTATTAAATATCCATACTAATATTTTAATCATATCTTGTACCATACTATCCATACACATATACACACTTAACCAAATCATCATGATAGTGTCAAAAAGATTACCGTAACTATGCATAAGCTAACTCTCAACAATTCATTCATACTCTTAATATCTATTCTCTATGTTGTTGTAAACTCTCTAATACTTAGACAATTTTCTATGTCTAAATTCATGAATAAAATACCGAATACATGTCGCCATAAATGACAACCATCAAGACATCTATCTGAGCATATTGCCAATAGGATCTAGCTATTAAGTCAAAAATTAAAATTCAAACACTTGAATCCTTTAGGATAAGTTAGTACAATCCATGAGCAATAGTTTTGTAGATTCATAAACCATTTTTGAAGAAGGATGGTTTGATCTATACTCCCGAATAGAAACCGCAACAAAAATAAGGGGGAATGAAAGAAGATGTGTATGATCAAAGGTATATCAAGAAGGACAAAGCCAAAGTAATTTGTATTGACATTTTGAATTTTTTTTTTGTTTTGGAGAAATAAGGAGTTAGTAAGTCTGATACTCAAAGATGTGTATACAAAAAGATTTTGTAAAATATTTTTAAAAATACATGTATAGAAGTCTATGTGTAGACCTAGTTGCAATCATGAACGATATCTTAATAGGGGTACTTATGTTTCAATTTTGAAATGTAGAGTTGTTTATCATGAAAAAAAAAAATTGTCACTAGTGCCAATGGGGGAGATTATTGATCCCTAAGGAAAAGTTATCTATTAGTGTCAAACACTTAAGTCATTTACAGGGAAGGATTGATTGGTCATCACTGTGATTGAGTAATCCTATACAGGTTGAGAAATGTAATAAAGACTTATACATATTTTAGTTAAGTGATGAGTAGCATTTTTTGCCAAGAAAGTTAGAGGTCACTCTAGTTTAAGATAAGTTAGTCAAAAGTTAGCATATTTTCTGAGTGTGTACATATGTCGAGTGTAATAGAGACTGAGTATTATAGTATAAGTCAAGCATAGTTAAGGTTGAGGGACAACATGAAGAATCAGCTTGGACCATGTGCCAATGAGGTATATTTTTTAGGTAATACATATTGATATGTTTGTTTAGAATGGCACATAATCTTATGTAAATAGTTTGTTTCAAGATGAAAGCATGTTTTATAGATCGAGGAGCTAATAAAGGAGTTGATTATGTATCTAATAAAGGATCATCATACCCTATGAAAGATGATTAACCAATCATAAAATTGTAAGGACTAAGCAGCAAAAGGGATAAACCTAAATGGTTGATTGGGATCTAGAAGCTTCACCAAATATCTATTTAAGGATGGTTTTAGTCCTAGTTTGTGTATATGTGGAGTGTATGATATTGAGAGTTTGGATGGATGCAAAATTGAAGGTAAATTAGGTAGAGAGACCAAGTAGTGTAGTAAAGATTTTAGAGAAGACTTGTTGAAGATTAATCATAGAGAGGTGATATCACATTAGATAGAGAGGTATTCTCAACATTTAAGTGAAAACTAAATGATCAAGTACTGATACATTTTAACAAGTATTTTAGTGTTAAATCTCTTAACAAAGTGGTTCCAATAGACCTTTGTAAATCTCATAATATAATAGTCACTTAGCTATGATCTAAAATCCTTTAATCAAGGTAGATCTAATAGTCTTGTAAGCCTTTAACAAGGAAGATCCCTCATAGGCTAGATCATCAGAAGTAATAAAAAATTGTAGCCTTAATAGGCACACTTTATTGTTGCAGTATTGAAGATCTTTTTGGGTGTCATCCCCACTATTGTTTTACCTTCACCTTGAATGGTTTTTGCATTAGCAAATCTTTATGTCAACTATTTTATGTGTTTGTGAGATTTTTTCATGCAATTAGATGTTAGATCTGATGCTATGTTGAAGTACATGATTGCATTGATATAAGGTTATGTTTAATGACCATTTGTGATGGAGATATCAAATATGGCTCATGTTTAAAGTGTTAAAGTTTATGTAGATTTTAATTCACCCCCCTCCCCCTCATAATCTGACTTTCCCTATTATATTTCCAACAAGTACCACATGAAAATCATCCTTTTCAGAGTATAAGATAGCTTATGGAAGAAAAATATGTTATGATAGAGATTGATGTTCCTGAAAGAGAGATTTGATTGTTGAAGAGGATTTGAAAAGATGTTTATGTATGGGGAAGATTAACACATTCCTTGTGCATGTTGGTTACAATATAGAGGACATTCATTGCTAGCATGATTGGGGGAGGAGTTGTAGTAGTGACATTAAATTATATTCATGGAACTTAGATGTTTTCATCTATCTTTCCAAAAATGACAAAGGGGGAGATTGTTAGCATGAATATTGATGATATTACTATGGAGGAGTATCTTAGCATTGTTCTAGAGATGACATAGTGGTCATATGTTGCATTCATCATAGTTTTTATCATTGATATCAACATGCATGTTGTTCTATGAGTCTGGCAAAGTAGCAGATAGAGATTAAGGTCATGCAGTTCAAGGATTGAAGATGAGGTTATGCATAGTTGAGGACATGTTCTACATAGTTTCCTAATGACATGGCTAAGTACGGGTGCATAAATATGAAGATAATGGATAGTTATTCAAAATTTATTGCACACAATGTACGTATAGAGTCCTTGTATATAAGTTGATAATGTTTTGATTATATCTCCTTATAGATATAGAATTTAGTTAAGTGAAGTTGTATAGAGGTAGAAGTGAGATGAAGATATTGTGGTCAAACGCACACATCTAGATGACTGTTGTGTGAAGAGTTATGAAGATTGTGAGCCAAAAAATTTGTCGTAATTGTGAAAAGATATAATATTATAATATAATGTGTAAATGAAGTACCTTAAGATGGTCCTGTATTATTATTGTAAATTGATTGAATCCCCATTCAATTACATATTATAGGGCTTGTTATAAAGGGAATATTATTTCCTTGTGGTAGAGTGTGGCTATGAATGAATAATATGTAATTTGAGTATGAAAATTTGTTTGCAAGATCTAGTGAACCTTATATTGAACATCTCTTGGTCATATAATTATTTAGTACAATGGAGGCATAGTGAGCTGACAAAGAGACTGTATTTGGAAAATAAGTTGTTGTGGATAGTTGTTTCTTTGTATTATTTTGTAAAGGATAATACTAAGGCTAGTTGGATAGTGAGTTCAATGATCTTTTCCCTGAATTTGTTTGGATAGTAAATCCTTCTAATTTCTACAACTCCTCATAGGGTTAGCACAACTCCTAACAAGGTTGGAATCTCCTAACAATGATTCGAAGTCTCTTAATAGGGAATGATATGTACTGAATGCAATTCATTGACTCCTAACAGGGTCCATCCTCTTACAAGTAACCTATATATTAGTACATCATTTTGTGGGTACCATCCCCACTAGGGTTTTTCCTCTAATCAATAGCTTCCCTTGCTAAAATATCTGGTTTTATTGTGTATGGTTATCTTTTTGTGGTTGTTGCATCTATTTTTTATATCTTTTGGATTTAAGGATATTCAGAGTTGTTTCAATCTGATAATTGATTCACTCTCCCTCTGACTCTATGTTATCTTTTTTTCTTGTTTCTTCTTTCCTCAATCGATACCATTTTCTTCTTTGCTCAATTTCTCCCCCTTTTACATCAATTCCAAAGGTGACTATCTATACATGCTTCTTGTGTTTAAATATTCCTCCTATGGAGAATTCCTTCATTCCCATCAACCTACCTTTACATTTCTTCACTCCTTGAGGATGGATTGATGCCTATCTAATCAAGGATTTAGTTTAGGTTGGAAGGAGTAAGACCATTGCTCTTTCTCTTAGATACTCAAATGTAACCTTTTAAAGAGGATTTTTAAATATATATTCTAATTGTTCCTTGATTAGAACATATTCCAACCCGACTTATTTTGCTTGCACCTATTCCCTCAAAAAATGTTACTTTATGGATATATGCTTAGTTTTTGAATGTATAACTAGGTTTTTGGATATATTGATTGCACTAGTGTTATCGCAATTGATTACTTTTGGTTCCTCCATTTTCTCTTGAATTCTTGCAAGAAATTGTTTGATCCAAATAACCTAAGTGTAATTCATTGTTGCAACAATATATTTTTCTTTACCAATTCATAGCAATATGCAATTATGCTTCTTGCTAGTTTATGCTACATCTCTTCCTCCAAGAAAGAATGCACCACTAGTTGTGTTCTTTCTATCATCTATATTCCCCACCCAATCAGAATTAGCAAGAACCTTTGTGAGGATACCATAGGCTATTAGTTTTAGTACCCTATAGATATCTAAAGATCCACTTCATAGCTGCTATATGTGATTCCTTTGTGTTGGCTAAAAATATAGCCACTATTCCAACTGCTTATGTAATCTCTAGTCTTCTATGCCCCATGTCTTTTAATTTACTAATCATGGACTAGTAAAATGTCTCATTCACTTTAGGGATTTTATCTTCCTTTAACAATTTGCAACCAGTTACTATTGGGGTACATACCAATTTTTTTTCTTCTATGTTGAATGTTTAACTACCTCCTTTACATACTAAGTTTATCCAATGAAGATTCCTCCTTTTAACTGGGACACTTGAAGTCGAATGACAAATTTTATGTCTCTAATCATGGACATCTCAAACTCCTTTATGGCTTCTACAAAATAATCACTCAACTTATCATCCCCTCCAAAGATGTAATGATCCACAAATATTTCTACAATCAATAGACCTATGTATTTTTCTTGTTTCATATACAAATTATAGTTTTCACCAATTCTTATGAACCCACTTCCTATTAAGTATGAATGTTGTCTCTCATACCATGTTCTTGGTTCCTATTTGAGTCCATATAGCTATTTTCTTAGCATACATGCTTGATTCTTTCCTTGTTCATTTTCAAACCCCTTAACATGTTCTATGTAGACTTCTTCCTTGATAACTACACTTAGGAATTTTTGTTTTCACGTCCATCTAGTATACGTTGAAGTTCTTGTGTGCCAAAAATTCTAAGAGTATTTAACTACTTCTAGTTTGGCTACTGGTGTAAATTTTTCCCCATTGTCTATTCCTTCCTCTTGTGCATAGCCTTTGCAAACAATTCTTGCCATTTTTTTGACCACTTTTCCTTCTTTGTTCATCTTATTTATGAACATCCATTTTGTTCCAATGACATTCTTATCATCAATTCTAGCTACTAAGGTCCATGTTTGTTCTTTATTATTTGATCTATTTGTTCCTTCATGTCCTTTCTTTAGTCTTTTCCTTTTAGAGGCTCACCTGTTGCTTTTAGATCTATGTGTGAGAGTAGGCATAGTGCCTCTCTTGTCTTTCTTATGGTTATTACTCTTGCATCCTTGTCACCAATAATTTTATCTACTGAGTGATGTCCTTTTACATATTTTAATACCATTGGTTCTCCTCTAGGTGCCTTAGATCTATGTTCTTCTTATCAAGTTTATTCTTCTTGAGCTAGTATAACTTCTCGCATAGGCTCCTCCTCTACTAATACTCTCTCACTTGTATTACTTGGTGAGATGTACTCAAACTAACTGTATTCATCTAGTTATTTCTTACTATCTTCTTCATTCCTTTTAAAGAATTCATCTACCTTTATATTGGAAGATTCTACAATTTTGTTTGTCCAAATATTTAGACACCAATAAGTTTTTCTCTTGGTAGATCATCCCAAGAAGATACCCTTGTCACTCTTAGGTTAAAACTTCCCTTGGTATTCATCTCTCTTAATGTAGCACTTGCTTCCAAATACCTTGAAGTAGTTGACAGATGGTGTGTAACCAAATAATAGTTCATACGTATATCACCTAATTTAGTTACTATAAAAGGAATACAAATACTAACAAAAGCATTTACAATAACCAAATGAGTAAAAACTTATGATAGGACCAAAGAAGACACCATGGAGGAAAGCAAACAAAAAATGGTAAGCTTCTCAAGTGTTTCCTATGATGACAAATCTATGTCCCTGATAGATGGGGATGTATGCTCACATTGTGCTCAAGCTTCCAAAGGATGGGGGTTTTTACCAAGTAGGTATATGGATGAGGGTTTCAACAATGGAGGTATGGATGGATTTAAGCATTATGATAGTATTCTGGTAGTTTTGAGGTTGTCAAAATAGCATTATAAGTTTGCATGAAGGTGGTTGATGAATTTTGAAGAGGAAGGGCTTTATTTATAGGCCAAGGGGTAGTAAAATGGAGGGTCAATTTGCAAGGATGGAAGATTGGTGAGGTAGGGCTAAGATGCTTTCAAAGGAAAGCACATGGATTGTACTTGTTTAGAGCCAATAGGGGAGTGACACTTGTCACAAGGAGGATGGTGTGAGGGGATGAGATAAGTGTTGGTCAAAGGGAGAAATGAGGGAGATTTTGTATGTAAGGGAGGTTGTGTATGTAAGAGGGATGTAAGAGTCATAAATAGGGATGTAAGAGCCATAAAGAGGGATGTAAGAGTCATTAATGCTCTTGGATGGGGATGGAAGAGGATAAGGAAGATCTTTTGATTTTGGCTTGGGTTAGCAAGTCTTAACCCTTGCCTAAAGTTATGCACATGCTTAGGAGGGGGATTAGGATTAGCTTAGAAAGAGGGTTATGGGGCAAATGGCTTAGCTTTGATGGGATGGGTTGTTAGGAGGCTAAGTGAGGTTAGTATGAGTGAATGGGTTGGATTAGGGATAAAGGTAGGTCTTAGAGATTTTTTTAGGGGTTTGGATATTTTATTAAATGATTTATTTAATAAAATGGGGATATGGGATTAAATTAAATAGATTTGAGAATTTATTTAATTTAATAAAGGAATAGGGATTTAATTGATAATTTGTTTTTGGGTTATTATTTGATTTTATCAATTGGATTATATTTGATTAAATTAACTAATTAACTAGGGAATGACAATTAATTAATTAAATAATTAATATTTAATCGATAATGTCCTAGGAGATGACTAAATAAGATTACATAGTGATGTAATCGGATTTAGGTGTCTACATTTTGCCCATCTTTGACATAGTGTTGAAATAGCACTATTTCAAAGAAATTTGAATATAAACGATGCAAAGAGAACTTTTTAAAGCAACATGGTTTTCCCAGTGAAGAGTAGAAGAGGAGAGAGTGGACTATGTGATGCCCCCTCAAGAAAGAAAATAGGAAAGAGCATGAAGTTTGACAACTTTTGAAAAGTTGCAGTTAGCCAAGGGGAGTAGGAGGACATAGAAGGATAAAAAAGGGGTGGAAAGGGGAATAAAAGTATTTAAAAAATAAGGCTAGGGGAAAGGGGGGGCACAAGAGGAATCAAAGAGGAAGACAGGGAACTCGAGGGGGTCTATAGGGGTCTTGAGGGGGCCCAAGAAGGGTTATTTGCTTTCATACAGATGAGGAGATTATTGCTGGTAGCTCTGAATTGGACAATATGATGGATGCACTTGGATGACTAGAGCATCAAGGGGATGTGGTATGGCAAGTACAAATGCGGTAGACACTAGATTAGTTAGTAGGGTTGAAAAACCAACCTTTCAAAATTTATATTATGTCTTTTTTAGCATTCCTACAATGGTGAAAAGTCAATCTTGCAGACTCAGTTTAGTCAGGATCGCTAGCAAGATCATGATCCCACAAAAATGGCTTGGGATAGGGTTGAAAATGGGTTAGAAAAACATGTTTCACAAGATCAAAAATTTGATTAGAAATATTTTGTAGGAGTGAGGGTAGGGTAGTAGGATCATGATCTCACAAAGAAAATTGTATGTCTCCCAATAGGAACACTATCTCGTTATAGGAAATTGGTCAACATGGGAATGGGTTAGGGGTTGACTAGGAAGGGTAGGTCAAATGCAATCCTATGGTAAGATGTGTTAGTGGGACTAGTAGGATTAGGTTACATAGGAATGTCCCCATAGGGACACAAATTTTGGTCAAAGGGAGGTCAAGGGGTCAAATAGTGATCTCATAGGAACTTGTTTCAATGGGATCGTGAGGTTCAGGGGTTCATGGGAATGTGTTTACAAGAATGAAATTAAAGATTTTAGCAAGTCAAAAAGTCAAACAATGATCCTATAGGAATTTGTTTCAGCCAGATCATGAGGTTTAGGGGTTCATGGGAATGAAAATTTTAGGGAAAGACGTGTAGGTAAAAGGGGGATTGGTTAGAGGGGGAGGGGGTTGATTTAGAAGTTATGCAATGAAAATATGAAAACAAGAACTAATGTATGACTGATTTGTGTGTAGTGATCTCTAGATGCATTGGTGTCATGCTAGCAATAGGAAACTATACTACACACTAGAGAGTATCTTACACTAACAGACTGGGAGAGGGTGGATGCCATTAGCCTAGGATGCTTAGTGAGACTACCCCACACACAAACTATATGGTGATAGTGACATCCTTGTGTGAGAAATGGCATAGTGAGATTGGGGTATTTCACCTACCAACAAGGGAGATGATAGTTACATTGGAGGATGTGTACAAGATCTTCAGATTACCTATGTGAGGGATGCTAGTGATGGCAATGAGGGAGATGACTGGCAAGGCAATAGTGCAGAGGTTGGTGGGGCCAGAAGTGGCATACCAGATTTGGAGAGGCCAGTTTGTATTGGATGAGCACTTAGACTGAGTAGTAGTAGAGGGGCAGATCTATTTCTATGTGTGGGGGTTAGTATCAGGGTACATTGCCCTTGATATAGGTGGGATAGGAGTTATCTTGGCACTGATACTAGTGATTATACAGATAAGTGATGCAGGAATCCTAGCAGTGTGGGGGTCTTTGATGTTAGTAGATTTATATTAGGATTTGCATCTAATTCATATTAGGGAGTAGGATAATAGGTGAGGAGCATAGTGTTCCCTAAATTATTATAGGTTTGAGCTTGGAATCGCATTGTGGCATTCAAACAAATTGAATGGAGGGATAGGTAGGAAAATGAGCTAGAGGCATATAGTTGGGGAGAGCCATTGACCTACCATCATATAGATTATGTGGACTATTGATGAGTCTAGGTATATGAGATTAGGGTAGTGGTATGGAGACCATATATGGGGCTAGGGCCATGGGTGGAGGAGGGGTAGTATTTACCATACACCATATCACCCTATTTCATTTTTGGGCAATGGGAGTACATCACTAAGTAGTACATGCTAGATAGATCCTATAGGTGGCCTTAGGGGAGCCAAACTATTATTAGTAGGTCACACAAGAACTAGTATCAATGTTTGGGTTAGTGTTGCAGAGGGATGGGTTACTTCAAGCCTGGCAAGAGCTATGACCACACCAATGGGATTGGTTTATTAGAGAAGTAGATGCAAGCTCCACATAGGAGTACAAAGACTAGTTCTAGGAGTTGAGGCTAGTAGGCTAGGCCCAGGTGACTAGGGTGGTAGTTGTGGTAGGGGAGATAGGCTAAGTAGTGAGATAGGGAAGATATGTAGCAAGATGGCTATAATAGTGGGTAGAGGTTGTGGCACAAGATGAGGGGTCAATTAATTAGAGACAAAGGAGAGAGGAGAGGTAGGAGGAGAGGCTAGTGATGGAGAGGGGATAGAGGGTGGAGGAGACATGTAGAGGCCAAAAGGGCTCGTAGGCAGAGGAGATAGGAGTGGAGGAGGGGGCTCATATGTAGGGGGAGGAGATGATGAATTGGCAAGCCGATATGCATCACTCTAGTAGATACATGAGGTGGTGAGCCAGCTATTATAGAATACTCAGAAGGAGAGGGATCATCTTTGAAGAGAGCATGATTAGGTAATATAGGAGTGGGATGTAGTAAGGGGGTAGGAAGAGAGGGTAGAGATAGAAGTGGGGACACTATGGGTGGAGGTTGGGTAGTTGGAGGGGAGATTAGATGTGGTGAGCCTAGAGAGGCAAGTAGTACCAACAAGGTTGGATACTATGTAGCAAGATCAAGATAGACTGGTGGTGGAGGTGGCGACCTTGAGAGCATAGGTCATGGTCAATTGAGGGATGGAGGAGCTAAGGAGGTTACAGGGAGAGGTGGAGGACTTGAGGGAGAGGGCAGGGATTTACCTCGAGAGGTACCATGCAACAATCCCAATAGATTAAATTGATCATTATATATGACTGACACAGTTGGGGATAGCTGGGACCCACACCAGCATGCAAGGAGGAGGGGGAGAGAGTGGATGGAGCACTAGGGGCTCATAGAGGATAAGCAGGTCTCAATGCATAGGGTAGAGCCTCAAGATAGGGTAGAGACAAAGGTGAGATAGGGGGGTGAGCCGGAGGAGGGATGAGGCGAAGAGCTTCAAAATGGGAGGAGGATGGATTGGGCCACCACCAAGGGTAGAGAGGGATGCATATTAGTCCCATGATGAGGAGGTGACACATGAGGGAGAGTAGTGATATGTTGATTCTTGATATATGATTGTTTTGGATCTAATGGTTGATGTATTTTAATGGTAGCAGACTAGATGTATTTTATATGTATGACAAGGATATTAGATATCTAGACTATGATGGACTATGGTATTTTACAGGGGGGTGATTTATTCATTAATTCTTTGTGGATGAGATATATATAGATTAGATCATTCTTTGGGGTAGGATATGGATGTATAGACTTATGATGTCATGATTATGTTTATGATGTGGATGCTTATATATGATTAGATGTAAATGAGAGACTAATGTGTTTGTATGTAGGATGTGATCTATTATGAGGGATATGATATTGCTAATAGTTTGTGATGTAGGATATGTTATGTTTATGAGAGATATGATATTGTTGATAGTTTGTGATGTAGGATATTGCTAATGATTTTGTGATGTAGGATATGATGTGCTTTGATGGTGAGAGTTATTTTGATAGTGCTCAATATGATGTGATTTTTGTTGATGGGATTTGTTTTGATAGATTGGTGGTTATGATGATGTTTATGATATCTACAAAAATAATTAAAAATGGGGATGGATGCGATGTGTTTGGAGTTTTGAAAAAGATAGATGGAAATAAATGTATATATATATAACATAACCTAAGAGATGAAATATGAATATATAAAAGATAGGGAAAAGATAGATGCAAACCTAAAATAGGAACTTTAAACCATGCTAAAAAAAGATGATAAAAAGAACATAAACTAGGATAATGACTCATGATTGAAAGGAACACAAACTAAGATAAAATGAATGTGATATTTATGATGATGGTACATAATTAAAATGAACACAAAAAATGGGATAACTAAACTCAAAGTTATAATGAGAACATATGATAAGTGAACTAAATATTACAATGATGAAACATGAGAAACATTCTAACATGTGATGAATGAACTAAATCTATGATACAGGAATATGGTAAGATAAATCTAAATTATGACAAAGGTAAATGAACACAAGCTATGATAATACAACATGGTAAATTCTAGGATGTTGAGAGACTACAAATAGACATAATCATTGATGGTAACAATAAGATATTGGAAAATTTATGATGGTGGGATAGGATAAACAAAACTTAAACTAGGATAATGAACTATGATAAAGAATGAACGTAAAACATATTAGATACTAACTCTTAGGAGTGTGATGTTGGGAAATTATTGATCAACAAACTCATAGTCTAGATGATAGGAAATAGGATAGGTGAACTTAGGGCTAGGATAGTGACCTATCATAAAGAGCATAACATGATGATGGTGAAACCTTAGCCTAGGGGAGAAGAATTTGTAAGCATAGGATAATGAAGATAGCTCAATGTTCAATGATAAGGAAATTGAATCGAAACATTTCGATGAGGGGAGCATAGGAAAGGGAAAAATTAGGAGAAGGGTTGTTTAAGGGGGTATAGGGATGACTTTAAATAGATTGATAGGGAAACAGATGTGGGGTGTAGGAGAATGGTACAACATATCACTGATTAGTCATGACCTTGGTCAGGGGGTAGGAACAATATGCACAACTTTAAACAGGACATGTGTAGAGATATAAAATAGGAGATCAAGATGACAGGGAAAGGTGAGATCGTGGGGGATAAAAGTTGTAAAGGAGCAAGGGTAGAGAGGATAGGAGGCTAAGAGAATGTGTAGGAGGGGGTGAGTACAGATGTGTGTGGGGTGTAATATGAACATGTTATTATTCATATGGGAGAAAATGGAAAGAATGAGGAGATATATTGGAAGCTTGAGAATGAGGTACTTTGTAAAGAAGTACCACCATGTAGTGTGAGCACTTTATTTGATATAATAATAATAGGGATTTTCTAAGGTTACTAAGAATGTTGAGGCCTTTTCCCTAATATTTTATAGGACTAACTCAAACAAGCATGCAAGGATTTCCCTAGCATCACACATTTGTCTTGGAGAAATAAATGTGGAAATGATGTTGGTTGATCCACAAGAAAATAGTATTTCCCAACTGCATCATGTGATCATAAATGAAAACATGTTTGGCATATGCAAGGGTGATATCTGACTAACTCACAAGAAAAAAAATATCATGGTCAAAACCATACATTCAAGTTGCCCTAGTCAAAGCACATTATGATATGGAAGACCATGGAAAATATGAGGAGGGAACAACTAAGTCACCTGGAAATGACCTACTGAAATATATAAGATAGAAAAAAAAAACCAAAGATCAAAAGAAAAAAGAAATATATGATAAAGTAACCTTTTTCCAAAGAGATTTGGGATAACTAGATATTGATGGGCCAAATATAGGTACAAGGAATAAAGCATTCGGTAAAGACTTAGTGACAATATGTTTAGGATAATGACAAAATGGACATTGATACTTTCCAACAGATGACTAGCTAGTGACATAGGGTTTCGCAATAAGACTTGAAAATGTACAAGAATGACTATACAATGGATGGGTGACTAAGGAACATATGATGGAATACAATAGTGAATATGTGTACACAGGGGGAAGCTTTTGATGAGGAGATAGCATTGTTGTAATACAATTATTGTTACATGGGTATGATACATAAAGTATGACTATTGTGACAAGGATATGATATAGAGGATATACTATCATTACAAGGGTATGATACATAGGTTGTTGTTATTGTTACAAGGATATGACACATAGGATTGATACAAAGGATAAGCTACACCTGATAGGATATATGTGGTAGAGTACAAGGATGAAATACATTTGACATGATACATGTGGTAGAGTACAAGGATAGGATAGATATATGAACTAAAAATATAATACATGATCTAGGTGGGGTGTTTGAAGTGATTGATATTGAAAGGACATGTCATGAGTCAGTTTGGGATTATGAAGGTGGAACTATGGGGAACACCTTGGAAAATGGGAAGGTGGGTGATGAAATGCAAAGGGGTGACAAGAGAGATGTATGTCATTGATATATAATAAAAAGGCTAAGTACACCTAGTGCCTAATTACTAGGTTTTCACCAGGGTACCTATCCAAGGCACTTGTAATTTCCAAGACTTCACCATTGGATGCTTATTTTACATTACCTAATTTATTTTTAAAAAATTCTTTTTGCATTTCTCTCCCTTAAAGGGGGTAGGATACACTAAGAATTTGTTAGGTGTAGAATTTCTTGAGGTGAATGATGTTGGTAGGATCATTCAAGACTTCACCTTCAAGCATGGATAGATGATAGGCCCTTGAGCCAAAATATGTTGTGACCATGTCTCCTTCTTGTAATTGGTGCAGATGGACCTTCTTGTTGAAGTTGCACTTGAGGCAATTTTGATAGAACATGAGGTGGTCATAGGCTTGTTGCCTTTTTTCATCAAGTAAGTCAAGCTAGGTAAGTCTAGCCACTCTGTAATCTTCATATGATATTTGGCCCCACAAAGAAATATGAAGGGGTGGGAGTTCAACCTTAATAGGTAATAATGTTTCAGCATCATAAACCAAGGAGTATGGGATTGTGCCTATGGATGTATAGAATGAGGTGTGGTAGGCCCATAGAGTGGGATTGATCTATAAATGCCAATCATGACTAGATTCATTAACAAATTTTCTTTAGGATTTTGAATAGGGTTTTATTAGTTTCCTCTACCTGAACATTACCTTGTGGGAAGTGCAGGCTAGAAAAATGGTGATGAATATGAAGGGAAGTCCACAATTCCTCCATATTGATATTTTCAAAATTAACTCCATGGTAAAAAAAATGGTAGCTAGGACACCAAAGTGACATATGATATGATATAGGATAAATTTGGATACCTAAACTCCTATGGTAGTGACAAGGGGGACTACTTCCACCCACTTAGTGAAATAATTAGTGGCAATGATTATCCACTTGTATCCTTCTAAAGAGAGAGGTGCAGTAACACTAACAAGGTCAAACCCCCAACAAGAAAAAGGCCATGGTAGTAATATAGGTTGAAAATCTTAATCTAGGGCTTAGATTAGATTAGCATGTTGTTGACAGGTTGGACACCATTTCACAAATTTGTATGCATCATGCTCTAAAGTAGGCCAATAATACCCAGCCCAAAGGATTTTCTTAGCTAGAACTAGCATGTACCTCCTTGAGAGCCATCATAGCCTCACTTTGGTCTAAACATTGAGAGAGAGTATCATGATAACCATGAAGATATAGGGTTTGAGTGATGATAATATAATGGGAAGCTCTATCAATAAGGTTCTAGCATTGGGTTTGTGTGAGGTGAGGAGATATGATACCATTTTGTAGGTAAGCATGAATTTTGTGGTACTATGGGGATTGGGGACCAACCAAGATGCATACTTGTGTTGATTCATCATTCTCATATGTAGGATCATGTAACCACTCAAATAAAATTCATATTGTTTGGCCTCCTCTAGTATTTCCAAAAGTGAACCAATAGTGGCCATGGCATCTGCTACCTTATTTTGCAATCTAGGTATCTATATGAACTGAATTTGAGTAAAATGTTCCATCCATTGTTTGACCAACTCTTTATAAGGCAGTAACTTATCGTCCTTGGTCTGATATTCATCCAAAGTCTTTTTGATAATAAGTTGTGAATCTTCATAGACTTGGAGCTTTGTGATATTCCATTCAACTTCTATTTTGAGCCCTACAATAAGGGCCTTATACTCTTAGATATTGTTGGTACACTAGAACTATAGTTTAAAGGATTTAGGAATGTACTCTCCTTTAGGTATGACCAAGAGTATGGTAGCACCTAAGCCATAGGATGTGTAGGATCCATCAAAGTACAATTTCTAGGAGAGTTGTTCATCTATTACGCAGAGGTACTCATCTAGAAATTCCATATTGAGGGGACGATCTACAACCAAAGGTGCATCTTCCAAGTGATTTGCTATAACCTATCCTTTGAGAGCCTTTCAGTTGATATACTAGTTATAAAATTCACTGAGAAGCATAACCCTTTTAGCCAAATTCTCTGTGAGCACCATACATGACAACATATATTTTAAAGGATCAATTTTGGATATGAGTTGCATAGTGTGGCTTAACATGTAATGATGTAAATTTTGAGTGGCAAAGACCATGGCTAAGAAAGCCATTTCCATTGGTGTATAATTGAGCTCATATCCCACTAGAGTGCGACTGATGTAGTAAATAACCCTTTCTTTTCCTACATCATCAAGTTGTGCTAGAAGACCACCTAATGTTGTTAGGGTAGTTATAATGCAGAGTATGAGTGAATGGCCTACATCCAAAGGAACCAAAATAGGTGGATGAGCCAAGTGTTGCTTGATTAGTTCAAAGTTGCATTGGCAAATGGGTCCCACCTAAAATTCTGATCCTTTTTGAGTAAATGTGTAAATGGTTGGCACTTGTCAACAAGTTGTGGGATGAATCATCTGAATGATTGTAGCTTCCCTTAAAGGAAGCAAAGCTATTTGAGTGTCTTAGAAGGAGCCATATCCATGATAGCCTTGAATTTCTTAGCATCAATCTCAATACCATGCTATGATATAATGAATCCTAGGAGCCTTCCTGAGGTAATGCCAAAGACACATTTATTAGGATTGAGCATGAGATGATATTTAGCCAATCGATCAAATGCTTCCTAGAGATGAGACAAGTGATCAAGGGCATTAAGATATTTGACTAAAATTTCATCCATGTAATCCTCCAGATTTTTATGGATAAGGTCATAGAAGATGACCATCATGGAATGTTGATATTTTTCCCCGATGTTCTTTAACCCAAATGACATCATGTTATAATAGAATGTCCCCTAAGGGGTGGTAAATGTTATCTTATGTTGGTCTTCCTTTACTATCTAAATCTGATTGTATCCAAAGAAACTATCCATGAGTGATAAGAGCTCATGGATTGCAGTGAGATCAACAATCATGTCTACGTTTGGCAAGGGAAATCATCCTTTGGGAAAGCCTTGTTGAGGTCACTAAAATTTGTGCAAATCTTAATATCACCAGAAGGCTTGGTGACTGGGATCATGTTGGAGATCCATACTGAATAATCAATTGGGTGAATGGTCTTTGCATCTAGCAATTTTTCTAACTTCACCTTAACTAGTAAAGAAAATTTGGGATGCATCTTATAGAGCTTTTGCTTGATAGCTTTGGCCTTTGGATCCAGAGCCAACTTGGGGTCCAACCTCAGATGCAAAGTGGCCAACATTTTCATGGAGGAATTTGATGAGAAGGTTTTCTTGTTTAGGTGGTAGATATCTCATGATATATGTGATCTGTGGTATCTCAGCCAGACTGATATTGACCGATCTAGTTTCCTCTATCAAGATTGATGATATGGTAGGCCTATGATCCTATAGGGAAAGGATGAAATCTCTATCTTTGGGTGCCTCTAAGAGGTTTTCATCATCAGATATGTCCTTTATTTTTATTTTATTTTTTGAATCATCCAATGGTGCTCGAAAGGATTTTTCACTAGAGGACAATTTTCTTTTTCTTTTTTGCTTTTTTGTTTCATTTTTAAACTCAATTTTGTGACTAGAGATTTCCTCCTCCCCAAAGCAACCTATGTGATCTAGTCTGTAGACATATGCTAATGGTGGTGATGGTCATTTATGCAGTGTTTTTTCCCCAATGAATCAAAGAAGCATGTGCTTTATAGAGAATTTGTCAACATGGACAACACTTGGTTGGTCTCAATCAATGAGTTCAAGGTCAGTGAGTGGTAGGTCTATGAGATTTAGGGATAATTGGTAGAGCATAGAGAATCCCAAGATAATTTCATCAAGGAAAATATCATCGTAGTATTTCTTTTCTACTTCCTTAAGAATGTCTTCAACTTCAATGAGATTATTTTGGATGTTTGTGAAGGCATGGCCTTCTTTCATAGTGCCCCTAGCTATGAGGAGTTTGTAGCCTAAAATTTTCTTTTTCTTTTCTTGGTATGCTTCTATAGGTTGCCTAATGCTTGATTCCAGATTCCCTAGACCACCTCCTTGATAATCCCATTGTTCAGTGGCAAGGTGATAGTACCACAGGTATTTTTGTTTAAGGTGATCAAGAAGTTCTTCAATTTTTGGAGGTGGCTCTTTATATAGCCATGTACTAATGGCTAGAGTGGTTTCCTCTCCATAGAGGATACCTTTGGTAATAAATGTGCTTGAACCCAACTATTTGAGCTAAGAGGTGGTATCTAGCTTTGGCCCTTGATGTGTCAAGCACCCTTGAGCATACAGATCAAGTGGTAGAGCACCAATAGTAACAGCGTCCATAAGACTATATTTGTTGTAGCCTTGGTAGTTGATCTTAAATATGGAAAGAGTGAAGGATAAAATGGTATCTAGATTGTGGCAAGTGTTAGAGGAACTAGCCATGGTGTGGCCAATTTTGATTCCAGGACAATGGTTGGTGTATAAATCTTTGATCGAATTGCAATAAGAAAAAGGTTTAGGATTTTCATGAATGGTTACCTCAATTCCATTATGTAGAAATTTCATGCCCTGATGGTATGTGGATGGAATGGTCTTCATGGCATAAATCCAGGGTTAGCCAAGGAGGATGTTGTATTGAAGGTTAAGATCAACTACATGACAAACTATTTCTTGAGTGGTTGGGCCAACTCTAAGAGGAAGCAAGATGTTTCCTTCGTGTGCTCCAAGTTTTCATATGATTTGATGGTAATTACCTCATTAATGATATCTACCTCAGTGTATCCTACCTATTTGATGAATTTTAAAGTATATAGATTTAAAGCCAATCCATTATCTATCATGGCCCATTTGGCTGCACATTTTTAAAGATAGTGCACATCATGCATCATGCAGAAAGGTGGCCAACCAATTTGTGGAACTTGGTGGCATTTATCTTAGTGGGGATGCATGACTCATTGAGAGTACTATTGAGGATCTCTTGATAAAGTGCACTTGTTTGTAAGAGATCTAGAATAGAAATCTAGGTTGGTGTGTTTCCAACGTGTTCTAAGATGTTATATTGTGGTCCTAATGGGGGTGATCTTGATGAAGGCGCTCTTGATGGAGGTGGCCTTGATGGTGTAGATATAGATGGGCTAGCTATATTGAGTCGAGATCATCAAGTAGTAACCACACATTGGGTATCTAGGCCTCTAGTGTTTATAACATTGATAGATGGCTCAACTTATGATATAAAACTGATAAGGTTTCCATAGTCCAAGTATGCCAAGGTATACTTACGAGACTATTCTCAATTATCACCTTGTTTGTTTTGAGCATTGTTGGTTGGTTGGTAGGAGTGTTTGTAGATTCTTTTCCTAGATTTGTGTTATGAGGAGGAAAAGCATTTTGATATATCATTAACCTTGCATTGGGTTAGGGTTGTGCCCCCACTGTGATCTCTTCATGGTCCATAAGGTCTTGGATGTAGTCCTTGAGTTGCATGCACTTGAGGGTGGTATTCCCTTTGACATAATGAAATTTATAGTACTCATTATCCTTATACTAGGATGCTCTAGACAAATTTGGTTCCAAGGGTTGTGTTTGTGGGTGTCTAATAAGATTATCCTTGGCTAGTTTCTCAAAGATTACATCAAGAGGTTCCCCCAGTGGCTTGTATGTATGGGGTTGTCTTTGTACATGTGGTTTAGGTCCAGCTAAAAGTGTGATAGCATTAGTTTTATTTTGATGGCTAGGTACTTGGACCTTATGTGGGTTGTTTTGCATAAGAGGATATTGATAGATTGGTAGTTGTTGCTAGTAAGGTTTTTGTTGAAAAAATGTGGTAGGTATGTTGGCTGCTACCCCATGATATGAACATGTTAGGTGTCATTGATGTCATCTATCACTATGTTCTTATTCTTATTCCAATACCATAAATTCCCATTGTTGGGGCCTCAGTCCTGGGTGTTTTTGTTGTAAATTTTGATGACACAATCCTTGATGAGCCCCTACTCAAGTCTCATCCCCTTTTCCTTAATTTCTTTGTATGTTTGTAAATATTTCATAACCATGTGATGGGCAAGACTAGGATGTACATTGTTAATGAACATTTTGACGAGGTGACATTCTAGAATGGTACATTAGATCCTATTTGAGAGGGTTTGCCAACATTGTAGGTATTTTGCAAGGTTTTCTCCTCCTTTTTGCTTGGTATGAATGAGGTTTATGAAAGATAACTCAATCTTGATGAGATGAGCATATTGAGCCACAAAATCTTTAGAAATATTAGCAAAGATTTTAATGGTACCCTAGGGTATACAATAGAACCATTCAAGGGTCGGTCCTGCTAAGCTTTTTGGAAAAATTTTCATGAGGAATACAACATTATAGGCCACTTCTTGGCAATGCATATAGAATTCTTTGACATGTGTGACTGGATCATTTTTCCTTCTAAATTTAACAAACTTGGGGATCTCAAAGTGCTTAGGAAAGGGTGTCATTTTGATTGTCTTGTCAAACTGAAATGGACAATCATTTTTGAATTTAAAAGTTTTGGAGTATGTCTCATCTTTGAGAGCTTTGGGAGCATTTTTCATCTCTTCCCATTTAGATTTTATAGGGTGGGTAATGGGTGCCCTCGATCCAAGTTCCCCTAATGTGGGATATGTAGCAAATGTTGAAGGTGGATATGGGAAAATTTGACTACCATATGGTGGTTGCAGAAAAATAGGTTGTATGACTTGTGGGATAGATGTTATGGGTTGCTAGGATGTATTTTTGCATACTACTAGATCTATTGGAGTACACTATGGATGGCAAGGATAAGTATGAAGTTTTTGCGCTACTAGATAATTTTGCATGGATACTTAAGCATACTGCTGGCATGATGATTGTAGTTGAAAAGATGGTAATGTCGGCAATACCTGGGTTGTTTTTTGGGAATGGATACTTTGCCCAATATAGTTTGGTTGTGCCCCATCTTGAGAGAATAAATGAGTATTAATAGGTGCAAGGTAATTAATGTGGGGAAGAGTGTTCATAGTAGGATATTTTAGTGGAGGGGTGATTCAGCTATTGCCTAAGGGTGACATAGAAAAATAGTTGGTCATGGGTGGTAGTGAATAGACTTGAGGAGTGAAGGATGAGAGTGACTAAGGTATGGATGCAATGCTAAAGGGGAGGCTAGTGGTAGGCCCTTGTGTAGTACCAACACTCTAAGGCCCTAAAGGGAATAAGGCCAAAGTACTTTGGCTAGTAACAAATGGATTGATAGTGATGTTGGGTGGGATGGAAGATGAGGTATTTGACCCTAGTGGAGGCATTTTGGTAGTGAATGGATTGGATGTGTTTTGAGATGGAAGGGAAAATGCAATGTTGTTAGGTGCAAAAAGGGGATTTTGTGAAGTAGGGAGATGGGTGGTGGAAGTAGATGTAGATGATACACTTGGGGTTGGTTGAGATGTGGTATGTAGTAAGGGTTAAGTGAGGATGGGATGGGTATTTTGTGGAATGGGAGCAATCACTTGGGTTGAGGGTATATTTAGGTCTACTGGTTCTGGCTATAGTAGTTAGTACCCATTTTTGGGTAAAGAGGAGGGATTTTGAGGGACATATGATCCTATGAATGGTGGTTGCCACCCAAATAGAGGATGGGCAAGATACATAGTGTTGATAGGTTGTGGGCATCCAAACTCAAAGGCACCAACATTGTCCCTTAAGAAATTTGCCAGGATGGTTTTTTATTTATTTTGGTCTATGATGGCATTAACAATGTTTGCATGGCCAGGTTGGTACATAAAAGCATCAATATGTATGGAAGAACCTATCTCTTTAGGGGTTCATGGTGTCATGTAAACTATGAGGTACAATTGAGCCTGAGCTATTCCACTACTATGACTAGTATTCATATCCTTCTTTTTCCATATTTTTTTACCAAAATGTGTCATGAGTGGCATGAAAGGATGACTTCTTTAAGGATGAAAATGTGAAAAGGATGATGACAAGTGTATGTGAAAGGTGACTTGCCTAAGTATGACTATTGTCACAAAGGTTTGCACCCTTGTCCAAATTTTTTAACTAAGGACAACCCTGTGAAACATGGAAACAACCTCCAAGTTGTGGGACTTGAACTATGAGGTTGAGTCTCTAGAGAAGGCCTACTTCCTTTACTATCAGGGTGCACCTAACTACTCTTGGAGAGGAAAAGGGAGAAGGAATGCATGAAAGAAAATCTACCTACTCTAACTTAAGGGGGTGATGCATCAAAATAGAGTGTTCAAACCAATCTCTGCCCATACATGCGCTATTGAACCATCATGACACCAAAAGATATACACATCTAGACTTGCTTTAATCTAACAATCACATGCAGATTAGAAAACCCAAATGAATGACACAAGGAAATAGAGGATTCACTTATATGCCATTCATAGGCCAAAAGAGATATAGTCATGCAAGATTGCAGATCTCTACAATACACCAATGAGAGGCAAATAGTTCTTGCACTTTACATCAATGGCTGAAGGAGATAAGGTAGAATTTCATACAGTTTAGAGACAAAGGGAATTTATAGTGAAATTTTAGAGCAATATTAGAGAAGTCAAAGAAGAGTCGATAGCACAAAATCTACAAAAATTGTCTTTATAGCTTAGGCATAACTGAGATATTTTCTAACTAAAGTTACTCCACAACCACCATCATTAAGTCTTAATAAAGATCTAGAGAAAATTTGATATTTGTTGAAATAGGGCTCTGATAGAAATGACACCATTAAACCATTTTGACCAAGTAGACAGATAAACTGGGGTGGTGGAGTGTTCTCCTTCATTCACTAAATTTAGCATTCATTCAGGAGTGGTTGGCATTGATCACAAGGATTAGATCACACAAGAAAATTTGATCTACTTCATTTCTGGCTCATGAATAAGAAAAAAATAGCAGTCAACATAATACTGCAACCAAAATGGGCCACGTGGACCAATTATTTTATTTCATTTTGCCACTTGCAAGGTCTTCCCGAGTTTGACCACATCTTTATAACTGACTGCACCACCTCCTTAGAACCCTAACCATGGTAGTCTCCCAACTACCAACCTCTAACTGTTAATGCCAAATGCAACATTATCTCCCCAGGCCTGCAAGGACACGTGTTGTTGAATCGCTATCTCACTATACATCAAAAGTGAGTACCTTGCCATAGCGAGATAGCGACCATCGTAGATTCTCATTGATCATTTGGAAGACATTGATACATTACTTAAGAGAAATATGGTGGGTCCCTTGTTGCTATGTCACTATTCATAACCCTTGTGCAACTCACTATAGCGAGATAGCAAGGATCGTTGATTCCAAGCTTGATCTAACGATCAAAACTCCTCATGTATTTTATGAAAGGGGTGTGGGTCCAAGTACTATTGTCACTAAGATAGCTTAACATGTTGGCACACATTAATGACATCATTTTTTCTTGACCCTTCCATGTTTGTCATTTTTAGGCATGTCTCTATATCGCTATCAGCCAAAATTAAAAACTTCCCAATAGCGATTTGGCGAGCTTCGACGAGTCATCAAAAATTGGTGTCAGACTTCATTCTTTAGTACTGCAACAAAATTTTGATGGTCACTATCTCACTATGGGAAACAACCTCACAAATTCTCATAGTGAGTATGTGACATCCATAGATCTTAACAAGATCCAATGGCAAGGAAAGTTGCAAGCCAACGAAAACAAAATAGGATAGAAAAGAAATGCAATAAATTTTTAATCATTTTATTTTTGTATTTCCTAGGCATTAAAATAATATTAAAGATGGGAAGTGGCCGTTGGGTGGGTCAAGTATTTAATTTCAAATTTTGGCAGGGGCAAAAATAGGTAACAATGACTAGGGTGGATTGATTTCCTAAAATGCAAAGAAGAGTTAGTGCAAGTGTGTTTAATGATACTTTAGGGACCTAAATGATATGGTACTAAGTGAAGGAGATTGTGTTTCCCTTAAGTGTGATATTAAAAACATGATGGTGATATCAAACCCTAAGCTAGCCTTATGTCTATTTTTGGGAGACAAATAAGGATCAAGTGTGTAGCCTAACCTTTTGCTCAAGGTGATGTGGGACACAAGTGACAACCTATTCTAGACAATGCTTAGTTTCAAGGATAACTATGATGGGGAGATGGATGGAAATTTTCTTTAGGGAAACAAATCCTAATGAATTTATGGTAAAATGTTTCGAAGTGGATAAATAGTTGAGGATTTCTAAAAACCTAAGGTTGATGTCAAATTGAAAGGAGGTGACTCTATTTTAAATTCTTGAATGGGGTAGTGGTTTTATGTGAAGGACTAAACCTATGAGGAGATAAGTGCATAAGTGTGTGTGGAAAAGGAAGGACCTAATCAAAGTGTGTAACACTAGAGTTGTTGATAAGGCTATAGTTGACACCTTGTCAAAGAGTTAGGTTCTCAATTTTGTAATCCCACTCAATTTTTAATGCAATTCTACACCATCTTTCTCAATTTGGTCAAGTTTGGAAATCCTTGGGTTGTGGGTATATTTCTTGTGTTCAGCTTCCATTTCCTTGTAAATTGGTATTTGTGGAAGTTTAGCTTTTTTGAATTTGGTCTTGGTTTGGCATGGCATGAGATAACTCTAAAGGATTTGATTGAAAATGTGGAGTTTTATAGGCAACGACTATGGAAAGTATACCTTTTAACCTTGGGTTGGAAACATAAATCTATTGAGGAATAGCTAAGTTTATAGAAATGGTATAGTGAAGTGGGGTAAACTAAGCTTAGGATTTTTTGTGAATGAACTTGCTAATAGTCCTTTTGAACAAAGGTAGGGAGGAACTATTTTTGAAGACAAATGTGTTATTTTTGATCAAGTAGGATAGGTAATCAAGGATTATCTAAAAGAGAGAAATTAGGATCAAGTAAATAAAGGTTTGTAACTAGATTTTGCTACTAGTTGGTTTTGAGATAACAAGTATAATTTTGGAAAAGGTAAATTTGAACCAATGAGATTAAATTTTCTTATGAATGGACTTGATAACAACTATTTTTGAAACAAGGAGGGAATCTCTTGAAGACAAAATTTGTTTATTTTCAGTCAAGTAGCATAGGTAACAAGGATATTTTCTAAAAAAGGTAAAGCTTTGAACCAATGAGGCAAAATTTGTTGCGAATGGACTTGCTAACAACTATTTTTGAAACAACAAGGAGGAAATCCTTTTTTCGTGATGGATTATGAACAAACTATTTCTCAAAGGACAAAGCAACTTTGAAAAAGACAAACAAGTGATCTCTTTAGCAAAAGGATTTAACCATAGAATTGTGTATGTTTTTACAAATGTTTTTTATGTGTCTTGAGCACAAATAAGACACTTCAAACATAGTCTTTATCCCTAAGGTCATTTTTTTGGTTGCAATATGCTATTCAATAGTCCACAACTTGGCATCTCTTGATTCTAGTGCAATATGTCCCTCTAATCAAAGAGGTGAGTTGATACAAGAGTTGATCAACAAATGATACACATCAAAGAATCTTCAAGGCATGGAAAATAGAAGTTCCCCTCTACAAGAACAATGACCCTTGGAGCTAAAACCCAAGTGGCCTTATGCATCTACCAAGAGAGCACAATGGTGAGTAATCTTGAGGGATGTTGTTTCCCTTGGACCATGAATGAACATACCATGGATAAAATCAAGAATCTTTTTACTAAAAGAGGGTTATAAAATGGGTTTGTAGTGTCATGCCAAATGGTTGTTACATATGTGATCCACTTAAGAATCTATGCTAGACATACTGAAATTGTGAGAAAGTTTTCCCACCTTAGGCTACCCTAAAAAACACACCACCCAAACTTGGGTGATAGAGAAAGAAAGTTTGCCTTTCCCCTCATTTATATACTAGCCAGACTTTTTACCAGTTTGAGCTTCTCACCAAAGGGGACATGCTTCCCAAAGGTGGATGAGCTCACTAGAAACACTTCTATGTTGTTGTAGATGATCTTGCTAACAACTTTCAGTACATGCATCATGTACTTTAAGGTTTTAAGATTAAAAAAAGAGAGAAGACCAAGATTTGCTAGAGTGCACAATCTCAAAACATGCAAGACACTTGATTCATTTCTATTTGGATGCTTAAGTGTATCCTAACAAGGTAGTTTTTGAAGAGACACATGAGCTTAGCATTCAATTGTTCATTCCATCTTTATAGTGATGGTCAACAAAGGTAAATCGAGTCAACAAAAGATAAATCACACCTGAAAGATTTGAAAAGGAGGGAATACGAATGAGTTTACTTTAGAGAATTCAAGATTTGATGGATTTATTTTAAGCCCCAAAATGGAAGTGTTTGCACATATTGATTGTTTGCACCTTAAATAAAGTTTTCATCGCATTTGGTTTGGTTTTAATACTTGGCATTCAAGAGTGGATTTTCTTAATTAGATTTATCCAAACATTCCAATGAGAAATATTCTAAGATTAAACATTCATTCCATGAAAAAGTGAGAATTTGTTCATTTTTAAGCAACTAAAAAACATGATTTTTCTAACAAGTAATCTAACAAACCTAGAAAAAAACCAGTTACCATTTCGCTCAAAAAAGTACCTACAATAGAGAAGTGTTAAAATTTGTATCTAGTTGGTCAAACCTACAAACCCATGGGTTTAGACCACAATCCTGCAGTGCAAGAATGCAACTAAGGGTCATGGGATTGAGTTATAGGAACTAGTGAAAAGTGCAAAAACGTAGGCCGCAAGATAAAAAGCGACAGAGTAATCCTGCAAGTTTTTTGGGTGAGCATTCCCATAGATAGATGGATCGGCATGTTTGATTGGAAAGAGAAAAAGTGGGTTTCAAGGGTTGACTATTTGGGTTAAGCATTCTTGTAGGTCTTTTTCAATGATCCCACTAGGAAAAATTGACATTCCTGCAAGAATAGCATCAGCAAGGATGTAGGGATTATGTTTAGTAACACATGGTGATGGTGGCTTGACAATCCGGCATTCCCAGGTTTGTGTTCTTGCTAGCTTATGTTTGTGATCCTACAACTGTGGGTTCACAATTCCATGGTGGTAGGATCACGCACAAAGTGCATAGAGAAGTGGTTGAAAGAAAAAAATGATTTTATGGTTGGGAGCATGTTTCTTGACAAGAGACTTGTGTGTTTGCAAAAATATTAGAAAACCACCTACATACACATATTAGCACAAAATGTCAATTTGGTTAGTCTAACATATAACAAACAAAAATGTGATTATAGTGACCCAAATGCGGGATCCCACCTAGGTGTGCCAAAATTTATTAGCTAATTTAGTTAGTGTAAAATGAATACTAATACTAACAAAAGCATTCACAATAACCAAATGAGTAAACAATAACTAGTTCCCATTTCACTTCAAAAAGTACCTGCAATAGAGAAGTGTTAAAATTTGTAGCTGGTTGGTCAAACCTACAAACTCGTGGGTTTAGATTGCAATCCTACCATGTGGGAATGCAACTAAGGGTCACGGGATTTAGCTACAGGAATTGGTGAAAAGTGCAAAAAAGTGGGCCGCAGGATTAAAAGTGACAAAGTAATCCTGCGATTTTTTTGAGGGAGCATTCCCACAAATAGATGGGTCAGCAGGTTTGATTGGAAAGAGAAAAAGTGGGTTTCAAGGGTTGACTATCTGGGTTAAGCGTTCTTGTAGGTCTTTTTTAGTGATCCCACTAGGAAAAATTGATGTTCCTACAGGAATAGGGTCAGCAAGGGTGTAGGGATTATGTTTAGTGACACATGGTGATGATGGCTTGACAATCTTGCATTCCCAGGTTTGTGTTCTTGCTAGTTTATGTTTGTGATCCTACGGTTGCAGGTTCACAATTCCATGGTGGTAGGATTGCAAACAAAGTGCGTAGAGAAGTGGTTGAAAGAAAAAAATTGATTTTATGGTTGGGAGCACGTTTCCTGACAAGAGACTTGTGTGTCTGCAAAAATATTAGAAAACCCACCTATGTACACATATTAGCACAAAATGTCAATTTGGTTAGTCTAACATATAACAAAGAAAAACGTGATTGTAGTGACCCAAATGTAGGATCCCACCTAGGTGTGCCAAAATGTATCAGCTAATTTAGTTAGTGTGAAATGAATACTAATACTAACAAAAGCATTCACAGTAACCAAATGAGTAAACACTTATGATAGGACCAAAGAAGACACCATGGAGGAAAGTAGACCAAAAATGGTAAGCTCCTCAAGTGTTTCATATGATGCCAAAGCTATGTTCCTGATGGATGGGGATGTATGCTCACCTTGTGCTCAAGCATCCAAAGGATACAGGTTTTTACCAAGTAGGTATATGGATGAGGATTTCAACAATGGACGTATGGATGGATTTCAACATTATGATGGTATTTTGGTATTTTTTAGGCTCTCAAAATAGCATTACAAGTTTGAATGAAGGTGGTTGATGAATTGTGAAGGGGAAGGGCTTTATTTATAAGCCAAGGGGTAGTGAAATGGAGGGTCAGGATGCAAGGATGGAATATTGGTGACGAAGAGCTAAGATGCTTTCAAAGGGAAGCACATGGATTGTCCTTGTTTAGAGCCAATAGGGGGGTGACACTTGTCACAATGAGGATGAAGGTGGCAGTATGAGATAAGGGTTGGTCAAAGGGAGTAATGAGGGAGGTTGAGTATGTATGAGGGATGTAAGAGTCATAAAGAGGGATGTAAGAGCCATTAATTCTTTTGGATGGGGATGGAAGAGGATAAGGATGATCTTTTGACTTTGGTTTTGGTTAGCAAGTCTTAACCCTTGCTTAAAGTTGTTCATATGTTTAGGAGGGGGATTAGGATTATAGCTTAGGAAGGGGGTTAGTGGCAAGTGGCTTAGCTTTGATGAGATGGGTTAGTTAGGAGGCTAAGTGAGGTTAGTATGGGTGAATGGGTTGGATTAGGGATAAAGATAGGTCTTAGGGATTTTTTTTAGGGGTTTGAATATTTTATTAAATGATTTATTTAATAAAATGGGGATATGGGATTAAACAAAATAGATTTGAGAATTTATTTAATTTAATAGAGGAATAGGGATTTAATTGATAATTTGATTTTGGATTATCATTTGATTTTATCAATTGGACTATAGTTGATTAAATTAATTAATTAACTAGGGGATGATGATTAATTAATTAAATAATAAATATTTAATCAATAATGTCCTAGGAGATGGCTAAATAAGATTACCTAGTGATGTAATCAGATTTAGGTGTCTACAATATGGAGTCTTCTTTGTCCGTTTCTTTATATGTACCCTATTCGAGGTTTACATAGTTGTTCTTACAACT
This sequence comes from Cupressus sempervirens, assembly GCA_028749045.1. Classification (NCBI taxonomy): domain Eukaryota; kingdom Viridiplantae; phylum Streptophyta; class Pinopsida; order Cupressales; family Cupressaceae; genus Cupressus; species Cupressus sempervirens. Next base: position 177,242,296 of record CM053788.1, on the reverse strand, counting down.
TCTCTCCATTAGATTTGTCCAAGATTTTTTGGATCACCAATTTTTTTCATAGTCTTTGATTATTATTTTTCTTATCTCTATAACCTCATTCTCCTAAGGTGTCCTAGGAGTTGACATTTGCCTTCTTATTCCATGCTCTTCACAATAACTATCAACTTCTTGTGAGGTGAATTCACCTCTTTGGTCTGAACTTAAGAACATCAATTCTCTACTAGCCTCTCTTTCCACTTTTTCTTTGTAATCCTTGAATATGTGGAAGGCTTTTGACTTTTCTTCCAAGTAAATAGTCCATGTCATTTTAGAAAAATCACTAATAAACAACATAAAGTATCTATCTCCAAATACCGTATTCATCCTCATGGGACCACACAAGTAAGTATGAGTAATATCTAATACATTTTCTAAAGTAAGTATCTTTCTAGAGAAACTTTAGGTTACTCACTTTCCTATCTGAAAATCCTTACATATAACATTTCCAAGTTTAGTAATGGGGGGTAGACCCCTTAAATAGTTATTCCTTCCTACTTTGACAATGCTTTCAAAATTTACATGGCAAAGCCTTCTATGTCATAGACAACTATTATCATTGTTAGATACCATACAAGTATTGTCTTAAATGTTGAGGTAGAAAATGTTGCATCTTCTTTGTTCTCTTGTAGCTAGTAGCTTGCTTATCTTGTCAAATATTTTTCAAAACCCTTTGTTGAATCTGAACTTGTATCCCTTGTCCATTAGTTGAGCCATTCCCAACAAGTTATATTTCAATCCTTCCATAGATATACATCTTCATAGATAGTGGACTCATTTAGGACTATAGGACCCTTACCTATTACTATGCATGGAAATTTTTTGTTGGACTTCACCATTCATCCACAATAAGCTTTGACCTTGTGGAATTTAATCCTATTACCTAACATGTTGTGTGAGCAACTACTATTTGTTATCCAATTCTTGTGGATAATAATGTTGGTTATCTGGGTTATCTCTATCCTTTATTTTGTAATGGAAACAAAGGATACTTTACCCTCATCATCTACCTCATAATCAGTTGACTCTTTGTTAGTCACACCTTCTTCATCAATGCAGTGCTATTTCTTCTATTTTTATTTTGATCACTTCTTGTTAGATCCTTTCTAGTTGTTGTCCTCTCTCTAGTAACTTGTCTCCTTTATGAAAGGTTCAAGACATCTACTTGCCTAGTATCCTACATTTTTGTAGTTGAACCATTTAGAAGGAAGTTTTCCTTTGCACTTCCCTTTTCCTCTAACCATTATTTTTTTTAATAGAGCCTCCAACTATTCTCATTATGATTCTTTAGGATACATACTTTTCAACTCCTTCTTGTGTCTACATGTGTTTGGTTCTCCTTTATCCCATAGGGTAGCAACTGAAGCTTTGAATTTTCTCTCAACCCTTGGTGGTTGACTATTGTCAAATTTGCTAAGTTCAGATGTAGTGAACTTCCCTATAAAGGAATCAAGTTATAAATTTATCTTGTCTATTATTATGTTCTCTTGAATGGTTGGCATATTTTTGCAATAGGCTTCTCCAAATCTTACTCATGAACCCATATTTTGATATTTCCCCTATGATATTTCAACTTTAGACCTCATGACATGCTTGTCTCCTCCATGGAAAACATTTAGTTTCTCCCACATTTCTTAGTGTATATCTAATTTCACCACATCTTTGTATTCTAAGTATGATAGGGTACTTTCTAGGGAATTCATTGTGGCTATGTGTATCTCCTTCTCTTTTAACTTATCTAGAGTAATTTGGCCTTGCAGTTCAACATATTTGACTTCAATGTGGGTTTAGTAAGAATCTCCATGAGTCTTTAGATGTAGTCACATATTTCTCAACCATGACCTATAGTTTTCCTTAGAAAACTTTGGTGCCTCTCTTTTGAACATCTTGATCTTTTTCCTTGAGCTGATGAACTATCTTCTCATGAGGAACTAGGCTCTAATACCAATTTTTTAGTCCCAATTATTTATCTTGTGGAAACCCAAATAGGGTAAAAACTATGGCGTGTGAGTTGATCCTCATAAATTTGAACTCTTCTAAAGTGTGCCTAGTCAAGAGCTTATCCTTGTTAAAATATTACAACAATACTTTGAGGTGCCCCCTATTAGGGGATTTGGATAAGACTTATTAAGGTCTTGCCCTATTAAGAGAAGCTTGGTTAAAAGACTTTAGAACAAAAGTTAACGTGTCACCCTATTAAGAGATTTGTACAAAGAACCTATTAAGGTCTTCCCTTGTTGGGATTTTAATGTTGTAAAGATAAGTGAACAATATGAAAGTGATATATAAATTTATCTAATAAAGTTATCTTGGTATAGATCTTTGGTTGGCTCTCTTGATTGATCTAAAACTATGATATGCCTTCTATTGTCTCGGCAATCTTCAGACTTTGATCATGGGTGTGCTTTCCTCTTTGGGCTCTTGCACACAATGTCCTTGTGTTGTTCTATCTTGGAAGCCTCTCATAAGATTTCCTTGGTCAAATGGCTCTTTGAAGATGACCTCTCTTCTCACTCTTCTTTTCCTCTTTGAGATTCCTCTTAGTTCATCTCTTTTTGTCTCTATCACTACCTAACCCTTTCTCCTTTCATTCCATCTTCCTCAATACACTTCTTTCAACTTCACTTAGAAGCCTTTGATTATGAATTAAAAAATTCAATTCTTACCCTATTTCTAGCCTAGCTTCCCATTGCAATAGTGTAATGCTCCTATTAGATGTGGCATATTTGTACAAGAGTCAAAAGTTCCATGTTCCTTTGATGGTTTGCTCTAGTAAGAAATAATTTAAATTTAGATTCTTCTAGTTATTCCTCAATATCTATTTCCATCACCATTAAATGCAACTTAGAGTTTACTCTTACTTTCACATGACTAGACAACCACATGTTTCTTGCTTGATGGACCTAAGGGTACAAGTGTGGATTCTTCTTGGTTTTCTTATCCAATTGTGTATTTGGACTAGCTAGGATTGGATTTGTAAGTGGACCATGTTGGATCTTGCAGAACTGATTTTATAATTGTTGTTTGTATTTGGCCCTATCTTAGAAGGCCTTATAGCCTGGCATATTGCATGTAATTAGTTATTATATGAATAAAGAATTGTGATTGATATTAGATCTTACATTGTTCTTATACTATTGTGTTTTTTCATTGTTTGGTTGTTTATTAGGGGCTTTGGCATCTCCTTTGGGGATTCTCCTACCTTGCACTATGTCAAGTGGTATCAAAGTGAAGTTTCTTCCTAAGTGTGTAGATAGATCATTGATGTTGTGGTAGTTTGCACCAGGACTTGAGTTGGAGAAGTAGATCTGAGAAGATCTTGATCTGGTGGTGGATTCTCTTTCTTGAGTCCTAGATCTCTTGGTTGTGAGGTGGCAGATCATAGTTCCAACTTGCAATTGTAGAGGGCTTGCAGATGGATCAATGGATGTGAAGATGGAAGACTAATCTTGTTGAGGCATGATTGTAGAGAGTTTGTGTATTGTAGATTTATGCTCCTAGACTTGTGATTTGGTTTGTGATTGTTCATGTGAGGTAGTAAGTTGTGATCTAACTAGAAAAAAATTTGGGTTTATCACAAGGAGCATGGGACATTTTTTTGCAGAGGATTTAAGAAGATCTTGGAAGATGGCTCCAAGAGGATTTAACTGTAATATGATTGTGAATCTCTATGATGTGTTGGAGAGGAGGTTTTCTGAGATGTATACTCAAATTGAAGCTAGCTTGGCTAATTGAGTTAGGGAATATGGGATAAGGAAGGAATTTCCTAGATGTTTGTGGAGATGGAGTTTACCAATCTGGAAGAGAGTTGTCTAGCTAGTTAAGAGAATTGTTCATGAGAGAAGATGGCATAACAAGGTTGAGGTGGAAGAGGTTGGTTTTGTTGATTAGTTTGTGGAGCCTAATATAGAACCTGTAGAGCAACTAGATGTTGTTGCTAAGGATATTCCTAACCTTGTTGATGTTGGGATGGAGGTTGGTTTTCATGATCAGTTGGTTCAGTCTAACATGGAGATTGTAGAGCACTTGGTCATGGATGATTTGGTTGTTGTTGGTGAAGAGTTGCATGCTATAGAGCATCTTGTTGTGAGCAATGATATTTTTGGTTTGTGAGTTTGGCATGTGTTGATGGAGATCTACATATTGCTATTGATATGGATTTTTTTTATTTCTGGTGTGGATACACTAGTTTCTAATGTGGATGAGGATTTGATGTTGAAGAATTATGTTCATTTTGTTCTTGGGAGTGAGCATGTTGATTGGATGATTGTGATTATGGTATTTAATAGAATGATCCAGATGTGGATGATGTGTAGATTGGTTTTCTTGTCCTTGTTGGAGTGGAAGCCTTTGGTGAAGATGAAGTCAATTGTTGATCTTTCTTTCAACATCAAAGTGTGGGACACAATTTTCTATTTACCTAAGGATTCTAATGTAGGAGCATCTTTGGTTTTCTCCATGACTACTTTGGAGTTCATGGAAGGAGGTTTAGTAGTTTCTTTGGAGGGTTCTTGGAATGATACTTGATGAAAGAAGGGCTGGTGCTCAACATGCTCTAGGAACTTGACATGGTCTAGGAGCTTGACATGGTCTGGGAGCTCAGCATGGTCTATGGAGCTCAACATGGTCTATTAAACTTGGCATGCGTTGGAACTAAGCAATGTTTGTGGAGTCTTTTAGGCATTCATTTAATGGAGCGATTCATTCATTTTGGGGGAGTGAGTGTGGAGAGTAGCTAAAGAGCAAGTTTTTTTCTTGAGTCTATAGACACAGTACCGAATGTGAGGTAGTTGAAACTTGGATCTTGGATAAAGTTGGAGTAGAGCTAGGGCTATGGTTTAGGAACTAGAGGATAGCTTGGTGGACCTAAGAGTACAAGTGTAGATTCTTCTTGGTGTTCTTATCTAGTTATGTATCTGGACTAGCTAGGATTGTGTTTGCAATTTGGATCTTGTTAGATCTTGCAAAACTGATATTTTTGTAATTGATATTTGTATTTGGCCCTAACTTGAAATGCCTTACAACCAAGCATATTGCATGTAATCAGTTATATCTATGAATAAAGAGTTGTGATTTGGTATCAGATCTTGCATTATTGTTTTTTGCTATTGTGTTTTCACCATATGGTTATTTGTTGGGGGCTAAGACATCTCCTTTAGGGATTCTCCTACCTCACACTACATTAAACAATATGATCTATACAAAGATATAAGGTGCCTACTTTCACACCTATTTCTACTACAAGGGAATCTTTTGAAACCTTCTAGTTTTTATCATTAAAAGTACTACACAATCCTCATCATTGAGTTGCCCTACTAAAATTAGATTCCTACTCAACTTTGGAACATGTCTTACCTCATGTAGTAGCCAATAATTCCCATTCTGCAACTTAATCTTAACTTTTTCCCTATCCAACAATCTAACAAAGTTCATTATCCCCCAAATAAACAAGCCTCAAATCCCCTTGGACATAATCAATAAAATAACCTCTATGAGATGTAGCATAAAATGAAACACCAAAATCTAAAACACATGAATCATAAACACTTTCTAAAGAAAGAAGGCACCCTCTTCGGATTTGTTACTTACCACATTTTCCTCCTTGTTCCCTTCTAGTTTATCTCATTCATTGTTCTTTCTAGTCCAACAATATTTCTTCTTATGCCCTGGTTTTCCATAGTACAAATAATCTCTTGGTCCTCTAAATTGAGACTTCTTTCCCTTTGACTTTCCTCTTGATTTCCTATGATTTCCATAATTTTTTCCTCTCTCAGTCATTTTGACTCTGCTTTGTGTGTTTAAAGAAACTCTTGATGTAGATCCACCTGAGATTTTCACATGATTTTCCTCACTCAAAATAACACCAATCATATCATCAAATTTTAGGGTATTATATCTAGAAACAAAATTACTCATAGTCATTACCAAGCCATTCCAACTTTCAGGAAAAGAATGCAAAATCAATAGAGCCCTATTTTCTTCATCAAAGTTAATAACCATAGAAGATAACTAAGTAGTAATAGTATTAAATTTATTTAAATGATCCACAACTAATCCACCTTCTACCATATTCATATTAAATAAGAACTTCATGAGAAATACCTTATTTGAAGCGAAGGGCCTTTCATACAATTTTGCTAGGGTTTTCATAAACTCTTCTAACGTCTTTTCTTTTGTAAAGTTAAATGTCATCGATAGTGCTAGGCATTTTTGGGTGTTCATTTTGCATGAGGTCAACGGCAAGAATCCATAGCGCAATTCCTCTCTTGAAAAGAAAATCTTTTTAAGGATCCACTCCAAGGTTCAGTGTCTGTCTTGCGATGTACCAAAATCCACTCAGTAGAAGATAAATGTGAATGTTCATGAGGAGGCCTTTGCTGATTCAAAAAACTCTTTTACCTTGGAATCAAGTAAAATCTGTTCGCTATCTCAAAATATCACACCAAAAGAACAATATTTTTGTATTTTCTATTTTTCAATGAATGCAACTCTAACAATGCAACTACTATGTGGTCCTATTCTAACAGGGGGGTTAGCAAAGAAAATAATGAAACTGAAAGCAAATAACATGAAATCAAATAACTTGAACTTGAAATTCTTAAATGGACATAAGTTACAGAACACAACACACTGAAGAAATTAGTAGGAAACCAATGAAAATAGGAGCAACACTTCCTAGAATCCACTGATGCAATCGTCGGTCAAAATCTTTAACAAATTGAATGATGTTTCACTCTTCATCAAATCGCAAGCCCACAGAAAGTGCACTCATGCGAGACAAAAAGCTATGTAGACACAATTGGGTGATCTCTTCTCAAGCTCATTACATCAGCGAAATTCATATATCTGTAGCATATACTAGAACTAAAAGATCACACAACCAGAAACAACATAATAAACCTTTGGCTCAATCACAATCTCATGAATAAAATTCACAAAATAATGACACATTCAGGCAAGAATAACTACACTCTGAATGCTAGCACCAAAAGCATATCTTCATTACATAATAATAGTAGCCCTTGTTACATTTTACAATGGGGTATTTATAAGAAATTGTATCCTCAATTTGTGTTGAGAGTGAGAGATATCTTGATGCAATAAAATGCTTTTAAAACATTAAAACAAACTAAATATATACAAACTAGTAATCTAACTAGTGCTTAGAGGGACTCCATCCATATTTAATTCATTAATTGGATGCATGAGCCCTTTGCATGTCAAAAAAAATGAAATCATGAGAGAGAAAGTATGATGAAGCCATTAGTTGAAGTGGATGTGCTTGGAGACACCAAAAATAGAAGTTGCCCCTTCACCAAGTGTGTGTCAGTGTTAAACTTGCCATCAGAATGTGCTCCCAATGCATGGAAAGTGCTATGTTTGGAATTGGCAGTCAATTGTCGATTCACCCCTGAATTGTGGAGCTACATGAAAATGCGGAGCTGTGGACCTATGGAGCTGCGGACTTGTGTACCTGCAGAGCTACGAACCTATAGAGCTCAATTCGCCAAAAAATAAAGTTCATAATTTTGAAAATGACTTATGGGTTTTTCTCAAATGAGGTTTTAGATCACTTCTTGTACATGCTCCATGCCCATTTTTGATGATATACACCCTCTTTATACCCAATTACTTTCATAAACTTGCACTCCCTCCACTTCTTCAATCAAAAATCTCAAGGCACTTGCATTGAATCTTGTCCCCAATAGTTGCATAACATGAGAAGCCTAATTTTTTTTATGTGTCCAACCTCTGTATCTTTGACCTTTGTCTTCTCTCAAGCTGTCCAATCCTTCCCAGCAAGAAACCAAGTGATCCATATTATCCAAGATGATCAAATGTTTGCAACTTTTTCATATTTTTTCACAAATTTTCTAGGTGTTTTTAAATGACCTTTTTGGAGGTCTTCTGCTCAAAATTTCAAGTTGGAACCTTCATCGGTCCCTAAAATTGGGTAGCCAAAGGCTCACTATTTTAGGGACTAAAATTAGATCTTCAGTTCTTCTTTCCAATGGTGTAAGTGGTTTTGAATTCTGATGCCTGAGTCAAAAGTTATGACCTTGACAAGTTGAGGATGCCATTTTTACCTACACAACAAGCAAACATTAGTCCGTAGAGTTAACAATGCATAGTAAAGACACATTAGTTACTCAAACAAAACTAGAGGTGAATCTTGAAATTTGGCTAAGTTTGAAATCCTGAAGCCCTGAAATTTGGCTAAGTCTGGATTCCTGAAGCCTTGAAATTTGGCTAAGTCTGGATTTCTGAAGCCCTGAAATTTTCTAGAATCTTTACCTTATCTCGAGGAGGTCTGAAACCTATCTCAAAAGATTCATTGCATATCTTAAAATATATCTTAAGTATAATAAATTAAATATATGTCAACTTATACTTAAATATGTTAAACACCCTTTTATGGATACTCAAACAAAACTAGAGGTGAAAGGGTAGCTTGGCAAGGGCACATGGTGCCTTGGGAGTGAAGCAGCGTGAATGCACACAAGGCACCTTGATCATGCACATGCACACTCAGGAATGCATGCACTTGGGCATGAGCGTGCTACCCTTGAAGGTATGCATGCAGCCTTTGAAGGGGAGCATGTGTGCTACCCTTGAAGGTGCGTGCACAGCCTTTGAAGGGTAGCGCGCACACTGCCCCTTAATGCACACACTGCCTTTGAAGGGCGGCATGTGTGCTACCCTTGAAGGCATGCACACATGCATCCATGGCCTTTGAAGGGCGTCGTGCATGTAGACTTTGAAGGGTAGCGCGCACGCACTGTCATTGAAAGCGCACACACGCACGACCTTTGGGGGGTGGCATGTTTGATTTTATTTTTCTTTTGAATTTTTTGTGTTTTTCAATTTTTTTGTAATTTTTTTGAATATTGACTCTAAAATCTTAAGGCCTAATAAAACTCTTCTTCTCACAAATCCCGAACTATGAGTCCAGGAGTCGAAAAAAGTAGGGGGGTCCCCATTCCTAGTAAGGAATGGGGTGTGTGTTGTGAACACCACAACGGGAATAACCCAATACTTTCAAGTGCCTTTCTCTCTAAAATCTTCTAGTTCTCATCTATCATAGTTCCCTATTTCTTGGATTTTCCTTTCAATGGCTTCCATAAGTCCTTCTGATAAAGATAGTCCTCTATATGCATTTTTCATAACTGAAAAATTTTCCCATTAAACTTTTCAAACTTTAGCTTACCCTCATCTACCATTGCTCCCACTCAATTGTGAGACTTTCTTATAGAGGATAACAGAAAGAAAACAACCTCACTCTAATACCACTTGTTAGGATTAATCTCAGATAGAAATAACAATTATATGCAAATATAAACAATATCAGGACATAATAAATTACATAGAAGATAACACAAGAAACCAAGATTTAATGTGGTTCACCCAAACCCTAGGCTACATCCACCAAACAACAAGTTCAATATTATTATGATCCAATGATTATAATCTATAATCCCTTATAGCTCAATACCACCACAAGAAGAAATTTTCACATCATAGACTATCAAAGATACCTAACCCTTAGCCCTTTTATACAAGTATTTTTGTCACTTTAGAGTTACAACATGTCATCCCTATGTTGTCCATACATTAGCCATGGCCCAAAGAGTTATGAAGTATGTATAGTACTTCCCTAATCAATCACCACAAACTAACGGGAAAGACTAGTTTGCAAAGGTTATGCACAAGAAGAAGGACTAGAGTATGGAGATAATTTCACACTTGTGGATAGAATTTTTGAGGTAAGTATACTACTTGCATTTTCTACTTACAAAGGTCTTCAATTGTATCAGATGGATGTAAAGTTAGCATTTATGAATGGTATATTAGAAGAAGAGGTTTATATAGAACAAGTTGAAGTGATTTCAAATTTATATGGGAAGAAAATGGTGTGTAGATTATAGAATGATTTGTATGGATTGAAATAGACACATAGAGCATGGTATGAAAGTTTTCATTCATACTTGATCAAGATTGGATTCATAAGAATGAGTGATAATGTAAATGTGTACCTAGAAATGATGACAAGTTGTTGTCTGCAGAGATATTTGTTAATGAATTTTTTTTTGAGGTAATGATATGATGAGAATCACATTCTAAAAGGAAACAATCAAGGAAGTTGAAATGTCTATGATTAATAAGATCGAAATAATCATAGGTTTATAAATTTATCTACACTAGTCAAGCCAAGTATGTGAAGGATACATTAAAGGCATTTGACTGGAAGACAAAACTAGTTGGTACTTTAATCATAAGAAGTTGCAAGATATTAAAAGAAGATTATTATAAGGTAGTAGATGAGACATTATACAAATCCATGTCTAGTAAGCTACAATATGTGGTGCACAAAAAAAAAGACATAGCATAGACAATTGGATTAATAGAATTTTTTTCCTCTAATCCAAAAGAAACCCACTTTACTTTACTTAAAAGAAGCTTCAAATATCTCAAAGGAGATAAATAATATGGATTATAGTATGGACACAAAGAATATTTCACATTAAATGAATATACAAATATTAATTTGGAATAGAATGTGAATCATAGGAAGAGCACAAGTAGTATAATATTCTTTCTGGTTGAAAGACACGTTTTATCGACAAGTAAGAAGAAGAATTGTTTATCTTAGTCAATAGTTTGAAGATGAGTATGTAAATTGTTTAAATTAATTGGATATAGGTAATATGGAGTAAGAAGATTCTAGAAGGAATATAGGAGAAGATATATGAACTAGTGACTATCTACTATGATAAAAAAAAAGCTTAATAAACATCTCAAAGAATATAGTATGCACTATAACACCAAGGATGTAGCCATTAAATATCATTCTCTTACAAAACAAGTTCAAGAAAAGGAAGTAAAGTTGGAGTATGTACCAACTAAGTTATAGGTGGAAAACATATTTACAATGAAACTACCCAAGGGTATGTTTGAGTATCTAAGGGGAATGTTAGGGGTACTTCCCTCACCAAAGTTGAGCTTGAAGATGTAGTTGCATCAACTCAAGTGGGTATAGTGAGAATATTTATGATTTGAATTTATGTTTGGATGTTACTCCTTAGTGGGGGTAGTTTCATATTAAAGAGGTATGTACTGATGAAAAAATGGTCGAAGAATAAAAAATAGGTGTGCATTGACACCTTTGGCATTGTTTTCAAAGGGGGGAGAGTGAATTAGTTAAAAGGAAGTGCAAGAAAGAAAGAGAGAGAGAGAGAGAGAGAGAGAGAGAGAGAGAGAGAGAGAGAGAGAGAGAGAGAGAGAGAGAGAGACTTCATCGGGAAAAGTCAAAAAGTTATTGTAGTGAAAGGGAAAGAATATATAGAGGACTGAATAGGTTAAGGTAAAAATAGAAGTGAAAACATTTTGTTTCCAATAATTAATGTTGAACAAGTTTGTGCATGAAATCAAGCTAAGCGTCACATGTGTTTCCATTAATGTGAAAGGGAGGGATTATTGGAATAGTTGTTAATATAATGATGGTGAAAAGAGTGAGGATTTCACTGCATGATGATTAGTTATCATATTTTTATTGATGTCAACTAGTGACCTAGTATTCCTAGTATGTTGCCAAGTATAATTATGGATTATTGAGTGTGTATGAACATCAAGAGAGCATTGGGTCTATCTTATATGATGTAATATGTTAATTTTAGTTGGTGAAGAGAAGAGTAAGATGATAGGTGAAGTATGAAACTACAAGAATAGTTTGTGATATATGATAAGTTATTTAATTTTTTTATCAGATATGTCATGAATGGAATGAAGTGATCATAGGATGATGAGAAGGATGATGTTCACAAGATGGTTTTACCAATACTATTATGATAGAAACTAAGTTTTACAATAGGTAGACTATTTCCAATATGGAAAGGTGAAAGATGAGACAATTTTATGTTGAAAGTGATTGGTGAAGGTGTAACACATCGTGGATCCATGATGGATAGGTTCATGAAGAATAAGTTCTTGAGTAACCATTGGTGATCTAGTAATCATTGAAAGGTATTGAATTTGTGATAAATCTAGATGATTCATTCATGATCTATTGATATGAATGTACATAAGGAGGTGATAATATTACATCACGATGGGCATTGAGTTTGTGGAGAAGATTCTAGAGGAATCTTGTGACAAGTCAAAACATGTTTGGCCTTTGGCACAAAATAATATGAATTAGTTTGTGTGAACATGTAAGGTTGTGTAACAGAAGATAATATATTATGATGATTAGATCTGAGAGGGGTATTTGAATTTTCCATTATTAATACATTTAGGTTTTGGTTAAGTTAGTGGAAGAGACAAATTGATATATACAAGTCAAAGAAGGACATAATTAGAGTTGTTGGTCATGGTCCAATTTGTGTGAGTAAAGAAATGGAAGGTTTGATTTAGCCAAGAAGAAGAAAAGTGATTTGAGAAGAGATAAAGAGTTTAAGTGGAACTAATCAGTTAGATGTAGTGTTGTTTTATAGGTTAAACTTTATGTTGTTCCCTCATAGTTGCAATAGGGGAAATCCTTAACCAAGTGGATCCTAACATGTCATTTTTTTGGGGAAAAAGTGGGCAAGAAACTATAATATTTTATTAATAAAAATGATTCAAAAGCTCAACCAAGAAAGAATCAGAAAGAAAACCTAGAATTGTCACTCAATAAAGAAAATTGATTCATCAAATATTACATCATAATTATAATTCAAAGATGCCAAAAGAAGCAAAATTACATTATGATGAATATATTATTTCTGAGCATACAACTAAGAGCCAAAATACAAAATTCAAAACTTCAAACTCTTATTCTTCCATTTTAGCACAATCTTGAGTGATGTGCATTGTGTGACCCTCATTATCCATAACTAGAATGCAACTAGTGGTGATTGCAACCTGAATGTATGAGTCCTAGCTCGAACAAAAAGCCAAGCTTTCACAAAAAGTACCTAGTGAAAGCATAACTGAGTCCCAACCACTCTATATCAACTAATTTTTTTGGAGACCAACCTAACTCCTACTATTCATTGCACTAGTTCTAAAACCCAAAATCCCTCCGCCCAAGTTCTAATTGGTATTGTAGATCATACCAAACATTCCACACTACATCAACTAGCCTAACTAAAGAAAAATATTAAAAACTTTGGAAAGAAGGGACATTTGAAAGCCTTAACAAATCCAAGATGGCATACCCATTTTTTCTAACTTGATCTTCCAATTGAACACCAAGTGCTTGAGTTGTGACTTGTAGTGTGGACTTCATATAATAGGGGCTTTTCTTATTATGGCTCTTTGAATTGCCTAATATGTGACTAGAACTTCATGTATTTTCAATGGTTGGGAGCATGAAAAAAAGCCACCCGCTTAAGCTTGCCTTGCCCATAAGTCATAATGTTGCATGGCAATTGTAATCTTATTATCAACCAAGAAATAATGCTTGAGAACCTCGGTGGCTAATGATAGTAGGAGTTGGGGAGATTTCATAATATCCAAAAAATTGGAAAGGAAGATAGAAACCATGTTTGAGGGATATAGGAAATGCTTTAAAGATGGGCGGAGAACTTCCTCCCCAATTACCTATTTTATTGTCTTACGAATGGAAGGAGAATGAATAAAAAATATCAATTCTAGGGATGCATCATCTACTTGCACTGGTAGCACATTTTCTATAGGGCTTGGAGGAATCTATATGCAATAGTTTTTTGGCAATATCAACCTATGCAACTTGTGGAGGGTCTCTAACATAACGCAAAAATCAACTAATATCACCATTTGCATAGAGTAATATCAAGCTAAAACTAACAAATTGTTTTATAAGTGGGAGATGGACCTAGGAATTTAAGCAATAATATGTTTTGATATGCAAGATCATTTCCATTAATTAAAAGTAATGAAGTGGCACAGAACAGGTAGTTTGGCACATGAGAAGCCATGAGAAAATTGTCTAACGGTTATCCTCTAAACTCTACAATGGATACTTAAACAACCATGTGTCAATGTTATTACAGACTGCACAAGAATATGGCATGGTTAAAAAGGACCCTAAGTTGAATGTGCTTGACATTTCTAATCATTACTTCATCATGCATGAGCTAGTAGATTTCATGATGACAAGCCTCCATATCTACCACAATCAAACTTTTGAGATCATCATGTTTTTCAATCATAATCATTGTATGTAGAGAAGAAATTTTCAATCCATCACATCTAAAAATCAAAAGAAAGTCTGTAACTTTATTTCCTTCCCATGATGTGTGATAAATACTAACCTCTTGAAACAAATCTAAGAGGTGCCAAATTTGATTTAGTATATATTTAAGATGCCAAGAGAGTGTTTATTTGTTGATGCAAGCATTAATGATGACCAATAAGTCTCCTTCAATATGAAAACAATAATGATTCGGATTCCCCTATTTAGCTCAAATTAGTCTTACGAAGAGAGCCTATGCTTCAGAAATGTTATTAGTGTCAATGGAAAAAGGGGAGGTAGTAAGAGAAAATGCATTACCTTGGTAGTCACAGATACATGTCCCCAGACTTAATATTCATGAGTTCCCTCTTGAGGCTCCATCAAAATTGAGCTTTGTAAAACCCTTTATAAGTGGATGCTATTGAACATTAGACTGATCTATTGACATTGGGGAAGAGTTACTTGTGCCCCACCTAGATGGGATACATAAATTTTTTCCATTCCTATATTATCCTACCATCTCATGGAGTGACAATAAGGTTAAATTTGTATCTATTTAAGCTTGTATTAGTCACTTTTGAGATTGATCTTTCAATGCCTTCTAAGACACTATCAATAGGGGAAGATTCTTTTCCTATAAATGTGTTTATTTCTTTCCCAATAGATGGCCTTATGAAAAAATCTGAGACACACTTCCATAAGTTAGCAAACAAGGAGTTCAGGTAAAGAACCAACCAAGCTTGAAAACAAACCCATAAATTATCCTAAAGTGGGTACTATAATTTAATTTTTTTAGAACAAATGTCCAGCGCTAATGAGAAAAAGGGCAAGACATGAGAAGATGATCCACTGATTCTTGGTATGCATTACAAAGTAGACAATTGCATGTTGGGGCAATATGCAGCCTGACCAATATATCACTTGTCAAAATTCTATGCTTAATTGCAAGCCATGCAAAGAAACATGCCTTTGGTAAAACAACATGATTCTAACAAAATGAAAATGCTTTATATGGAACTTTATCTAATCCTATTTGTTGTAACAATTTGCAACCCTCTTTTATTGAATAGTTACCATCTTTAGTTGGGGCCCTTAATAATTTTTCTTCACTATTGGAGAGAAAGAAATGTTTATTTACCAAGATGTTGCAAAGAGAATCTTTATTCTATTGTGATAGTGGTAATTTTTTTGGGTCCTTCTAAATGACTTTTCCTAAATGAATACTAACTACTAATACAAAATGACTAACTTGTGTTCCCCAATGAGCTTCTGAAACTGCTATAATATCATTAGAAGTCTAGCAAGTAGATAAAGGATGTTGACCATTCCATGAGTCTCTCTAGAATTAAACCATACTCCCATTATTAACTTTCCAAGTAACATATTTAAGAACAATGTCTCTTGAAGAAATCATAAAATCCCATATGATCGAGCCCTTAGGAGGATCCAACATTGACAACATCCTAGATGGGTCATTGTTATCCAAATACTTCTGTTGCATAATCTGGCACCATGTGGGTTGAGGTTTGTTATACATCTATGATAATTGTTTGCCATTGAAAGTCTTATTTCTTTGTCTTAAATCATATACACCCACTCCTCCAACTGTAGGAGTAAGTGTCATATCTTGAAGAGATATGAGGGGTATTTTTTTAATTGTTAGCTATTTGTGCCTTCCTACCAAATTGCAAGATTTGAATTTAAACCTAGTTAGCATTCATATATTTGAATATTCAAATATTAGGGAACCCAAAAATACAATTTTAAAACCTTGGGTTATACCTTATTTCCTAAGTGACTGTGTGTTTTAATATTTCTACAAGCCCAGATCTTGTTCACCATATGATGCAACAAGATCCACGATCATCACTTTGTCACTATAAAAAATTGCAAACTCTTTTATCATAGTGACAAAGAAAAAAATTGTCATATAGCACCATGGGTCCCTTTGCCTTTAGTTAGTGCAGCCATCAGTGGATCTTTTCATCCACCATTAGATCTTCCAAGAGCAATGAACATCTCTTTGTCACTTTTTGAAGATGCAAGGACTCTATTTCATGCAACAAAATGATGGTGTGACATGTAGCATGTGGGTTCTTTTTTCTTTATGGGCAACAGGAAAGGTGGACTAGGGTGTTAGGCGAGTTGGCAGAAGGGAGCATTCTCATTGGTTGATGTGCTGATAGGATTGATGCATTTTTTGGAACTGTCAGATGAAACAAGATTGACCACTATCATTATGTTGCTAGCCCAAAGATACAAGAACTTTATTTCATGTGACATAACAAAAAATGAACACGTGTCCCTAACGGGCCCATTTTAGAAGGTAATAGTTGCAATCACATCACAATTAAGTGGTAGTTTCATAAGGTAGTTGTTGTTAAGTTTTAAAAGGTCGTATGGTTAAGGCAATAAGGAAATTAACTTATGAAGACCTTTGTGACCTAGAGGAAATAAATAAAACCATTGGTCCATGTGGCTCATTCTAGTTGCATGACCCAATTGGATTGCTGATTTTGATGATCTGTCAAGCCAAGAATGAAAGAAGTTGGTTTTCTCTGCATGATCCAATCTTCATGCTTGATCTCAACCACTCTAAATGAGTGTAGGGGCTAGAAACAATGCTTGAAG
This sequence comes from Cupressus sempervirens, assembly GCA_028749045.1. Taxonomy (NCBI): domain Eukaryota; kingdom Viridiplantae; phylum Streptophyta; class Pinopsida; order Cupressales; family Cupressaceae; genus Cupressus; species Cupressus sempervirens. The sequence continues at coordinate 177,225,444 of CM053788.1, read as the reverse complement.
GGCATTTTATCACCACCTGGTTATCCATCTAGTTGGTTAGAGTATTAATGGTTCCATTTCTATCACTTTAGGGTTTCTTTCAGGTCAAGGTTTTGATGATTTTCATGCCTTTGAAGATGTACTAGATCAAATCTATCTTCTAGATCATATCTAATCATCCCCTGAAAGTCTTGAATGCATTGGTTAAGTTGTGAAGCAATCCAAAAGTCCATGTTTGAACTGTAAAGATACATTTCAAAACCCTTAAGATGGTTGACTCTTCTCTATTTCTTTAGCATTGCTCTAGCACAATTATTGTAAATTCCCTTTTCCTTTAAACTTTGTGATATTATGCCTTATCCCTTTTAGCCATTGATGTACTATGTAAGACTCATTTGCCTCTTATCAATGTATTGTGGATATCTATAATTTGCATAATTGTATCTCCTTTTGACCAATGAATGGTAAATACTAAATTCTTCTTCCTTGTGTCACTCATTTGGTTATCTGATCTGCATGTGATTGCTAGGTTAAAATAAGTTTGGATCTATATTTTTTTGATGTCATGATAATTTAACTATGCACTTATGGGTAGAGATAGGGTTGAACACTCTATTTTGGTACATCAGATCATCTTAGATTAGATTAGGTAGTTTTCTTTCATGCTTTCCTTCTCCCTTTTCACCTCAAGAATAGTTAGGTGCATCCTAATAGCAAAGGAAGCTAGCCTTCTCTAGAGACTCAACCTCATTGTTCAAGTCCCACCACTTGGAGGTTGTTTCCATGTTTCACAATGTTGCCTTTAGGTAAAAGCTTCAAGAAAGGGTGCAAATTTTTTTGGAAACTTTTTCTAGCATGCTTAGTTGGACATTCATATCAGAAGATCTTAAGTTCACTAGTACCAAATAAGAATTTCAAGTTGATGTTGAGAAGATAGTATTTCACTCAGTGTTTTAGGCCTTCAAGAGGCTTATTTTCAAAGTACTTGGCAACTCTACTCCACTTTTACATCTAGTTTCAAACCACATTTGTTCTGATTCATGCCAAAAGATGAAACAAGGACATCTTCTAGAGGTAATTTTAAATACATAGAGCTTTCATTTTCAAATGATAGAAGAAAGAAAAATAGAGTATCTTTATCACCAGTTAGGAGTACAACAGTAACCCATACTCCTATAAAATCTATCTCTACTCCTCCTATTGTTAGATCACAACCTAGGGTTTCATCTTTCCTTTTGAATAGGTCATTATTTTATATGGCACAAACTAGAGTGCATGTTTTTTCCACCTTCAATGGTGGAAGTCATCTCCTCTTGGCTCAAAGACATGGCATACTAGTATCATCTCTTAAGAGTATACCTAATTTTACTGGTGAGATCTCTATTTCTCCTATAGAGCATATCCAAGAAATATTGAATGTCTACAACATCCATGAAATAAGTAAAGATGATGTATCAATTAGGTTTCTAGCCTCATCCTTGAAAGGAAAATCTCTATAATGGTATAGAGGGTTGCATCATAACTCTATAACAGATTGGGATGGGTTAGGAGCAGCCCTATGCAAACATTTTGAGGATAAAAGTGACTATCTTTCATGTTTAGAGTAGTTGACTACTATAAAGAGGGAACCCCATAAATGTATGACTAATTTCAACTATAAATTTCAAAAAACATGGGATAGAATACTAACTCTAGTGAATCCTACCCCTGGTAAAGCCTTTGTGCATTAACTAACAGCCCTAAATAGTGATATTACTACTACGATCCAAACCATGGGAGGAGATACATTATCTAATGCTTATGAGATAGAAATAAGGGTAGAGAATATATTGATACAAGGAGATAAGCTAGCTCCAAGGCCTCTTATGCCCTTCTTTCCTGATATGCCAAGCCAACAACCAGATATAGCCCCTATTCCCACAACTTCCACATCACAACCCCTTGCACTAGCCCCTCAAGCTTCCACATCATCTAGTGAGCTAGGAGAGTTGAAGGCCTTAACGCAAGATATTGGGAAAAAGTTGCAAATTCAAGATAAGAAGTTGGAGGATAGCTTCTCTATGATTCAGAAGGTGAGCAACAAGGTGGTGAATTTGGAGAGGTGGCAAGCTCAAGGTAGTAAGTCTCCTCAATTGCAATATCAAACTCCTTTGAATGTTAGGATCCCAAATCAAAATCAAAGGAATGTTTATTTTCATCAGAATGGATAGAATGGTCATGCCTCTACTTCAAATGCAAATCAAGTAGGGCCCTAGTCCCTCAAAACAATATGGCCCAAGATCAAGATTTTTTTCCCTCATACAATTACTCCTATACTTATTGTATGTGTCAAAAAGTTGAATCCTATTTAGCTTTGGCCACACAGGAACTTGTAGTAGGACAATCATACAATTTAAACCAACCCAATGATGCCTCATATTTGCAACATTGTGGTGATTGTTCCTTCATGAATCACCAAGTAGGAGAGCATTGTCATGTGAACCAAGATACCATTGCTCACAACACTAGGAGCAAGAGGAGAGCCATTGATAATTCTACCCCTTCTCCTCCTAATTAGGCCTCAATATCAAATGCAATACCTCTTGTACAATTAGTAAATGATCAATCAAATGTTCCTCAACAAGAAAGATAGAATAATAGTAGAAGAGATGTGAATGGTACCCAAGTTATTCCATCTCAACCTCCTACACATGAAACTCACAAGGTTCCTACCAAAGCACCTAAAGCATCATTTAGTGTGGTAGAACAGATGAAGAAAATGAGTGTGAAGACTTCCATGTGGGATGTTGTTGCTACTATACATATGCAAAAGAAGTTGTTGCAGTAGGAATTAAAGAACATTGAACCAAAGGATCTACCATCTAGCATGGAGAGTGCCACAAGACTTGTACAAGGTAGAAACAAGTAAAAAGTTTAGCCATCCTCCCTATTATGTCTCTTTGATTATAGGGGATAAGCTTGTCCATAATTGCATGACTAATTCATGGACTAGAAGTTCAGTGATGCTTAAGTGTGTTGCTGATGTCTTAGAAATAAAAAATGAGCCTATTGTTAAGGATGTATTATAGTTGGATGGTAGTATTTCCAAGAATGTAGGAATACTTAGGAATGTTGAAGTGGACCTACATGCATACCTTGGTTGTACTATATTTTATGATATATCAATTGCTAAAGTTAAGCCACACTTTCCCATCTGTCTCTCAAGAGGTTTCACTGCCCAAATAGATGGCTACATATCCTTTGGTCATACATGTTTTTAGGGCAAGGTATGGAACTAAAGCTTCAATCAGAGTAGAGCCCTTAGCCCTCAACCATATTGAGCCCTACACTCCTAATCTCATCAATATGAATTGCACTATCCTAGAGATAGATGAAAATGATATAGTGCAAGAGCCTGCACTTCTTTGACAAGGATAGCTAATTTTCTTTTAGATGAATGGGTTAGTACATATCAATTTGATCCTATATCAGAAACCCTAGAGATAGGCCTTGGTACTTACTGCATATTTGAAAATGATACTCTTTTCCCTACCCTTATGAAGAACAAAGAGGATTCAAGTGGGATATGAAGCATGTACTTGGAGGGATCAAGAAATAAAAATGGACTACCTATGTGATGTTGATTTCTCCTACACTAGAAAGGTACTACTTCTCATTTAGGCTTTAATTTAGTTGTACTAATAACATAGAAAAGTATGAGACATTGATTCAAGGTCTTCTACTTGCTCCATAAAGAGGAACTGAAGCCTTAAGTGTATATGGAGATAGTAAGTTGATTGTCTATCAGATGAGAAATCAAAAGATCACCAAGAGTGGTTTGCTCAAGTCTTACAAACATAGAGTATGGGATTTTCTTGAAGGTTTCAATGCATTTAATATTCAAAGCATCCCTTAGAAAGAGAATAGAAATGTTTATAGGCTTGTAGTAGTGGGTGTGTCTTATGATGTGCTGAGGAGCCCTGAAGATGAGAAGAAGCAAAAAATTAGAATGGTGGTTAGTTCTACTATTCCTGATAATAATATCAATTGGCAAGTATTTGAATCTAATGCACAAATTGTGAGTTTCTTGTAGAATGAAGTAGAGTTCTTAGATAGAAATTAGTCAAGATTACATGACCAGTATGGGCATAAAATCATTAATCTCAATTCTGACAAGTTGCCTAAGGGTTTGATTACCTTAGAAATTGCTTCCACTCCTGATGATCAAGCAAGGTGCAAAGGTTTGAACTTTGTTGCAAGTAAAGATGATCACATACTAGTCATGGTTGCTAATGGAAAGACTCTCAACATGGAAAATGTATGTAGAAAAATTGGACAAGAAAATTTCATTCATTTATGTCAAGAACTTAGTGATGTGTTTGCATGGACATATGATGATCTAAAGGGTTTTGACCCAAGTCTATTTCACCATACCATAGGTTTAAATGATAATGTCAAACTAGTAAGATAAAAGAAAAGGCCAATGAATCTTAGGACTCAACCATTAATGAGAAAGGAGCTATCTAAGTTGATTGAGGCTAATATTATCTTTCTTATCAAGCATTCTTCTTGGGTAGCAAACCTTGTCCCTATTAGAAAGAAGAGTGGAGAAACTAGACTATCTATAGACTTTAGGGATCTTAACCAAGCCTCCCTTAAGGATCACCATCTCTTTCCTTCCATTGAACAAATCCTATCTAGGGTTAGTGATTCATAAAGGTTCTCATTCCTATATGGATTTTTAGGCTACAATCAAGTGTTAGTCAAAGAAGTTGATAGATACAAGACTGTATTTACCACAAAGTGGGGCACCCAAAGGTGCCACTTTCCAAAAGGCAATGGAGATGGCCTTAAAGTATATGATAGAAAAATTTGTATTGTTCAATCTTTATGACATTAAGTATAATCAAAGAATGTGATAGATTGTTTTGGCCATCTAAGAAGGGTGTTCATAAGATGTAGAGAGTATGGAGTGTCTTTGAACCCAAGCAAGTTTGTCTTTGCCACTAATCAAGGAAAATTTTTAGGACACATTGTGTCCAAATATGGTTTGACCATTGATCCAGAAAGAACTAGAGCTACTCTCTCTCTTCCTAACCACAAAAAAGGGCTACAAAGTTTCCTTGGTAGGATAAGTTTTGTGAGGAAATTTGTTCCTAATTTAGCTACCATGTTGAAACCTCTTATAGCTATGATCATGAAGAATGTGGTATTTTCATGGACCAAGGAAGGGAAAGAAAGTTTTGATGAGATCAAGACAACCATGGCCTCAACCCCTACTCTCATTAATCCAAATTTTGAGAGAGATTTCATTCTTTACACTTGAGGAGGTGAGTCAAGTATTTATGTTGTTTTGACTCAATCAAATGATAAGAATGAAGAATAATCCATTGCCTTCTTTATTGAAGGGCTTAAGGGATATGAAGATAACTATAGTTATATAGAGAAACAAGCCCTTGCAGTTATAAGATCTTTGAATAAATTCAAACATCTTCTATCTCACAATAAGATCCATTTATTGGTCCCTCATGCAAGTGATAAGGACTTACTTTTGAGAAAAGATATTAATGATAAAAAAGTAGGTTGAATCACTAAAGTGATGGAGTATGACATGGATATCTAGATCACCAAGTTGGTAAGAGGGAAAGGACTATGCAAGAAGATGGTCTCATCTCAAGAATCAAATGAAGAGGTTGCCTTGGTATCGATAAAACAACAAGAAGTAAGAGATGACAATCCAAGGAGTTGGATAAATAACATGTTGGCTTTCTTATCAGGAAATGGATATCCTTAGGGATTGGATAGAGCTAAAAGAATATAGTTAAGATTACAATCAATTCCTTATGCCATAGTTGATGGTATTCTTTCTTGGAAGGACTTAAATGGAGCTTTGCTAAGCTGTATTAATGCAAATCAAGTAGAGAGAATGATCAAAGAACTTCATGATGGTCCTGATGGTGGCCACTTTTTAGCAAGAACTACTACCATGAAGATAATAAGAAAAGGTTATTATTGGCCATCCTTGTTCCATGATTTCCATAGGCATGTTAGGAAGTGTGAAAAATGTGCCTTCGTTTCAAGTAAACAAAGACTTGCAGACCTTCCACTTCATCCTATTCAAGTGGATCAACCTTTTTCTCAATGGGGATTGGATTTTATAGGTACCATTAACCCTCCTTCTAGCTCTTCTCATAAATGGATTCTAGCTACTACAGATTATTTTACCTAGTGGATAGAGGTGATTGCATTAAAGGATGCTACTTAGAATTCAGTTGTTGAGTTCTTAGATGGAGTCATCACAAGGTTTGGTACTCCTTCCACCATCATTTTAGACAATGCAAATTAACTTATAGGAGCTCAAATTTGTGCATGGGCAGTAGATCATGGCATTTATTTAAGTACTTTTTCCAATTACTATCCCAAGGTATTGGATTAATTGAGTCTTTCAACAAAAATTTGATTAGGATAATGAAGAGAAGCATAGAGGATAATAAGAGGTATTGGCATCAAAAATTAAAAACAACTTTATGGGCTAATAGGATAACACCTAAGAGAGCCATAGGAAATTCTCCTTTCATGTTGGTTTATGGAAAAGAAGCTAGGCTTCCTATATTCTTGGAATTTCCTACTCTTGAATTGTCTCATCAACTTAAGTTCGATGAAAATGATGCTATGCTAGTGAGAATAGATGAGTTGATGGATTTGGAGGAGAAGAGAAATCAAGCTATGCAGACCTTGGAGACACATCAACAACAAATGAAGAAAACCTTCAATAAGAAAGCCAATGGTAGGAACTTTGAGGAAGGTGATCTTGTGATGAAATAGGATGTAGATAGAGAAAAAGCAAGGAGACATTCAAAGTTTTATGCAATATGGAGTGGTCACTATGTGATAATTAGCTACAAGCAGTCAAATGCTTTCTAGATAAGCACACCTAATGGTGAAATCTTGCCCTAGATAATGGAATATATCTTAAGCCTTGTTTTTGATAGGGATGAATATTTAATTTATATAGTTAGAATAGTTTTCTTTTAGTTCTTTCTTGCTTTCCAAGAAGTGTAGGGTGCACATGGTGTCGTTCCTTTGGAATGACAATTTTGAAGTCTTGTAGAGAGTGCAGAAGTGGGATTTTCTTCAATTTTTTATAGTTACAAAGGTCATGGTTCTTTAGTGTTCTAGGTTCTTACAGAGTGGATTTTCATGTTTTTTATGACTCTATAGTCCAATGGATATTGAAGGTCATTAGTTGTATGCATAGAAGGCTTACATCCCTACTGAGTGGCCAGAATTGTTAGTTATTTTTGCCTTCCCACCAAATTGAAAGATTTGAATTTAAACCTAGTTAGCATTTTTATATTTGAATAATCAAATATTAGGGCATGCAAAAATACCATTTTAAAGACCTTAGGTTATACCTTATTTCCTGAGTAACTATGCATTTTAATAGTTTTGTGGGCCTAGATCTTGATCATCGTTTGATGCAAATGGATTGATGATCATCACTTTGTCATTGTCAAAAATTGTAGACTCTTTTTTCATAATGAAAAAATGAAAAATTATCATGTAGCACCATGGGCCCCTTTCCCTTCATACAACATAGTCATTAATGAGTATTTTTGTCCACCGTCAGATCTTTCGAGATCTATAAACATCACTTTATCACTTTGTGAAGATTCAAGGACTTTATTTCATGCAACAAAATGATGGTATGACATGTGGCATGTGGGTCCTATTTTACTTTTGGGACACAAGCAAGGTGTACAAGGGTGTCAGACAATTTGGAAGAAGGAAACATTCACATTGTTTAATGTGCTGATAGGATTGATGCATATTTTGGGACCATAAAATGAAACAAGATCAACCATCATTGTTATGTTGCTAGTTGAAGATGCAAGAACTTTATTTCATGTGACATAATGACAGACAAACATGTGTCCCCGATAGGCCCAATTTAGAAGGTAACAATAGTAGTCACATTGTGATTAAGTGGCAGTTTCATAAGGTAGTTATGGTTAAGTTTTAAAAGTTGACATGGTTAAGGTAATAAGGTGGTCAACTTGTGAAGACCTTTGTGAGCTGGTGGAAAGAAATAAAACCATTGGTCAACATGGCTCAAACTGGTTGCATGACCTAGTTTAATTGTTGATTTTGATGATTTGTTGACCCAAGAATGAAAGAAGTTGGTTTTCTTTACATGGTCTAATCTTCATGATCGATCTCAACCACACTAAATGAATGTAGGGGCCAGAAACAATGCAAAGGGCATTTGGTCACAACTTGGTTATCTATCTACCTAGTCAGAGCATTAATGGCACCATTTCTATCACTTCAAGGTTTCTTCCAAGTCAGTTTTTGATGATTTTTATGCCTCTAAAGATGTACCAGATCAAATCTATCATCTAGATCATATCCAATTATCCCTTAAGAGTCTTGAATGCATTGGTTAAGTTGTGAAGCAATCCAAAGTCTATGTTTGAACTATAAGGATACATATCAAAACCCTTCATATGGTCAACTCTTCTTTGTTTCTTTGGCATTGCTCTAACATGCTTATGTAGATTCCCTTTGCCTCTGAACTTCATGATATTATGCCTCATCCCTTTCATTCATTAATGTACTATGTAAGACTCATTTGTCTCTCATCAATGTATTGTGGATATTTGTAATTTACATGACTATATCTCCTTTTGACCAATGAATGGTATATATTGAATTCTTCTTCCTTGTGTCACTCATTTGGTTATCTGATCTACATGTGATTGCTAGGTTAAAACAAGTCTGCATTTGTATATTTTTTTATGTCATGATAGTTTAACTATAAATTTATGGGAAAAGATAGGATTGAACACTCTATTTTGGTGCATCACCTCCTCTTAGATTAGATTAGGTAGTTTTCTTTCATGTATTCATTCTCCCTTTTCCTCTTAAGAATACTTAGGTGCATCCTGATAGCAAAGGAAGTTGGCCTTCGTTGGAGACTCAATTACCTCATTGTTCAAGGCTCACAACTTGGAGGTTGTTTCCATGTTTCACAAGGTTTCCTTTAGGTAAAAATTTCAAGCAAGGATGAATACTTTGTGAAAAAATTAACCTCATCCACATTTCCTATCCAAAGGAAACCTTTGATTAACTTTTGGATTTGTAGCAAGATTGATGGAGGGGCTTTCATAATAGGTAGATAATAATTTGAAATTTTTGAGAGCACCAATTTGATAAGAAGGATTCTTCCTAATAATGATAACCATCTAGCTTTCCAAGCCACAATTCTACTTTTAATATGTTGAAGGACTAAGGACCAATAACTTGTTTTATTTGAGTTAATGAAAAATGGTATGCCTAGATAAATAGGAGGCAAGAAATTGATTGAAAATCCCAAAATCTGAACTTTCTTATTAGATATGACTTTGTTAGTGTTGAAAAAATATATTTTTGACTTTTGCACATTTATTTTCTACCTTGATACGTGTCATAATAAAGTTGTAGAGAATGATTTATGTGTCAAGCCTCATGGACTTGTGATGCACCAAATAATAGGGTGTCATCAACAAATAAGGAATGTGTGATAGAGATATTTGTACCATTGATATGTATACCTTACCACTTACCTAACTCATCCTAAAATTTAATAGTTCTGGTGAATGCTTCAACCATGATAATTAATAGAACTAGAGATAAAGGATCCCCCTATGTAACTCCTTATGTTGAAGAAAAAAATTCTGCTAGCTTACCATTAACTATAAATAAGAACCAAGCTCCTTAAATACATGCTTTAATCTAGTTACACTAGGATTTTAAGAAACCCATATTAAGTAGAACATGAAATAAGAACTTCCAACAAACTCTTTCATAAGCTTTCATCATATCTAATTTGATCACAAAATTTGAGGTTTGATTAATATTGATGGAGTGAAGGACCTCATGAGCCACCAAAGCCCCTTCCATGGTTTCACGACCCATGATAAAGCCTCCTTGTTTAGTTGATGTAATAGAAGGAATTAGGTCTTGCATTCTTAAATAAATAGCCTTGGTAATGATCTTGTATGTTAAATTGATTTATGCAAGAAAATCTAACATGTTGGGAGCATGTGCAAATAAGCAAATTTATTTGCACATGTATATCAAATATTTAAGTGAGATTGAAATATAACTATCTATACTTGAGTTTTACAACTTAATACATCTAAAATGAAAAGTTCTCATGCAACCTCAAAGAAAATCAACAAGGGCACCCATAAGAGGCCTTGTTGGTGTGCTCAAGTGTGAGGGATGTGAATGTGCTCTCCCAAACACAACTATGAATGAATCCCAATGTAATGAAATGCAATATGGAATATGTGAATATAGACCAAATGAGTGTAGAATACCTTCAAGAAATGGCTATGAGTGAGCCAATCTCAAAGGATTCTAGGATGTGGAATGGAAATGCAAAGAACCAAACTAGTAAATAGAATCTATCATGAAAGATGCAACCATAAATGCAAAAAATCAAACCTCTACCAGAGGGTTAGTAATAATGCATAAAAATTGCTATGAAAATTCTAACTCTATACTAGCATGATAACAATGCAAATGGGGGAGATGGAAAATGCTTAAGATAAGGGAATCTATTTATAGGTTTGAGAGACACCTTAAGGAGGTGGCATCTATGTGGCATCCACATAGGTGCCACAGTGGATACACATGGGTTAAGGGGACAAGCCATGCAAAGGTTAGTATAAGCCTTTTGGATTAAAGTGATGGTTCAAGGTTTTCTCACACCTGTGAGAAACCTTGGAGAAAGGAAAGGGGGATAAATGTGTAAGAGGTGTGAATAAAATAATGAAATTGAAGCTTTATTGGATCTTGATTTTCTGACACATGTGTGAGCAAACACTTAGGAGCTAAAAGGTGTTTAGAAAGGTGTTTAGGATAAATTAAGTGTGATTAAATAATGGGTAGGCTTACCCATCAAAAAAAATAATGGGTAGGCTTAGAAGGATGAGAGTGATGGGTATAGACTACGTTTTAGGATGGGATTAGGATTAAATTAAATAGGATTTAACTTAATCACAAGATTATAGAATTTAATAAAGTGAAGAGAATTAAATAATTTGAGATTTATTTAAAAGGGGATTTATGGAGCACTATGTAGTAAATTACTCAAATTAAATTTAAATTTATTAGGGAACTGAACCTATTTAATGAAATAAGTAGAAGAATATGACAAATATAATTATTTAATAATGATTTAGTTATAATGTCAAAGGAAATATTAAATGAATTAATATAGCATTTGGGATGATTTTAAGTGTTTACAATTTTATAAGAAAATTGGCTTGAAGTCCACAAATGATTTTGGATCTTTAACTTTTGGTATTAATGTAATATTCATGGTGTTGAAGTACTTGAGGATATTCTTATTTTTTCTTGACTCCTCAACTATAGCTGACAAATCTAAACCAATAGAATCCCAACAACTTTGTGTAGTGCCTACCCTCGTTCACATCTTTTCTGGACATTGTTGTTGTTATTATCAGACTATGATGGACTAGTTTTATGTGATGGATTAGTGGTATTGTTTTAACACTATCAGACATTATGTTATGGATTCAGTGGTTATGTGATGAGATCATTTAGACTTTACATTTCATGCATACATGATGATCATTATATTGTTTTCAGCTATGGTTGATGATTAGTTGATAGTTATTATCTCATGTGTTTTATTATGGATACTTACCCCATACTTGCATGTGTATGGTGTGTGTGTTTTCTTA